>JBBPFQ010000064.1:2306336-2318248 GCA_037974815.1 Kaempferia elegans
GCATGGTATTCATTGACTTAAAAAAAACTTATGATAGAGTAAAAAAAAAAAACAATGATATTAGAGAATTCTTTAAAAAAAAAAGGTGTTACTATAGCATATATTATACATGTATGAGCATGTAACCACTAAAATAAAGCCTTCAAGCTAATTAACTGAAGTATTTCCAATAAAGATAGGGTTACATCAAGATCAACTCTAAATCTTTATCTTTTTACATTAATCATGAACGAACTAACTAGGCACATTCAAAACAGTACCGTGGTATATGTTGTTTGTAGATAATATTATTTTGGTAGATGAAAGACGTGAAATAGTAAATAATAAACTAAAATTTTGACGTAAGATACTAGACGTGAAAGGTTTTAGATTTAGTAGAGTAAATACATTATATATAAATTTATGTTTAACAATATTAGATGGAGATGAATGTTAGACTATGACTCAAGCACATGAGCAAAAGATGATAGTTACAAAAATGAAAATGTTAAAGTGGATGTGCGATAATACGAGGATGGGCAAAAAAAAATAAGAGCATTAATTTGAGAGTTGAAATTGCATCTATTGAGAAAAAACTCTTAGAGACACTTTTAAGATAGTACGGATATCTTAAGAGGCCAATAAATTCTCCAATTAGATGACGTGAAACTATGACAAATACGCATGTCAAACGAGGAAGGCCAAATGGCGTAGAAAGATCTAAATAGCCGACCCCACCTAGTGGGATAAGCCTTAGTTGTTGTATATGAATTTTATGAGTATGAATTTTATAATTTGTTGTGATTTTTATTTCTTCTTTGTAATGTGATGTATGATATCTTTTGTTGTGGTTATGTGTTTAGTAATTCCTTATCAATTATCAATCACTTATGATTGTAAACATATTTTCATTGATTAATATACTTTATTTTATAATTTGTGCGTGTGTATACCAAATTGAATTCAATTTTCCCCACTATTAGATGGGCTTAGGAACTAATGGACCATGTTTTTCAGTTAGGAATGTTGTGGATTGACTTAAGTCAAATGGATTTTTTTTCCATTTATTTAGGAAAGTCCCTTCAACATTGTACATTTAGAGAAATATGACAAAAACCACCTTATTTAAATATCACATTTTCTATATTTGTGCATAAATACATCTGTTGTTGATATATGTAAAAATATATTAGTTTGAAACTGTATAAATAATTAGATATGTTATCAAATTTAATACATCCCAGCACTGCATACAATTATATAAAAGATAGAGAATGCATAGAAACGGGAAAAAAACTTACAAGAAAAGGGTCACCTAGCATATTTGGAGCAAAGAAAACAAATCATAGAATACAATATACCATTTGAGTTTCTATAGCAAAGATCTCTTTTGTTGACCTTTCATGACCTATCATGATCTCGAGCCATTTATCCAACCTATCTCTAGTTCCATAGATTTATGGAATCAACAAAATGCAGACCCCACAAATATCAAATTAATTTGGGTGGTCTAGATACAAAAAGGGAAGTTCATAAGATCAATTGAATCTCAGCAAAACTAAGACAGAGACTAGAATTACCAGTTCGCAAGAATTCAGGAGGAGTGTAAGCTAGGTTAGTGCTATAACTTTTTCCATCTCGACTATTTTTCATGAGGCCAAAGCTAGACAAGCGAGGATCTCCATCCTAACAGAAACAAAGTGAAAATTAACATAAACATTGAAGTGAATAGCATACAGAATAGCAACAATACTACTTTAAAAAAATAATACAATTTAACAATATTTTCTTTCTAGGTAATATGCCTGATGCAGATTTGGAAATCAAATTTAAGTTGTTTGATAATGATGATTTGTTATCTTTCATTTTGGATGGTCAATTAAAAAGATTATTGTATTTCCCAATTTACTTATTTGTATCCTAGTTTTTATAGGATCAAACCTATACAAGTGTCACAATGTCCCTATGTGAGATTCCCTCGCTGTGGGTTTATGCTCCGTCGTGCTAAGTCAACTGGTATCAAAACATTCCAATATTGCATCAATTGGTAGAAAATTGTTTGTGTTGTGGACATTAGTATTAGAGCCAAACCTTATTCAATTTGATAATTTGTTTCCTACCTCTTCCACCCACTAGTCCCTATCCACCCAACGCCTACAACTCATCAACTCTGTATTCTCATTCACCAGAAGGTAGCAAACTGCAAACCAACACGCCACCTACTGTGAACCACCAATGTGGTGACCCTTCTGATCGAATTTTGCCACCACTCCAGTAGTCCATGTGCTTCCCTTTGTAATGCTTGACGTCAGTGACAGTATGTGAATGCCCAATCTTTGACTTCATGAGAGATGCTGCTTGCTGAATTCACATAAATTGAAATGAGATCTTGAACTCACCAAGAGAGCGAGTAGTGCCCATCGCCACCACTGCCCTTCTCACAACCTCTGCACTTACTATTCTCCTACCCGAGCACTTTCCACAGCAATGAAGCCACCATCACCTCGCCATGAGCAGAAATCTTCTTCCACCCGTAGTAGCCAACCTTCTTCTAGTGTAACTGTTACTCACGAATTATATCTCCTCTGTGTCAATTGACTCCACAAGTTGTGTTCCCTTTCCCATTCATGAGAGAGACTAGTAGAAGCTGCCTAGATCCCAACTCAGTGTCCAATCTGCTTAAAACCAGAAAAAATAAAATGCTCAAGTGGTGGGTTCCAGTACTTCTGGTTTGTGAAAAGCTAGCTATAAAGATGGGTCTTGCAATGTGAGAGGGATTGAATACAAGGTTTGGGTCTAATCCAAAGCCCAATGTAGAAATTGAGCAAAGAACACTCACGACTAAGAGACTGTGGAAGGTGAGGAAGATACTATAGGACTTCATGCAGTGTGTTTCATCTTGTCCATTCATGTCAAATGATACGTGGGAGCGCACTACTATCATCTATATTGATGTGAAGTGCAGAAACAAGCAAATCATAGTCACAATAAAAGATCCATGAATGTAGTTTCCATTCAGGCTATCTAGCAATATCAATGTTATGGATTATGAGTTCAGCTAGAGAGGGAGAGAGTGATTACACAACACTTATTAATTGCAAATCTCATGCAAAAACAAAGACAAAACATTTTATGTTTGAGAGTTCTCCTTTATATTTGTTCGTCCAAGCATATGAATACAAAATGGAAATAAAGATAAACAAACAACATTTTCCAATAAAAATATTTACCATGGTTTGGAGATACGGCTCCTAATCCATAACATATAATGTGTTTGGTGCATCATTCTTAAAATGTTCTAATAGAATCACCCCTTCATCAGAATTATTGGGTGCAAGCCCTTGGAGAGCTTTAAACATTGTTAGCACTTGATCAATGGAATATATAAATGTTTTGTTCACCCTTCTAAAGGTTAAAGGTCCCCTAAAAATCTATATAGAAAAGCTTCCAATAATCACATTCTATCCACCTCCAGTCAACTAGAATGTCCCTTCAGTTGAGTTTTCAAGTAAATCTTTCAGTCAAAAGCCAACGGCTATAGTATAGTCTACTGGAGAGACATCCAGCCGACTACTCAAGTCTGTAGTCAAGTGGAAGCTTTATCCAATCGACTGTTGTGCAAACAAAAAGTTTCAGTTCACTAACATGCCCTAGTCAGCTAAATTCTCCTTCAAATGACTAAATACTACCAATGTTCCCTCCTTCACTCCACTTACCTCTCCATGAACCTACACAATTCTAGGATCGCCATAACTTGGAACCAACAACCCCTCGGCCGAAGGCTTCAAACAATGCCTAGGTAGCTTAACCCCATCTAAATACTGTAACTTGGGAATCAAGTTCTAAAATCATGTATAGAGAAATTCCTCAAAGTTGATTTTAATAAGATCCTAATCTAGAGCAAGACCCACACGCTGACTTGGAACACATTTGTCTTGTCCTTGATACTATAAGTTGTTTATTTATCTAAAGGAGTGTTCCTTATAACCTCAGGTTCTTTTCCTCTAACTTATTATTTCAAAAGACAGCAGTGATCATTTTGACAAACCCAAGATAATTAAGGAACTCAAGGACTAGCCCGAACCTTATATCCTTCAGGAGACTCAAATCTTTCTATTGATGTTTTATTAAGAACTTTAGCATCATTATAACTATTATAGCAACCTGCCTTCAGAAAGGAGAGTTTAGATTGTTATGTCCGCGTCCACAACCTTTTCGGGAGATCAAAGAAAGATAAATATAGCTCCCTTTCTTAAATATCTTTTAACTCTGCACGCCTTGTAAGGTATTTTGTGATGCATTTGGGGAAGGGATAGGAGAAATTTTGAGCCAAGAAGGGCACTTGATTGCATCTGTTATCATAGAAGCCCTTAGACATTAGCATTACTACCTTCTATCACATGATACTACATGAGTTCATCTTCCATTTTAACCACAAGCCACTTAGTTTTATTCCATCTCAGAAGAAGTTAGGAGACCAAGCATACTAGGTTAGTCAAGCATCTCCAGGAATACACTTATATTCTAAAACATTAACCTGATGGAAATAACAAATTCATTGATGCACCGAGTTGTGTTATAGCTACATTATGGAATGAACACGATTGTGTGGAATTTGATTGCCTTAAGGATAAGCATGCCTCTTGTCCTAACATTTGGACACATTTTTAAGATGTTCGTGATGAGATTCATTGTGATTCAGTTAATTTCATAGTTAGAAATGATTACCAATTTGAAGTTACACATTTATGCATTCCTAGGCCTTCACTTAGGCACTTTTTTCTTGTTTTTGAACTGCACTAGTTAGATGCTGCAGAAATAATTAGACCTTGGCCTCATGTTAGAAGGATTTTACTAGTCTTCATTGCGACAAGATGTTTAAGATCATTGGCCTCATGTTAGATTGATTTTACTAGCCTTTATTGCAACAAGATGTTTCTTGAATAGTATTGCAAAGCTGAATGCGTCAGACAACTAAGGTAACTAGGCAATACATAGGTCTTTAAGCATTGTTTTTAATTCTCCGAGGACACAAAATATATTAGCATGAACTTCATTTTCTAAGTTTATGTGGACTAGCTAAAGCCACAAATCTTTTTTAGTGTTTAGACCAATTCTTGAAGATGGCACATTTCATTCCACGTAATTAGACCAGCAATGCATTGCAAATAGTCAAGCTGTAGGGTGATTGTTAACCTGCATGAGTTAGCCACATCCATATTTGCCAAATACAATACTTTTAGATAGGGATGTAACGTTATCTGTTATTTTTAAAAAATCCATTGGAAGTTATTGAGAACATAACTTAAGTTTTCATTTGTTTTCCACGGACAGACTATTGGGCACACCGAGATCATCAACTATAGAAAATTGCTTAAGTGTCTAATAGGAAAATAAAATAGATATTTGGTATTATAATTTACCGCTTACCAAATCGGATGAAGAAATAAAGCAATAAACGCTCAAAAAGACACCTCAACTTTGCACCTATGTGCAGCATTACAAAACTTGATTAGGAAAGTCTGATCGCTACACTCGACAAAATTGGGTTCTTAAAAGTGAGAATGATGCAGATTGAAAAATCAGATTTGAATTTTTAATTTCAAATTCAAATTGTTTGGTAAATTTCATTTTTTGTTGTCTTTTATTTTGAGTAATCAATCAATGAGATTGGCTCATTTGTTTCATAATTTTCTTAAAGTTGAGTGTATAAAAGATTAGCAATTTTTAATGAATATTTAGTTTTTGATTAATAAAAATTCTACTTTATCTTCTTTTTGTGAGATTCTCGCTGTATCTAAGCTTCATGTTTGGTGTTCTATGTTAATACCTCTCCAAAGAATCTCATAAACAAATATAAAGGATGTGAAACCTAGACATATGTCATCAAGTTCTGCTGTGAAGATTTATATCCTATTACACAAGGTAATATAAATATGTTATATGAAAGTATGAGCAATTTACCAATCTGAAAAACATTGTTATGTCAAATTTTATTGGGCTAGATTTCATACATATCTTAACGGATCATTAGTTGGCATTACAAAAAAGCAGCAGTAGCTCCACAAATATGGAAGACTAAAACTGATTGAGCATCGAAGAGATGGAAGGGTATGTAATCTTATAATTCAAGAAGAAAGTATTAATAATTCATCCAACCTACAATCCCATTCTAGGCATTCAAGAAGATATTGTGGATCACTAGCATATTGAAAAATAGAGTCGTCAATATAGCATCATACTATAAATAATCACATTTCACCAAGATTGGAATTTATCAAAAGAATAAGAAAGTTTACCACACATAACAGTAAGTTACATAATAAGAGACCAACATAAATACTTGAATGGGTTCATATCTGACTTATCATACCTCATCAAAAAGAACTCTATAAGAATTCAGATCATGATATATCCTCCGATTTTCAGAGTTACAATGATCAAGTGCTTGTGCAATGTAATATGCCACTCTAACCCGCATTGCCCATGGAAGAGGTTGCTTATCCCCTAAAAAGAGAAATAGACGTAGTTAATCAAAATATGTCAATATAATCACATACTGTATTTCAAAAAATTCCAGTTGTGATTCCTGCATGTTTTAGTAGCACAATGCTACATAATATAAGTCAAATTAGATTACTTATCTGATTAAAAAAAACAATAAGAAAGATTGTTTTTCCATGAGAGGGTGCACAAAATCATGCATACATAAAAGCTACAAAAGGAAACAGGTGGCAGAAGTATGTCTCTAGTTCTGTATTCAAGGAATTAAGAAAACAATGGTCATATATTAGATACTGTTTTCTTCTGATTGTATCTAGAATTATTTTAACAGGCTAACTTAACACATGCTGCTAAGTAAACTATAGCAGTATAGTCAGATAAATGCAACTTGCGTAGAGATTGTTGAAATGGTAAGGGAAAAGAGTACAGTAGTGTCGGTCTTTTAAAGCGCCTAAAAATGGATGGTAGAAGTAAGAACAAAAAATAAAACCCTTGTGAAACCATGATAAAGGATTGATTCACTAACTCCTATCTAATATTCAATAGTGGTTTAGATGTCTAATTGCTCCTTTTAAAAACTGTGGCACCTGGTTAGATATTCATTTAAATTTCAGCAATATCTCTTAAGATAGCTTAAAGAGTTCTCCATTTAACCTGGATTTCCTATACTCCATCGCCACAATATTTTACTGATGATATACCCTGGAACAGAGATTGATTATTCAGAAGTTGATTTAGGCTGGTGGATCAGACCAACTGCTAGTCATAAAAATAATTAAAGTAAAATAATAAAGATGTTAAATAGAAAAAAGAAAATACTAAAAATTAGAAACTCAAAACCTAACCTTATAGCAGAGTACCTAATGATCACCTATATGAGATATGTAGTAGTGAGGAGTTGTCTCGATTAGTATTTATTTGCACACTACCACTATATTATTTTATTCTACAGGTGAAGGGCCTTTTAACCCATACATAAAATACCATTATTACACTTTAAGGACGACTCTAGTGATTCACTTTTTAGTGGTTTTACTAGTAGATGATTTACCAAACTTATATCAATGGTGACATTTATACATGCTAATACTTATATCATTGATACACATGCTCAAATTTATACCATTGTTGTCATTTACACATGTTGATATAATAATAATAATAATAATTGAAAATTATCTTAATTGGCAATGAAAGATGATAATGATTTAGGGTGTGAATATTGATCAAGGTGCCATCTCAATGTTAAGCCATACCAACACTAGGCATGGACATGATTTTGAATTGGCTCCACTCTTGTGTTTGTCTCCTATTTGACTTGTTTACTTCTAGATATAAGAAAATAGCAATTTCATAATGGCTTGGATTTCATAGAGACAATAAAGGGATAACAAGAATGTCAATTTCAACATATCGTACCAGTAAGAGAATCTAAGACGTAGTAGTAGATTTCACTAAAATCAAAATCAGTGCCTTGTACTAGACTAGATCTGGAACATTGGTTCTGGTTCTTATAGCATCTAAGTGGATTGCATCATAGTCTTCAAACGCTTAGATTAAATATTACTCCCAAAACATAAATTGGAATTTAAAGTATGATAATGGAAATTGGACGGGGAATAGGTACAAAATTGGATACAAGTAAATTGTTTGGGCTTTAATTTGATTTGTCACATTTTGTATCTCAAGTTCTCTTGCAAATCTTTGACCCTTTTTGGAAGATACAAGAATAGAATTTGGCATTCAAATTATAAAAGTTTGCTTAATGTAGTGAAGAGAATTTTAGAGAAAACTTCTATTCCATTGAGGCATATCAAAATATTTGCTAGTCAATTGTAGTGAAAGTTAATATTTTTTTCTAGTTAAACTGTGCAAAAGTTAAAGAAGTGGTACCTATCATGTCTTCTGTACAAAAACAAACAGTCATACAAAAAACAATATTCTAAAATCTTAATTGCATCAAGTCATTCCACCCCTAAACAGTTATATATATGGTATGAATTTCATAATAAGATAAAGAGAACAGAAAAACTAATGATACAGTGGTAACATGTAAAGAATAATTCTGTTTAGATAATGGATTGGAGAAAAGTTAAGAGACGAGAAAAAGATCAGAAGTTTTTGTTTTGATTTGTGAAAATTTTTTGCTCTTTGTATAAATGAAGGGAAAAACTAATTGGAACACATTTCTTCTATTATTTGATTTGAGAAAGAGTAAAATAGATCAGAAAAGGATAAGTTGCACCAATTAGGACCGATTATTTTTAGTTATTTTCACTGTTATTTTTCTTTCATATTGCATAACAGTAGAGAAGGTGCAAATAACTTTGATGTCCCTTCTCATCACTTTTTCTACACAATAAAAAAGGTTTTACACTTTGTTGCTTAAATGGGAATTGCCTCACAACCAATATCTTGTGGGGAACAAAAAGGCTTTATAAATTTTATTCATGATTGTGTTATGTATCAAATTTTGTTCTATTTTAATTTATTTTTCATTATTTAATTTTAAAAGTTTATGGCTAATCAAGCTGAACCAAACTAATATTTTGAGTTTTGGGGGGTCCATTGAAAGTTAGTTTAGGGTTTGGTTGTATCCATCAGGCATGCATGATGATAGTGTCAAGTCGGCTCGAACCAAGCTCGGTTTTGACTCATTTTAGCCAATTTAGAGCTAAATCAAGCCACTTAGGTAGTTGGTAGTTAGACTCAGTCTCGTTTGGATGGGTTTAATGGAGTTTTTGGAATGTCACAAATAATCTATATTATTTTCTCTCCATCAT
The DNA here is from genome assembly GCA_037974815.1 of Kaempferia elegans. Classification (NCBI taxonomy): domain Eukaryota; kingdom Viridiplantae; phylum Streptophyta; class Magnoliopsida; order Zingiberales; family Zingiberaceae; genus Kaempferia; species Kaempferia elegans. The sequence continues at coordinate 2,315,603 of JBBPFQ010000064.1, forward strand.
TCCATGTGCTCCTCTCTTAAATTATCTTGCAACTCTCCTCTTCCTCTTCATGCAACCTCACCACCCAACCCCTCCTCTCTCTATCAACCTTTTCCCTCTCACCTCCCATCACACATATCAGTACCCAAACATAAACTATTTGTCAAAGATATCAAAACATCCTCAAGACAACATAGTCAATCCTAACCGCTTATGCTAATCAGCATTTGTAACCCTATGTAAAATATTGTTTAATCAGTATGAAGTCTGTGCAATTGATATTAAACAATGACTAGGTTAGTCGCTTAATCAACCCAAACTACAAATAATTACTTCACAATGAAAACTCAAGATGAAATAACACTTAAATCTAAACACCCCAAAAGGAATATATGATTGATATGAATAGTAAAAAGTAAAATTAGCCTTTTATCGGAAGAGCTATTGATCACTCACAAAGATGTGGTAACATATGTCATCTATGGGTCATGCACAAATGAGGGGCTTAGCCCCATGTATTAGATATCATTATTTATAGGTTTGACAAGTTTTTCACTTTTTACAGATTTGTATATCATAACCAAATGGTGATGATTAAAAGTGGATATGAATACATAAATGGTCATTGAAGAGTGAATAAATATTAAGAGTTGATGATACATTAAATAAAAATCTAACTTGGAAATCTAGTGCTAAAATGAAAATCATGTCTCATGTAGATTCCTGAACTCTTAATGAAAAATTAAATATTCATACTTTTTGTTTACCACTTAGCACTTGTGTTTACTCATATTCTTCAGGCTATAGTGTGTTTCAACCTACATATAGAATTGCTCAAAGATTTTCCAACATGTTAAAAATCAGATTTTGCTTTTACTTTTCTTTCTTCTAATTTGGCATTTTGTTCCTGTACGTTCTCTTATTGTATTTGCTTTTAATGGAATGAATAAAATGCATATGTTGTTGAATGCTTCTTGTTTACCTTAAATTATTTATGGTTGTTATAAGTTCTTGGATGTTTGCTATTACATTATTATTAGGCGGGGTACCTTCTTTTACATGAAATCGCACCTCCAGATTGTTGCAGATCATGTCAGATCCTTTAGTTTTTCGCTTGCTTGCTGCAACACATGAGAGCCCACTTCTCTTCTCCACTATTCTCTGAAGTCAAAAGTTCTTCTTGCTTCCACTGAACATCTCCAATTTGTGTGGATTATGCAGGAATCTCTGACCAACAAACAATACATTTTCATGCAACCAAAGTTTTGCTTTAGGTTCCTCTAATTAATTTAAAAATTCTCACCCATCGCAATTTTGTTCCACAACAGCTTGCGACAAATCAGAATCATGTGCAGAAGGAAAAGCAGATTGGTTATCCAGTCTTATAAATCTACAACTAGAACCTTTCTTTTTATACTATATGTCTCTCCATTAATTGCCACAGGACTTCCCAAAAGACACAAGATTTAGTGTAATCTTCTTTATTTAGCAGTGATATTAAGCTACTCATCAAAAAGGCTGAAGAAAGCCTAAGAGAGAGAGAGAGAGAGGCAAAAAAACTGCGCACGAAAAAGCACTTCGAAACAAAAAGTGCAAAGTGAAAAAAAAAATGCAGAGATTAGATGTAGAAAGCGTACAATGGAAAAGGTGCCTCGATAACGTGTCATTTGGCATGAACTCGGCCACGAGAAGCCTCTCGTCACCCTCCGCACAGCATCCGATGAGGTTCACCAGCCTCTTGTGCCGGAGCTTCCCTACCCCCGCAGCCTCCGCCTGAAGGAAAGCCCAAAAAGCACCCTTAGCAAAGAAAAATTTTAACTTTCTCCAGTGGCACAGGACCTAGCACCCCAACCAAAACAGAGATCCGACCACAAACTGTTGAGCATCAGGCCAGGACTGCTTGGAGAACCTCTTAACGGCCACGAGCCGCCCCCCGTCGAGCTTCCCCCGGTACACAACATTGGGCGCCTTCTCTCCGCTCTCAGAAACTATCAGCTCCGAGCTAAAACCCTTCGTTGCCGACCTCAGCTCCACCAGCCCGTACTCCTTGAACGCCGGCACCTGATCCTGGTCGCCCGCCTCGCCATTAGCTTCTATTTACCAGGACAACACCCAAAAAATATAAATGGAGTGGGAGGAAACAGAAGAGAAAGCGCAAAAGCTGAAGTAGAACAGCACCGTGATCTGGCTTGTCGCCGTGTTTGGGATCATCCTCAGGGGAGTGAAGACTAGAGGTTTTGGATTGGAAGCACCCCATTTCAACGGAAGCCGGAACCCTAGATTCACATTCGCCTCGGGCGGCTGCCGAAGGCGGGAGAGACAGGGAGAACTGCGAAGTGTGTGCGTGTTTGTGTGAGAGAGAGAGAGAGACAGCGGAGAGAGAAGGGAAACTGATTGTTTAGATCCGTACGGGGATATAAATGAAGTGGGAAATCCAATGCTCACTGCCAAACTCTACGCGTCTTCTTTCTTTCACCGGCTGATGCGGCCGCAACACTACACTCGACCGCTCAGCCTCAGGGCATCTCCAATTGTTATAGTTTTATAAAAGCTTTTTTGATGATCTAAATATGTCACATCATGCCATATTAATATTTTAAAAACCTATTAAAACATCTCCAATGGTCAAAGCTTTGATAACTTTGTTTTTTATCCAATTCATAACAT
>JBBPFQ010000064.1:2349858-2363420 GCA_037974815.1 Kaempferia elegans
TGTGGTATTGAAACTTAACTTATTAAAACTCTATAAAAATCTTTTGATATCCAAATTTTCAATAGATTTTCATAAATTCTTTTAAAATTCTTTGGATACGAAACTTTAACCCATGTTAAACTTAAAAATAAAAGAAAAAAAAAATCTATTCAACCTTGAGATTTCTATGGATTTCAAATTTTAAACTTCTTTATCTTTTCGATCATCGTTGTCTCTTTTTTTCCTTCTCCACTGTTCTGCCTCTTCCTTGTTGCTAAATCGACCTCCTCTACCATTGAATCTGAGCTCCATCGGCTAATCATGCCCACTCTCTCCATTTCCTCGGCTCTTCTTCGATCTCTCTTGCACAGGTGAATATCTATTGGGATTACACCGTTTGACTTTATTGTTTGTTCGTCTTGAAGAAATCATGGCGCTATGTATTTTTTTTTTTTTGAATCTATTGCTAGAAGCATCCACTTTTGTCTAAGCATCAGTTATTTTTTTTATTATTGTGTCATCGCAGATTTTTATGTGCATATTTTGTTTATGAGCTTATTTTGTTTATATGTTATGTGGTGGTAAAAATTGATATTTTCTTGTGTTTTACTTTTTCTTCAATTGGATAAATTTTTGATATGACATATGGGATACTTGGTTTTTCTTCGCGTCATGTATTATGTGGCAAAAAGCGATTATCTCGCCCCTAGCGCCTCTGCCAACCTGTCCTCGGGCCAACACGAAAGAGGTAAATCATGGGTAACTACTAGACATTAGTGCAAATGATTAAGACATAGAGGAGGAATATGCTCGGACATGCTGAGTTTCGACCTCTAGACCTCATGTGGTAACCTCCCATGCCTTAACCATCGCACCGCCCCAATTAGATACAACAATAAGTCGTTATTTGGTTGGTGCAGAATTCAAATAAAAGTGGTTTATTGCCTTCTTGTCAAAATTACTCATTTGTATTTATTTATGTCGCGAGAAGAGTATTAAAATGTGTGAAATCAAAAAGGAAATGACAAAAATATCATGGAAAAATTCTACTTTTATTTTTTTCCTAAATATTTTTTATATAATTTTCAAATTTAAAAAAATTGAGAATAATCTTTTTTTTTTCTTAGTTATATTTGACGAGAGTGTTAGATAATGACTTATAAAATATTATTAAATTATGAAATCCATAAGTTCTATGAAAAAATTTACAAATTAAATGTATATAAAAGTCATGCAAAAAAGTTTATATAACTCTATGAAATTCTTTTCACAAGTATGTACAATTCTATAAAATGTCAATAAAAATCTATCAACTTCATAAAATTTTATCACATAAAAAAAATCAATGAAAATAGTTAAATCTCTTACTTAAATACACCCCTTACGTTTCCATTTGTATCTGTCTTGCCAACAGATCTCTACATTATCACTCAAATATTAATACACCCTCAATTTACCCTCTTAATTAGAATGATCAGTACATTTCCTTCTGCTCATTAAAATGATGACTATCCTTGAAACACAAGATAAAAATTCGAATTTAAATGGGATCCTTAAAATTTAATGATGATGTTAATAGTCAATTATTTTACTATATAAACTAATAGGTATACAAAATTCAATAATTTATTGTGTTCATTCCAAAGCAATTTTATATAAAAGTCGTCTATAAAAAATGGACATTGTATCTATCTATGGGATTAGCTGCCTGCCTCATTATTGAATAAAAGATTGTACAATTGTAATAGTCTCTTCCTAATTCCCTCAACGAAAGGCCTTCGCAATTGCAAACTAGCTTCTTGTTTATTCTCCTTATTTGTAATAATCGACGGCAAATTATTATAAATTGGCCACTAGCTTATATTAATCGATCATTCAATGATCCATATATCCTTGTAATAATATAAGGATGGAGCTAGTGCCCCAGGCAGGGTAAGCATTTGCTACAACATTATTCCAGCAAGAGGCGTATGAATTAAATAAACAAACTTGTGCAAGCAAAGGATAAGAGACAACATAATCCGAAAATTATCCTAAAAAGCTGTCAATTATTGGTTATGTCTTTGTCATGATATGATAAGATAAGAAACTGCCATTGGATTCTATCCTTATCCAATCAGTCCATTCCATTTCATGCCACGTGAAGGGATATCCCACGAAAGTCTCCAAGTTAAAACCTCATACGAAGGAATAAAATAAATAAATAAATAAACAGCTACTCAGCAATCCTACAGCAACAATTCTAAATCTTATCGTCTAAAACCACTATAAAAGGTACAAAGCTATAAGAATAACCTGAAATGCGTCAACAAAACCCTAAGTAATCAATCTCAAATCAAACTGTTTCACATACATTTATCCTGTCGATTTTATTCCGTAGGAAGGAGAAGTGAGTGTATGGCAGAGGAAAAAAAATTCATAATAATAGAGTAAGGTCTCAGTTACTCTGAGGTGAGGCTGTTGTCGTCTGTGAAGAGGAAGAGTTGGATGCACCATCGTCGTCGCCGTCGTCGTTATTTTGCTCTCTTGTTCGTGCCATGCTATGCTTCTGCTGCTTGAATCTTAAGTCCGATGCCAGTGCAGCCACAGGGGTGTAAACACGAGGAGCAGGTAGACCAGAACCTGCAGCAATTTCTACTGCTGCTGAGGATTCCACAGGTGGAACCCATATGCCTCTCATTAACACAAACTGTGGAACATGATGGATGCTATCGGTGCTTTTAGCTTCAGGGCTTTGCCTCTGGTGGTATAGTCGATATTTCTGAAAAAAAAAGGGAAATTTAACTGCAGTTGAGTCTCTGCCCAAGAGGAAGAGCAGTGCAATACACTGACAAAAGTGAATCAGTTTGTGGAACGAATATTTTAATTAAAGATAAAGCAGTTTTGGAGCTTCTGTTTCTTTCAGCAAGTAGACAGGATCATCGCGTTAAATCAGATGAAGAGGAAATTTGGAGGAAGAGATAACATATCTGGCGTAGCAGTAAAAGTGGAAAATCTGACACCTACCGGAATCTGTGCCAGACGTCTCCGATGAACTTTCTGATGAAAAAGAATTGGGTCCATCAATAATATTGTGGCCCATGCGGAGTACGAACAAATGAAGGGATTTTATATTATTCAATCACGTTATAATCAATCAAATTGATATATAAAAAGTGCAAAGAATTGCAATGTAAAGAATCGCGATAAGATTCATCGGAAAATTCCAAAGCTAGATTACAATTTTGTCTCTGCTCGAGCTCGACTGGGAAAATTAATATTAAACTCTGATTAAAGATACCTGTAAATGGCTCTTAACTTCGTCGTTGGTCAGGCCATCCACCTTCATTAGCTCCTTGATTTGCTTTGGCGTTGCAACTGTAAACTTAATCGATGGTGATTTTTTTTCTACTATAGTTATGGATAAATGTGAAGGATAGCGCTAGCTATGTATCAAAGGTTTGATTTTTATGAACACTACGTACCTTGAGCGCCACCGAGCTGCTCGAGGGCATGGAGAAACCTACGGTGGAGCTCCGGCGACCAATTCCGCCTTGTCTTCCTATGAGACTGAGACTGACCTTCCTTCTTGTCATCCCCACCACCATCACCTCCTCCAAGACAAACGTCTCCTTTGCTAGCATTTGAGCTTGCTGCTACTGCAGCAACTTTATTTTCTCTTACAAAAGGATGAAACGCTCCTCCGTTAGCACTGACTGCTATCGGCTTCATAGGAGGAGGAGGAGGAGGAGGAGGAGGCTCCTAATCATGAATAATACACATCGACAATTAGTCACAAGTATATATACCACCACGAGCACAAAATTAATCAAGCAAGCGAGATATATTCTCACCGCCTCTGTTTCTGCACTCTGATTCCACAGCTGGACCGACTTAAGCCAATCCAGCTTCTCAGACGATCCGGTCGCCGGGGGTGGCATGCTCTTCTGAGCATCTGTAAATCTCTCTTTCGAGGACGATGACGAGCTCGGCTTCAACGGAATGAACTCCTCCAGCACAGGCCTATCGTCCATCCGTTGCCTGAAGCTTTCAATGGCTGTAAACAAAATAAGCACTGCATTATTTAAGAAACTGATGCGACAGTAGGTCGACCTGTCGAACTCCCGATCGCACGTAAATAAATCACCTTGAGTGACGAGCTGCATACAAAGAGGCAACTCTCTACGAAACACTTGTATCTTCTTGCGCTCCTCCTCGAGCGCGCGGACGTAGTCACTGCAAGAAAAATCCATGGCTTGGTTGGGAGCCGAGGTCAAACACCTCGCGATCATACGGCGAACACAAAGACACAAGAGGAATCAATGGAAGAAGAATATCGGGCTTCGCTTTGTTCATCAAATTGATGAGGAGAAACCGAGAAGAGGCTGAATCGCATAAGAAGACAAGAAACCGTTTGGGAGAGAGGAGATGGAAGAGGAAAAGAAGAAACGCGAGACAACGTAGGTAGCAGCCAATCGAGATATCGGACTCAGGGAGGGGGAGAAAGCAAAGCCGAGGCGTCGCGTACAAGTTAAAACGCCCTCCAATCCGTTACCACACTAACAAAACGGTTACGATCGAGTGTAACGGACTGCTTCCCTGCTTGAAAGCCTTGACTCTCTCAAATTGACAAATAGGAGTGACATGTAGTAAATCGGAATCGCGCTACTGTTCCAAGTGGTAGCGTTTCGTAAATAACGGGCGTCACTTTGAGAAAGAACGGGAGGGCGGCTGGTGCCTTGAATATTCCCAGTGCGATTCCGCCACAAGTAAACGGTGGGGTCGCGCTGACGTCAGACGAGATAAGGTCGAAGGAACCGGACGAGCGCAGCAGACGACGAAGCGGTCAGATCCCCGACACGCGTCGATCCGACGGCTTGAGTGGGTTTGGTGGATGGTGCGGATTCCGCACGGAATCTACCTTGAAGACGAGCTCCGTTTGACACGCCTGCAGCCTGCAAATCTGGTGAAGAAACTGAGACAGGAATAGATTTGGCCGAATCTTTCATTACAGACGGTTCAAGCCTGTGGGTGGCCGTTGAGCACCACGAAGAGGCAAGATGGATTACTCAAAGGCCAAGAAAGTCTGTCAATAAATAATGCGCCCGTTGGCAGGCACAGAGAATATACCAGCTGCCTGGTGGATACTTTGACGGCTTCTTCCATTTCATGGAATATTATTTTAGCGGCTTGGGGTATCGGAATTGCAGCCAATGGATTATCAGTTCCTATGCAGATGAAGACAATTCTCAAGTAACTGCTTCCGGAGATATTGAGTAGAAGAAAGTAACGGGTCCTCAGCAACAGGTGACTTGGTAATTTTTCCAGAGTCAATGAGTTGTTTATTTACTCCCTATGGTTTTCAGCAATGATAAGTCAAATGGTTGACAATTTAAAATAAATGTTTTTGCAGAATTAGAAGACTAGAAAATAAAGAGGATTTAGACATATTTTGCTCTCCAAATCTTCCATCTTTCTTTTTTTTTTTTTATAGTGTTTTTAGTCTAAAATTCAAACTGAAACATAGATTAAAATTATTTTAACTTCACTCTCTTTTTTATTTCAATATTGTACTTTTACAAGTGCATACTCTCTGGAAAAGACATAACCTTTAAAGAAATATTTGCTCACTGAAAAATGAATCATTCCACTAAAGTTCGGCAGATACATGCTGCAAACATGTTTAGTTCGGTAGATAAAAATTTAATTGTTGGCCTATCTCCAACTTCGCTTCGGTGATTTATGTGTTGCCTTTAATTCCTTAGCCTTCCTTTGACTTCTTCAGGTGATTTATTTGTTGTGTCTGTGCGTTCAACTGCACTGCTCTAATGAATTGAAGTCTGCTTGGATGACCAACCCTTTAAAGGACTTTCAACAATTTTTGCCCCACCGAATTAGTGCTTCTCCTCAACTATGATGTATTGCTTCTCCTCAATGTCATTTTTTCAGTATTCAGTAGTTTCCCGAGAAGACTCAGGTGGCTTAGAATCATCAACATTGAGAAACTTAATTGCTCATCCTTTTTAAATTTGTAGTTTAATTTTATGGATATAATTAATGGTTCATTAGGAAAGTTGTATGTTCTTTTTGAGTCCATAAAAACACAAGTGAGGTTTGAGTTGATGATGTTCAGATGGTTCCTTTGACGTTTACTTCATCCAACATGAACAATCATATCCGCTAGCTTGTAGTGATATGACAACGAAATCTTAGGACAGCTATGTGACGAAGTAGTAGATCTGAGAAAATGTCTAGGGATCTATGTACATACACTTTTGCTTTTCTGCAGAAATATGACCTTTATATCAAAACCCACTCCCTCAAACATGTTCATATTCTCTGTCTGCTTTACAAGGTGAATTATGAATGATATGGCAATTAAGGTGCCGAGCATTCACCAAGCTGCTAGTCCTCGGTAGCTTAGTCTGAAGACTCTTAGCATCCTCTTATACGGTTTCATCTCGTGCTGCATGTGTAACCATCACCTGATCCTCGTCAACTTCTAAAGGACACATGTTCTTTTGTCTCCTCCTCTACTCCACAGTAGCCCAATGATTCTTCATAGTTGAACTAAAGGTCATTGGCACGTTGTTCACCATCGATCTCAATATGGTTAGTGTTAGATAATGAAGACTACGTAAAAATTGTGGGACAAACAACTGTTGAGATTATGACTCTGGTAACATGCCTCTTAAACTCTCCCTAAAGGTAATTATCAAAGTGCATTTAATTATTTGCTTTTAGCCAATTCTCTCAATCCCTCATCCTTAATAGAGAGTCTCAAATGGTTGTGATAGATTTCCATTATTGACTCCCACAATAATTTAAGAAGTCAAATATTAGAGCTTGGCGTATAAGCATATCCAATCGGAGCAACATCATGGGGACTGATATAATTAATAGCTAGAGGTATCTCATCCTCGAATTAGAGTTAATAGGCTTATAATATAATGTAAATGCAATGGAATTGGTGAAGAAACTTGGTTGATTCTACTTATAGAAACTTACTGAATCATAATAGGAATCATATATCCTATGGAAAGTAATATCTATAATTTTCATGAGAATTCCTTAACATATATAATGTCAAATAAGTGCCAAGAATTACAAAATATTTTCTATTAACGTATATCTTATTGCTTGATATCATTTATTATTATCTTATCAGTACTAACAAATTGTCATGTATTTAATAAGAAGAGTCTAACACAGTTGTTGAGTATGTTAATCGGCCAAAACACTGTATTTAGTTAATGGGGTTGTACCTAGACCGAGTTTGACCTAAAATTATGATAATCCATTAAAAGTACTATTAGACCTAGTTTGATTGATGGACCTACATCATTAAAAAAAAAAATCAAAAGTTTTTCTTTTTTTTTTTAATCAAAGGAATCCTAGAAACCCTAGTGTTAGTTAGTGAGTATTATTGTCATAGATTTTATAATGAGATTGTGATAAATTTTATCAATTTTTAAAAGTTTAAAAATTATTGTTCTTAATTTACACTGCTAAATTCAAATATGAGAACATAGATACATCATATTAAGGAGGTTTTCAGAAATGCATTAGTTTTATTTTATAGTGATTCTGAGCTTTCTAGCTAGGTTCATAAACTAGCTTTGTTCAATGTACTCCTAGAAGCCTCTTATTTTAATGTATTCATACTTTCATATTTGAATTTGATAGTGTAATTTGGGAGTAATGAATTTTTAAATGATTAGAGGAAAAATTTTAAGAAGAGAGAGACTTTTGAAGTAGTAAAAGGAGGAGGGATATAATGAAAATGCACTGCGTAATTTTAATATTATGAAAATTAAGTACTAGAAATGAGAAATTATAAAATCTACCTGTGCAGTTTAGTAAAATGCCGATTGGTCAAAGTTTTGCAAGCAACATAAACCTATGTTCGATGTTCAACTCAAGGTAGATTTGGCTTGTTGATCCCAACTTTAAAATATATTGGACCTCCCCGAATGGCACGGTTTGGCCTATTTTCATTAGGGCCAATTATGTAGCTTAAATTGTGTCCGGCCAAACTATACCACAAGCCGCTCAGCTCCTTTTGGTGAAAGAAATCACATTAATATAACATTGTAATAGATTAATTATCAACCTTTGATTGGGATTGTTCATTGTTGGAATCTATAGAGTAAATAGTATGGGCAAGTATAATCATCTATTAAATAATTATTTTATAGACATGTACACTGATATATTAGATAAGTTATCTTTTTAAAAAAATAAAAGTGATTAGATAATCAATTTTATCTAGATATTTTCATTCATTTATTCTCCTCTTTTCTCCATGACTTTTGTTTTTCTTCCATCCCTTCGTTTCAAGTGCAACTCATTTAATTTCCTTGTAAGTGAGGCAATCAAAGAATATATTCCTTCTTGACCAATTTGCTCTGGAATTGTGGAAAAGAGGAGCACGGAGCTTATGTATCACTAAGCCAGCAAGCAGAGACTACTACATTGCCGAATGTTAAGCATAATGCCTTTTCTTTTCCAGAATCTTAAGCTACTCTGGCATGTCGTCTCACTCAGACACTCACTGTTCTAACCGGAGGTCCAAGAAAGAGTACTGCTTCGGCGGGCCAAAGCCATGTTGTTTTACCAGCAAGAAGCTATAAAGTAATGGCTGGCTGTTTGTAACAGGAGGGCATGCAGGGCATGAGATCCTCTAGTCCGTAAAGTTTGATCTCCTCTTGCTCCGCAATAAGAAGAGCCGTTCGATCGGATCATAAATTCATGTATTGATCCTTCCTAATCTAATTCAACAACCCTCCTAATTGGGGATCAAGAGAGGACCAAATTTTGCGGACAGAAAATCCATGCTGGGGCATGTATTCCCATAAAAAATAGCAGCTGGATTCGGCAGTTCAGAGCAATGGTGCATAAGCTTCATGTCAGGCTTCCATGCACTAAAGCCTCGACCTTTGACCAGAAACACTTCCAATGGCTTCTTCCTCTGCAGTGTAGCTGAATGGTATCAAAGCTAAACCACATGAAAACGGTCATTCATGGTCTCTAGAGCATTGGACTGGAATTGGATGCCTTATGCTCTCTTCTTCTGTGCACAGGTTGACGCATGCCCAGCAATCACACTTGGCAAAGTTAAAGCTTGTCCAACGCAAAATCTTGGAATCCAACTGTTTAGGATAAATCCATCGCTTTCATTTGCCAATCAGATGGTGAAAGTAGACAATGGCACAAATGCTGCTTCCAGTATCACCAATGAGCAGGACACTCTGGGACCTCAAGCCAATACTGTTCTTTCTTTTTGCAACAAGATCTTCTGGTTAATGAAAATTCTCTAGCTGTAAACACACAGTTTTAACAAGGCCACGATCTCTGAATAGAGACTTCAACTGCATTCAAATCTATGTAAGTTAATTGACAGATGAAGTACCAGAACAACACAAGTTTTTTATCTAGAGCAAAGCTTTGATGGACTCAATGACTCAACATCAGCTTGTTCCTATAAGCACAGACGTACGGTTGATTCACTAACTACAATGGATAGTTCTCACTTCTCCGGAATAACTAAGGAGATAACGCCTGGTTGTTTGGTTTAGGGGTTTAGGGGAGAACACTGAGTAGAACATATGATCACATGATTGGAAGTAACTAGACTCATGATGCTCTGTTTCCCTCGGCATCAGTAGGTGTCACGGCAGAGATCGCCCACTGACACTGAGGAGATAACGCCTGGGCTGAAGTCGCCTGAGAGTAATACATCTGTGGGCCGGCACTGAATTCATAGCCATACTTAATCATCGTTGCAAACGACTGAGACAGATTGGGGTGCTGAACCACATGGTACCCAACTCCGGCAAACGGGTGGGTTTGATCGGCCGTCATGTGAATTAGTGGCGTTTGCGATGCGCCAGTAGCAGGCGACGGCGCAGCGGCCCTATACAAAGTTGCGGCCAGTTCTGGTGGCTTCACGGCAACTGGATTGACCGGCAGAGCATGTTTTGCTGGGGGAGGCATTGAACTGGGATCCGCCAGATTGTAGGTCGCAGGTGGCCGGACGGGGTAGTAGTACATGGGAATTTGAGGGTCGTATGCGTGGGTTTGGACCGATTGCTGGATTGCGTGGGAGGCGATCGGGTAGTGAGATGAAGCGGGGATGATGTTGCTGGCGGCAGGGTGGGGTATGAAATGGGAATTCACTGAGATGTACTGTGGATGCTGTTGATGGAATTGCGGAAAGAGCTGTGACTGCTGGAATTGCTCTGGTTGAACTTGGGCCAATTGGTCACCGGCGACACCATTTGCCAGAATCGGAACGTGATAGCTCGGATCCGAGGAATCAGGCAGCTCACGGTTTTGATCAGTGACGGCAGATCCGAAGGAGGAAGTCGTATCGAGCATCGCCGTGTCAGGGATGGAGTGAACGTCTTGGATTTGTCGGGCCAACTCGCCGGAAGATTTCTGGCGCGGGAACATGAGCGGCTCAGGCCGATCTATGTGGTGATCCTGTCCACCACAGCCGGGGATTGTAGCTCCACTTGGGGAGTGCACGGAGGAGTCGTCCTCGAGGCCGAGGAGGCAATTGATGGAGGTGGAGTCGGAGGACAGGCCGCGAGGGAGTCCGTCGATTCCCATTCCACCCATGGCGCTATTGAGCGCGTCAACGAACCAAGTCTCCGGCTTGGAGTCATCCAGGAGAGACCCAATCGAAGACGCAGGCGACATCTCTGTCTTGGATGGAAAGAGGAACAGCCGGAGGCGGGAGGAGCCGGTGGAACCGCCCCCAGCGCCAGCGGAGGAAGCGGCCACGATTCGATCGTACTCCTCCACCATGTTGTCGAGATCCTCGTCCGTAGCGACTGAGATGAGCGAGTCGAGGTCCTCGTTGGGGAGCTGGTACTTGAGGGAGAAGGAGCGGCCGCCGAGAAGGTTCTGGGATAGCTTGGCGGAAACCTCGGCGAGAGAAGACCGGCGGTCCACGACCACCATGCGGGTCTCTCCGCATACGTAACATAGGGTCTTATCGCTCGGGCGGGGGACGATGCGGCCACCGTAGCTGCACATCAAGCGGAGGCGGGAGGCGGCGGTAGCGGGAGGGGGCAAAGATGGTTCATCCCAGGATTTGCCGGCGCGGGAGCGTAGGGAGGATTCGACATAGTCGGCGTGGCTTACGCAGGCGGTGGCGGCGACGCCGCCGGCTACCGTTTCCATTAAAGGGAGTGAGTGGACGTAGCGATGTGTTGGCGCCTTGGCGGACGGGGAAAGACGTGGGCGGTGGGTTTGTGTTCTCCTTTTATGTCTGTGTCATCGTCTCATTATTATTTTTGGATAATTGTCCAATACCCCTCGAAAGTTAATAATTCTAAAGAAATTTTCATTTGCCAAATATAGTTTTCCTATATTCCTATTTACAAAATATAAATAAAATATGACAGAAATTAAAAAGACATATTTTATTTTTATTATCATTAAAAACGTATTTTATTTTTTTAAATGAACAATTTTTTTTTAATTTTTCATGTGAAAAATGATTTCTTTATTTATATTAGTTCAACATTATTATAATAATTTTGATTAAAATTATTTTACTATTATTGATGCAGAGCGGGAAGGTTAGCTCGGGACACTTGATAGCGGTAGTCATTATATATATATTTAAATAGAGTTTATTGGACTTTGCTCCTTAGAGGCAATTAAATATTTTGAGATATTTTATGAGCTTGGTACAGTAAGGATACTCTTACATGTACATGGACTCACATAGTTCATACCTTAGATAGACGGACAGATCTGATACTTCATCAGACTAGAGGGGCCATCAAAGGATATGTATGTATGTACCATTTTTCTTTGATATATATATTTACCTTTCATAAAAAAAAAATATATATATATATATATAACCTCAGAGGCAATGGCGTCTTCAGGACTTGAAAGACGAGGATAATAAAACATGCTCCACATTTAAGAAGCATGGTTGTAATTAAAGAGTAGATCTTGTTAAGGCAACATCCAAAATTTGCTCTTTGTCACATGTCTAATAGCCCAAATTTAGATAATGAAAAACAATTTGCTATGGCATACTAGGCCAGTCGGACTCTCGTCTCCGTTGACTAAATTTAAAAGGAGATTAGTCTTATGGAGGTAATCAAACGGAAGTCACGTGACTAAAGAGGTCAATAATATATCTGACTAATGTGACAGTATAAAAGCCAAAAGTCATACTCTTGACTCTCGGCTTCTAACTCCTGACTCCTAGCTTTCGACTTTCGACCCTCGGCTTCGGGCTCCCAACTCCTAGCTTCCGACTCTCGGCTTCGGGCCCCCGACTCAGACTTGGATATTTGATTTTCCCTAACTTAATTTAAATAGCCCTAGTTGGTAGGAATTAAAGTAACGAACCATAATTTTATCAATGGCATGGATCGCATAGCTGTAATTGCGAGAAAAGTAGAAAATACAGTTTTTACTCTAGAATGAATGAGTTGTAATGATCATTTATTTCTGAAAACGTGACAATGATCACGAGGAACGAGGGGGCATGAGGAGAACTTTGTAAATAGTTATGAGCTTATAAAAGGTAGCCAACTCTAATAAGAAGAGAGATGCACACATCATTTTGAGAAACCCTAATATTGTTCATCTCCTTAGCTTCTCCCTTCCACCAAAATCCTAACTTGAGCATCGAAGTGATAACGCTGGAAAACCCCCTCGTTGTTTCTCTAACTCCTTGTTTTCTCTCCAACACGCAATTTAACCAACCTCTTCATTATCTTCTCGTAGTCTGGCGATTAACGACTAAGTTAACAATGATGCCAACTCACCCATGATCCTTCCATCGACGTTCCCAAACAAATCAGCAATTAACCTACCTCACGGCTTGTGGTTTGAGTTCCTCTTCCTAATCAATGAAGAATAGCTATTCAATTTTGGCTTCTTTGTTCTTGTCTTGTTCCATGATTGCAGACCAAGCTAAGTAAGCTTGAGTCGATCGTGATGAATAGGACATGTGAGTGCGTGTTTGGAAAGTGACGTTGTGTGTGTGTGTGTGGCTGGCTAACTCTTCCACCGTCGTTCTCTCCGCGACAGAAAGAAGGCAAACAGAAGTCGAGAGAGAGGGTGTGGCGGATAAGCTAAACATGGCCTGGATTCTGCGTTGTCATTGCGATGATGCTGAGTCACTCAATTGCCCATGCCGTTGTCTGCTTCTGTGATGACGAATGTTGCTGAGTCAGTTGCGGGGATTGGATGACCGTGATTCGTTGAATTTGTTCAAAGCAGGTGGGGCCACTTGATGGTTTTGTCAGTTCCGATAGAAAAAGAGAAAGTCATCGTACGATCCTCCAAAACGGTACCATATTTTATCGAAAAAAATAAAATAGAAAAAACATTTATCCTAATATAACGGTCCGTTATAAAGAGAATTTAATAAGATATTTTATCTTACTATCTTACTATATTATAAAGAATCTGGCCCCAATACTAACAGATTTTTAATTAATTTGGTGAAGCCTACGATCAAATTACATTAATATCCCTCGGCTGCGAGTATTATTGAAAAAAAATCTCATTAATCAATTATAGATCTAGAGTTCGAGACTCATCTGCAGCGTATTATTAAAAAA
>JBBPFQ010000064.1:2397053-2408502 GCA_037974815.1 Kaempferia elegans
ACCCTAAATATAATTTAAGTGCTCATAAACCAGGACAAAAATCAATTGGACCGGTTTAACTTTCAGTATTTTAGGTTATCTATCTGAGGTCGCCAGTAAAACCCAACTTGGCTTCAGGAAAACAAACACAAGAACAGTTGATAAAAAAAAAATGAGCATCACTAATAACTGGCTAATTATTTGAAAAATCAATAAATGTTCATATGCCTTTTCATTGAATTCTGATGTTTTCATCAAAAAAAATAAACAGAGAGCCTCATTTTATTTTATTTTTCACCTGAGATCTAATGTAAAGAATGGACAGGAGATGAGTAACAGAGACGTAGAAAGTATGTTGCAAGATCCAGGAAACATGGGCGACAAGATGTGGAACTGTTCCTCCAGCTTTTATCACTCATTTCA
Organism: Kaempferia elegans; assembly: GCA_037974815.1. Lineage (NCBI taxonomy): Eukaryota > Viridiplantae > Streptophyta > Magnoliopsida > Zingiberales > Zingiberaceae > Kaempferia > Kaempferia elegans. Next base: position 2,397,456 of record JBBPFQ010000064.1, read on the forward strand.
ATGTTTGATCAATGCATGTTTGCCGGAGGGATGGAGGTAGATAGATATAATCTCATTGTGGCATTGGAATATGACCTTTTTAATCCTGCAAGAACAGAAATAACTAAGAAGGGAAGAAGAGTATAACCAAAGAAGGGTGCAAGTACATGAAGATCAGTGCAGTGCAGTTGTGACGACACATGGATTAACCAAAGAAGATCGAGTGTCTGGAACTAGCTAGATTTGGTGGGGTCCCTCAAATATGAACAGATCTTGCCTTTGCCGGAAACAGTCAGCCATTTGTAACCAAAGAACACTACAATGTTTATTCATGCAAACATATATAGGCGAGTACAAGATCTCAAGTGATCCGTACGTCTACCAGGAAGGGGACACTGCTAAATTAACACGCATACGATGAGAACACACACACACATTCAGCATGAAATTAACTCTGCTAAAGCTGGATAATTATCTAAGTTTGTTAAACCCCATGAAGGTCTATGATCCTCTTCAGAAGAATCACTTTCAACTCTAGGAATGAGATATATTGTGCAGTCCTCCTCAACAATTCCTCTAATCCAGTAGCAGTGCTCCGGCAGCATCCTGGGACAAGCTTCTTAAGCCTCCTCAGCTTCCTTAGCACCACCACATGTTGCAGTGGCGTCTTCACCAGTCTTGATCTGCTGATTGCCTTCTTCCCCTTCGACGTTGCCGCTGACCTAGCCATGCACATCAGCAATAGATAGAAGTTTGAAGAAATAGAATTTAAGATGGAAGAGGGAGTATAAATAGCCACACTCGAAGCTTGTTAATAAAACTATTTATTATATATTGACCTCCTCATTCCTCGAGGCATATCAAATCGAGAAACAGTGACTGTTCTTGATGTGGTTGTACCAAGAAATTTAATAGCACAGCAATTGAGATGCAGCAGAGTTTGGTTGGTCTTGTGGAGGCACCACCCCAACAACCAAGTTTGAGTTGGTGTATTTTGTACTTCATCTGGTAGCATCGTAGTTGTTCCTAAAGATGATGACAATTAATTGAAGAGTTTGCAAGCAGGAACAGTTTCATAGTTGGATCAGGATCATGATCATGATCAGCTCGAGAGGGTGAGTTAATAGAGGGTGAGAATTAACTGCAGGAAGACAAAGTGCATGTGAACATCTCAGTCACTTGCGGGTCGCATTAAGTTATGCATGCATGCATGCATGTCGCACTGGTCTGGCTCAGCTATTTCATCTCAGTCTAATCTATCATCCATCAAATTACTGAACGCTACTCCAACTTCAGCTACACCTCTACAACTTGGTAATAATTTCCTATGCATGTGTGTCTTTCTTTAGCTTCTGTTTTAGACATGAATTAAACCTTTATGAACTATAAGAAACTAAATGGGAGTGCTTATTTAATAAAAAAACTCAAAATGAATGATTTTATAATTTGATCTCTGGACTCTGATATGTCTATATCGATAGAAGCCAACTGTGGAGTTAAGACAAAAGGACATGATGCATCTTACCTGATCACAAGTTATTGTCAAATCCATTGAATGTGGATGATGAGGCAATAGAGAGAGAGAGAGGCTGTGTTGGATTCAATAGGATTCAACGCACGTCAGTGCTGTTATCTCCATCGTCACTGTTACTGCAGCTACCGTCTCATGGATTGCACGCCTACTTGATCTTCTAACACAGTAGAACAAAATGAAAACTATCAAAACGGAAATCTAAAATCTTGACAACGGACGTTGAAAGAACACAATTTTTACATCTAGTTGAACATAAATTTTACTAAGACAGAGTTAGAGACATCCCAACTTTTTACAAACATACAACAGTATACATGCATCATGTATATTTTGAAATTTTCATGCACTGTCATATTCTAAGTCATATATTGCAATTTTAACAAATCATTTATCATAGAAGCAATGATTGTGATGAGTTTGAATATAACCAATATTAAAACAAGTATGACAGAATTTGTGCCCCAACTAGTTGTGATTTGAATTAGAGGGTTCAATACAACTAATAGATTATGGCTGACCTTAGCTGGAGACCCAAGTCTTAAGCTTGATCTCAACTCCAATTAAAGGACAAAAAATTGAATTATTTCTCTATAGATAATCATCTATACATATATAACCAGCTTGATTTGATGATTCTCACATTGTATATATGTAAAGTTGAAATTCGCACTATAGACGAGTGAATCTCTGTAAAAAATAATTTCACGTTCATGTTCAATATAACTAATCATAGGAAAAACACACCCTCTACATAAAATTTATATTTTTCAAAAAAAAAAAACTTAATCATATGCAACTTGTCGTGCATTACACAAACCGCGTCCACTTCCCAACCAAGATAGCCATGAACTTGAACTTATTCGCCGGGTGTCGTGCATGATTGCATCCATTAAACCTGACCATATGAATGACATTGTGATTTATGAAAAACCTTTAAAGATAAAGATATCTATTAATTTTCAAATGAAATAAAAAAAATTTACATAAATATTATTTGGGACGAAATAGACAACTGAAAGTAAGAGAAAAATGAGAGTTTAAAAATTACACTCAAATCTTTGGACCTATTCCATTGAGCTATCTTCCATGAGATTTTTTTCCCCTGAGGATTATAATATCTCAGATAGTTTTATTTCTAATAAAATAATTACTTGGTTCTTACCATTTCGCTTCTAGGCCCAAATGTTTTCACCTCATATTGTTGGGCCTTTTTGTCTGATTCAGATGTAGAATGAACAAATCTCTCCTGCCAAATAATTAATCATTTCCTACTTTAACCAATATTTATTATTATGCATCCGCACCTCTAGTATATTTTAATGGCCGATGAAAATTTTTTCATGAGACGGTCATCCTCAGAATTACTCGGCATAAGTGCGATATATTTAGTGTCAATTAAAAAAAATATCTTTCAGGTTAAAAATTATGAGAGATCATATGCCATGGATTAAACCATTCTAATTGACCAAAATCATTGAAAGAACTTTATCTATATGAACTCATGAATAAAAAAAATCAATTTATTACATAATAAGTCATGAGTTCATGTCCTGATATTGCATCTTTTCTTAGTCAATAAAGACAGCTCATATGTCTACTCTTGCTCCTGAAAGTTGATAAGAATTGTTGAACTTTTGATCTCCATTTCCTTTTCTTTGTGTCGAACACCTTTAAGTTGCATTTTATTTTTTTTTCATGTTTTTCATTTTGATACAGGAAGTTCTTCCTTCACCTACAGAATTTCCAGGCGACCCGCAGGTGAAGCCGTCAAGGGTCTCACGCCAAGAAAACATCCATGGTACGCCAGCCAATAAAACCCTCGGAAATTCACAGATGGGAGACTATTGTTGAAAGAGGGTGATTGGTTGGATGGTATGAGTAGAAAATAGGAAAAGAATGAAAAATTTGTGCTTGATTTGGGCAATTAGTAGTAGATCTCACGGATTCAATCTCCTAAATAGGTGAATGAGTTATTACTTAGCAAAAAGGAGAGAATAAAAATCTCTTTATTTCCATTTCCCACTTCTATCAATCTCATTATCATTTTCATACCCCTCAATTAACTAATTAACCAAGCACCCCTGGGCATATCCAACTTTTCTCCGTGAGCAAGAGAAGGCCAACGGACTCTGCATTAATGTCAGTTTCAAAAAGGTCAAAAACCCTACACAACTCCGTAAAACCGTAATATTTGAGCCATCAAAGTATAGGCAGCTTTTCCATTTCGTTTTCCAACGCTTAACAAGTATAGTCATTTCGAAGGCATAACTATGCAGTGACAGTATCGGTCTGGCAAAATCTTGCCAGGATTCTCTCAATATCTATTCAATAGCTCCTATCCCTAGTTAGCCAATTTAGCTACCTACAGTATGGTTTCCGAGATTATATATCCCAAAGGCGCAAACACTAGAATGCAACAAATCTTCAGTCGTCAGGTGATCTTTTGATACTTCCTTGGGATTTGCTAGTTTTGTCTCCCCTTATGAACAAAAGATTTGTTATGTAATCTGCTTTCAGACATCACAGAGCTGTTGTTTGGCGTAGGCAGCTCAACAGCTGCTGCATTCTGCAGCTTTCAACGAGTGTAATGTCAACTTCAAGTCCAGAGGCTTTTAATTAGTTACCACCTAGTCCTGTCAGCTTTTATCATGTATCTGCTCGAGGTCAAAGAGTTCATTGGCTATATAAAACCCTTCTTCACACAACACTCCTAATCTTCCACAGCCACCTATCCTTTCATCTACCAAGTGCATGGTGCTGATCTTATTAGCATGCGTCCTCATGCCGAGTGGATGAACTATGCTGCTACATCTGTGTGGAAGATGTCACTGCTGGTTACAAATACTAAATTTTATCACTGGTGTTATCCTCTCTGAGCTTCTCTTTTTTCTTTTTTCTTTTTCTTTTTATATATTTTTTTATAATTTTCTTGACCTTGCAAGACCTTAAATTTATTTTAATATTTTTTATATTATTATATTTTTATATAATTTTAATTTTTCTTATCTAATTTATTAAAATTTTTCTTTTGTCTTAATCTCCTCTCTTTTTTGCTTTTTCTTCCCATCTATCCCTCTTGAGCTTGATTGTAATGTTATTGTAATCTGAGTTCTAAATATAAAATGGTCATATATTTGAATTTTCCATTCATAAATTCTGTTCAATGAGTTGCATAGTTGATTCTTGTCCTCTCATTGTTGGCTCTATAGAATATAGGCATCTTTTGTATTAAAATTTTGTAACACGATGCAGTTTGATGGTGATAACATAATTCATTTGAAAGACGTTTGTTAGGACTTGGCACGCCGCTGTAATGTTGTAGAAATGTAAACTATTTCAACTAGTCTTCAAAAGGAGAAGAATCAAGACATGTATGGCACAAGTAGCAAAGTTTGGAGTGGGCAAGACAACTCACCTGCACATAGGATGCAAGGGCTGATGTTGGCTACAAACTTCTGAAATGTCTTTTTGTTTCAGGAGTAGAAGAAAATCAATTGTGTTGCTGCAAGTTGCCAAAGATATCTTTATCTCCATCAATAAACATGGGAAGACTTTCCTGAAATATCCACAAGGAATCACTAAGCATATACTGAAACTAGTGACTAACTGAACGGAACCTTCTTTACAAAGTTTCAACAGCGTCAAAAGCACGACCAAGTGGCCTTGATCTTACAAGAGCATAATTCAAAGCAACTAACCATTATACCCATTATGTATCTCGTATTATCTTGTGAAGCTAGTAAAAGTGTTCATTTGAATTAGCCTCTTGATGCTGATAATAATTTGTGAGTAACTAGATTCAGCAGCATCAAGATGTATTCGGCTCAACTGCCAAGATTGCCAAACAGTAACTCAAACTTTAGGAATACGATATGCAACAAAGGGATGATTGAAATAACATCAAATGGACGTAGCATTAACTTTTAAAAAAAAATCATCATGAATCAAGCTCCAAGAATTGTTTATTCTAGAAAACTGAATATAAAACCAAGCATCAAGAATGTGCGGCAAAGTACTAATAACACAGCACAAAATACTGGTGAGAGATTAGTACCCAGATAGCAGTAGCACTTTGAAGGCCAATAATTCTCACTCCCCCGCATCTCTCAGAAGTAAACCAGTTCCGTTAGTTTCGGCATATGATCAGCATGCAAGAATAAAGATTGGAAAATTCAATTACCACATTATGGAACTAACATCAGGTTTTATCAAAGAAATCTAAGTTATTTAAGTTCTTTATATTCCGTCTTTAGAATTCAGATAGTCTACAAACACAGGCACTGAAGTGTAATGGACCTTTGTAATTCCAACGCCGGTAACTATTGAAGAGAGTGAGCATGTAACTCGAGTCTAAAGCAATGCTATAGTTCAGTACTTAAATTCGAAACTTTCATATCTTCCCAGTTATTCGCTTTGACGTCAAACAATTTATCGAATCGAGTTTTCGTTGATGAAAGTCACCTATATCAAAGGGTCTCCGGCCTAGTGGACGCGATTGGGCATATCCCAGCGCCTTAGAGTTCAATGTCGCACACCGTGAATCCGCCTCGAATTCACAAGGATCGCACAGGCAATCTGAATCATCTTCCAACTGGTGGTAAACGGAAATCGGCTAAATTCTGCCAAAACCGTATGGATTTTCTATTCCGATCCGATCTAGAATCGGTTGGCCGCACCAAACCGTTTGAGTGGAAAATACAAATCTAGAATCGAGGAAGAGACCAAGGCGGAAGGAAAGATGAGATAGCACCGGCGCAGTTGAATGTTCCTGCAGGCTCCAGCAGCGATCGAAGAGGAAGACAGAGAAATGCGCTCGGCGTCCCGGTTCGATACCAAGCTGGTGGCTGAAATCAAACGCAAAACAACCCTAATTTTAAATTAATGAAAGTAACTTTGAGGGCCTTTTGTACCGTCGCCGCAATCCATTGCCGGTGGTTCTTCTTCGCCAGCAGCGGAAGAGACGAAGAAGGATGATCTTCTCTCTTGTTCGCATCGGCGCTCGATCGAATACCCCATCATTTTCCGGACAAAAGTATCACCTTTGAGCTCTTTCCTGCCATTGCTTTCCCGGGGAGCAGCTACGTGTGGGATTTTACCGTAAGTAGCGACGTCAACCGGGGCTTGCAGCTGAACTTCACTTGAGCTACCACCGGCGCTCAGATCACGGATAAAACCTAGCCTGGATCGGGAGGCGGCAATGACGAAATGGAGCTCGTGGAGGAGGGAAGCCAAAGATGAACACTACGATTCGTGGTCCTTAACAACATAAATGGATGGAGTCTGTCAATTACAAATACAAATCAACATTCCACCGTATAACTGGAAAGGAAAAGAATGGCTTACGATTCAAGATTATTTTTAAGCACATAGTTATGGTTGTGGGCAATCAACTATTTCAAATTCGAATGAATTATTCTCTTGTAATTCTTCCTTTCGTATTTCTAAGCACGAGAAGGCCACATGCTTCTAATTCAAACCTTGTTTTTAACTAGATCTTCTTGGGATTGCACCTTGCGAGGGATTTTCTTCTTTTGCCGGTACTTAGCATATGAATACCACACGCCACCAGCTGTGTTGATGACCAATCCAGTAACATTTAAAGCATGTAGTTGAACCCCACCCAACAAGATGAACCCGAGGGTCTGGAACCAAACATGCACAAATTGTTCAACAAACTAAACCAAGTCAATAATTCTTTCAATGAATTCAGGACATGTCGGTTAATACTCACTGTGGACACGACGCCCTTGAGAACTCCTACGATCGTGGTGGTCAGAGCCGAGTTCACAATGGTACACCAGAACATCGTGAAGTTCAGGACGATGCCCATTATCAATGACAGAAAGAGAATCAGAAGGAATGTAAATGAATACGCCTGCCATGTTAGAAAAAACATCCAACTATTTGAACAATCATTAACTGAATGATTATAAACATGGAATATATCAGAAGAGATGATAAGAATCGTTGATTGCTTTTATGGTTACGGAATTACTAAGAACTTATAATCTTTCTAAAAAGGTGCCACGGCATTACCTATCAATTCCCTAGACAACACCCTTGTCATAACTTTCTTCTAGTCCAAGTTCAAAATTACTGAAAGGATAAGAAGGAAAAAAAAAAGACGATCTTTGCACAAGGTCCTTCATCATGTAGAATCTGTGAAGGGTGGGATAAACCTCACTCCTGAGAAATAGGGTTGGGAAAAACTTGAAAGGTCCAATCTGACTTTCTGACTCAATCTGACATGAGAGCTTGCATTTTTCTCACTCCAGATTTAGTCTTTCTGCTTGAATTTTGCATCTCTAGTCAGATCTCAAATTCTTATCGTAAAATCCAATATCACAAGTTCATTTATGAGCAATGCGTATATACAAAATAAATGTTCACAATACTAAACTATTAGATTAAAAAAAACATGATCATCCGATATTGATTTTACCATTTCAATTCACTACTATGACCATGTCAATCTTATAGTTTGAAATATTTTCCAAACAGCTTGTAACATTGTAATTTGCAGGTTTAACTAAAATCCTTTACCAAGCCCAGACCATTTCAAAGGCCAAGAAAGCTGGTGGACGATTAAGAAACCAATGGTCTAAATTCAATCGAACTACACACACTATAGACTTACTATTCCTCGATGTTCCTCTACATAAAATAATACTTGTTCTAGAAGGAAATAATAGAAAATAAACAACCTATACAGAACTGGCTGCACTGTTGGATCTGCATCTGATTTTCAGTATGATAATGATAACAAGAGAGGGCTCAGATTTGAACCTTTTGTGAATAACAAACAAGTGATGCTTTCCGTGATGTAGTAAAATTTGGAAGTGTACTAACAAAAAATATCTCAAGCATAAACATAATTTGAAATCATGGAACTGAGATACTAGAGGTTGTTTCTAACCTTTTCATACAATAATGAAACAGAGTGTGGAAATTCTCCTGTTGCTATGATAAGGAAAAACAGAAATGGGAGAGATATCAAGGCATTATAGAACATTATTTCAACTGAAGTAAGCCCCTCCTCTGCTCCAGATTTCTCCACCAGCACCAGATACATAGTCTACAATCATGACTAGATGTTATTCTAATTGGGAAAAAAACATGTGCATGATAGACCAGCTTAACAACATATGTTAATAAACTTTTTTTATCAAACTTACCAAAATCTAGCAAAGTAAAGCATGCAAACATTTTTCACCTGGAAGAAAACAGAAGTGAGGGCCATGGTGTACCCATAGAAATCAAAGGAGAAGTCTCCTAGTGCTGCAATGATGACTCCCACAGCAGTGAGGATGACTGAAAGAGATACCTGAAAGGTCGTTTAAACATCCGAGTAAAGCCAAGTAATTATTGAGCCAAGTAATTATTCAGCGACAATATGCTAGGTAGATTCATGTTCAGGAATACTAGTTAAGATAGATTTATTTGAAATAAGCAAAATCTGCGAATGTAATAACTAATAACCCATATATAAAATTCAATTTAAAGAGAGAAGGATACTCTTCTTTTTTTTTTCTTTTTTTTTTTGTATATTTATCTCAGGTCCCTTGGCCAAACAGAATCTTAATATATTATGCAGTTTTCAGTGCTACTGCTTTCAAAAAATATCGCACACCAGAAAAACATACTAAATTAATTATGCTAACTATTTCCTTCAGATTATTCTGAATGCGCTCTTTCCTCGTCAACAAAATTTTTGGAAACAAGAGGACAGTCAAAATATAGTGTCGCACTAAACATTTATTGATTAAATTCTATTGATGAGTGTAAAGAGAAGAATAAAGACGTGGAATTACTTATGCCAAACAAATAATATCAGTCAGAATGTTCAAATCCAACCAATATTTCTTAAGGCGACTAAAACAATATAAATGTAATTTTAAACAAAAAACTGGAGTGAGGTCAAAATACAATACGAATAAGCAACATTCACTTCAAGCCACTGATTTTCTTCCGCCAATCAGCATTAATGAAATAATCCCCATAGAGAGAGATTGCCTATTGGGGTTGCTAATTGATCATTAGAAAAAAGTTTGCACGACATAGACATTGTATCAGTGCCAAAAACAAAACTAACCAAACATAAGAAATGTAAGCAACTAAAATCCATTGCTCGTGCCTCAGGGGAAAAAAAGGAGAGCAAGCTAATTTTTTACCTGAGTTGAAGGTCTTCCCTTTCCTCTGAGAAATCCAACCACCAAAACTGCAAGAGGGGTGAGCCTCTTCAAAGCTATGTACATTGGAATATTGATGCCCTTCAAGCTTGCCAATGCAAACGCCACGTTTGCATTGTAGAACACCGACACTGGAAGGAGTTTCTTAGCTGTCGTCATGTTCATTTTGGCTTTTGTATGTCCCATGACTTTGCCAAAGTGTATGATAAGGGCTGTGACCAATTGCTAGTACGGTATATGAACAGAGTGAGTAAAAAGGTAACATCCTATCAATATCATGTACACACCTAAGACATAAGCCATACCTGTAAGGTAAGGAGACTCATAGAGTAGCCATACTGCATTAAAACTGCCTTGTTAATGAACACCATAGTCATTGATGCTATACCATAAGAAAAGGCGACAAAGAAACTGCAAAGCAAAAAAGCATCTTCAGAGAGGAAACGTTAATAATCTACAATGATAATTTTACCATCGCTATTATTGTTAAAAAGAATATGTGCATCAACAATTGAAGAAAGCACATTTCTAAAAGGTCATCCAGGTCATCAAAGCAATCGCATATATCCATCCAACCACGATAAACTTCTTGATTCACTATTGTCTAGGACAATACCAATATAACAATCAAGCGACGGAACACGTCTACAAATCTTATCCAAATCCAGCAAGGAGAAAATAATCATGTGGTGCAAAATGGCATCTTTAGAAACATAGTGTAAAGATAACTCGTCTCGAGTAGCTTAGATTTCATATCATCGCCCACGCTTAAATTGTTCATCTTCAATCATGCATGCGACCCATCTCCTATTCTCTTCCTGTCGAGATCAAAAGTTCCAGATCCCGATTCCACATCACGCAAACCCACGCAATTGCATTTGTAACCACAATCCTGACGAGAAAAAGAAATCACTCAAAATTACCTCAACAAGGGAGTGACTTGAGCCTCCATTCCGCTTTCCATGCTAGTTCCGATTCTAACCTCTGCGTCACCGGCGTCGATTCAGGCTAACAGAACCTGCAAACTCTGATCGCGCACGATTAGGGTAAGGCTTGGAGTAGGCGAGAAAGAAGCCGAGCAGCGGGGACTGAGAAGGGGGAGAAGCGAGGTGGAAAAATAAAAATAAAATAAAAAGAATTGCGTGCGTTAGGGATTGCTCGCCCCTCCTTCGTCATGTGAACGATAAGGCGATCGCGAGTGAGAAGACACGAGAGACTTTTGCGGGTTTCGGATTTCTGTTTTATTGTATATGGGAGTCCGTATTTATTGGGGCAAAAGGTGAAATCGCTCGCCCCCAGCGCCCCCGCCAACCCGTCCCCAGGCCAACACGGAGGAGGTAAATCA
>JBBPFQ010000064.1:2536958-2552501 GCA_037974815.1 Kaempferia elegans
ACAGTTGGAACTCATTCTAATGCACATCTGCAATATTCTTAAGTTTTTACTAAGTCATGTCAAACTAATTTTTTATTGATTTTATTTCATATATCACAAAGATAAGTTTGTTGGATCGTGAGGCGTAAGGAGGGTTGAATAGATGTCATTCGAGCTCATTCTTATTTCTGCAATGTTAGTTTGTAGAACAGAAAAATACAAAGCGCTAGACCAGAATAGAAATACAAACTAATGTACAACACAAGTGTTTAACATGGTTTGGCAGTTCCCTAGCTCCTATTCCACAGCACCTGATCATTCAGGTGCATCACCCCTCAAAAGCACTACTAGTTTTCTCCTTCTTTGCCAACATTTGTTTGTGGAGAAATCTCTTTCCATATCTTCTTACAATAAGGGAGATAACGCACAAGAAGATTATAATAAGAGAGCACTTAGAAAGAACAAGAGTTTCGAACTCAAGAATTTAAATCTACAGGTTTCCCCTTTTGCATTCTTGCAACTTTACAAGTTCCTATATTTATAACCATAGCCATATAGCCTTTTTGTTTGTGATCGGGTGATTGCTCTATGCCATTAATTGATTGCTTACTTGAATTCGTTTGCTCACATCAATGTATTGATATTGGCAATTAGGTAAATATTGACTACCTCTTGGGTATAGGTTTCATGATCGTCACCTTTTGAACTTCTTACAATAAGGGAGATAAAACACAAGAAGATTATAATAAGAGAGCACTTAAACAAGAGTTTTGAGCACAAGAATTTAAATCTACAGGTCCCCGTTGCATTCCTGCAACTTTGCAAGTTCCTATATTTATAACCATAGCCATATAGCCTTTTTATTTGTGATCAAGTGATTGCTCCATGCCATTAATTGATTGGTTACTTGAATTCGTTAGCTCACATCAATGTATTGATATTGACTATTAGTAAAATATTGACTACCTCTTAGGTATTGGTTTCATGATCGTCACCTTTTGAACTTGTTAGTTTGTTCAATATTTTTTACCTTTAGTTATCAGACTCCTATGAGTAATCAATTGACCGAAGCATCAATCAACTTCCCACCGAACAAAAACATTTAATTCGTTTCAGTTTGGTCATGAGTCGACTCCTTAGTCACCCGAAAACCCTTTCAGTCAATTGCATCTGTAATTCCAACCATTTCTTAGGCTGAATCCGTTCCTAAATCTAATCTCATTCGTTCCTCGTATACATATACACTCAAACTCCTTTCCATAAAGCTTACCTTCTTATTAAAATTTTCTATGCTTCTGCCTAGCATTTCGTCTTCCTAACCTATTGGGACCTTGCCTAACATTTGTGCTTCCCATCGTGCTTCCCAACATGTCTTTTTTTTTTCTTGCACCCGTATACTTAACACACATGTGAGATCAATAAATTTTTTCCCAACTTAAACGTTGTCCAAATGTTAAAATCATATGTAAACTACATGCATGGTCGCACCAATCCCTTACAATATTTGACAATTGGTTTAAGTTTAAATCATGTTTCATAAAAGCATTATAAAGATAAAATTGCAATACAAATAATGCACAAACAATACTTCTAATCACTTCTCCCCTGACATACATGGTCCATGATTAAGGTAATGTTTTCTAACTTACATTCATCATCTCCTCCCTTCATCCTTTGACATTGATAAAAAAGAAGACACCTAACTAGGCATCATAGGCATAATAATCCATTCATTTCTCCCCCTTGAGAATTAGTGCAATGCTCAACCTTAAGCTCTAGTGTTGCCAATGATACTAAGTGTTTGCCAAGCATGGTATTTAGTCACAACATAAGTTCCTCCCCTTAACTTCACATTGTCCTTTAAATTGTATCAACATTAACTCTTTTAATCCATAAAAGAGGTAAACACGCTTCCCTAATTCTTAGTAATTATATTTGGTTCATGGGAATAGGGATGAATGCTCAAAAATCTATTTTCAGTTGAAAATAAAACACTGCATCTTTTTTGCAATTTGTGTGCTAGTCAACTGATATACCTAAAAAACATTTCAACTGTAAATTTAAAAATCTTTAAAAGTTCATGAGACATCATGAACACACTTGGTATATTATTATCTATCTTTTAAAAAAAAATATTTTTTATGAAAATAAACTATTTTTCAAAATTAGCACAAAGTTAAAAACTAAAAAAAGTTTCGCATCTAATTTTGTATTATCCAAGTGCTCTATTCAAAACTGGTTTCCTAGAGTTTTAAAAAAATATTTTGAAATTCATTTTGGATTGAAAATTTCAATTATCATCTTTGGGTTATATTTAGACAACTTGTACATAAGCTTTCCCACAATTAATTATTTTTATGATTAATATGTGTTGATTACATTTGTCTTATGTTGTTTAAACATACAAACAAATCAACCTTAAGTTGTTGTGAGAAGGCGTCAAGTGTCCTCCCTAAGCTAAGGTGATTATATAAGTCTACTACAATCCCAATTAACACTCCTATCTAGGATTAATTGTTGTCATCATCCTTAAACATACAATTCATCACATAAGTTAAGCCTTTGTAGCAAAAGGTGATTATGCTCACTCCAAATGTCTCTCACAACTGATTTCCACGTTATGTAAAGGGAGGTAAATCACAGGGTCAACTTATAGCTGACCGCTAATTTGGCTAGAGCGTGGGAGGATTTGCAAACCCCCCCCTCTTCCCTCCCTCCCCCTTCCCCTAGGGTAAGCCTAAAACACATGCCAATTTTATCATGATATAAATTAAACTAAATCAACATAAATTAAGCATGCTTAATTCTATCATTATTAATTTCTATCAATGTGCCAAAACCAATTTTGGCACACTTATGGATTGCTAGAGAATATATCAAACTCTCATCTTAGAAATCCTTTCTATGTGTTGACATAAATCTCTAGCTAATTTTCCATATTAACGCATAAACAAATCTGAAGTGTCAAAACACTCAAATTGACTTTTCCACTCATCCAAATTTATTTGAGACACTCTAGAACCTTATAGGATTAGGATTACGACATTCATTTCCTAGGTATCCCAATTACACAAACATTCCTTCAAGGAGTCAACTTTGACACGGTCGAGATAACTCCTCTCCCGAAATAGATGACACATCCTAAACCATATAACATTGTGGAATCACATTCTTTGAGGTCTAATACGTATTGGAAGTCCTTGGATTTTTCAATGTACTCACAAGGGATAACCTCTGTTAATACCTTTTTAATAACTTTCTTAGGCTTTTAAGAAGCCTTATCCTTGGTGGTCTCATTAAGTTATTTCTATGGTGATCTCCTTTGATATCTTGGTAATATATTTCTTTGACTTTGTTCTATAGTCAAAAGGATCCGTATGATAGGTTGACACATTATCCTTTGACTTTAGTTTGTATCCTAACCTTTTTTTTTTGTTGGAGACCTAGGTCTTGCTTCTTAGATCCATTTGTCATTTTAATTGACCTTAACTTGATTTTCCTACTTTAACTCCCTAATTCTAGATTCTTTTTGCCAATCATGCCTTGATCTAGAATTAATCCTAAGAGCATCACTTTTTCTATTCTTATTATATAAAGGGCACCTAGTGCACGAAACCCTCACCAATGTGGGCCCGAGGAAGGATTGGACCACATTGGATTTATTGTACTCAACTTTACCTTTCTTTGTAAGCAACTGTTTTTGCCACTCGAACTTCACAACAACTTTACCATTATGTCAAGACTCTCCTTCCTATTCTTATTATATGAAGTCCTAAAATCATAAAAATTGACTTTTGCATGCTTCCTATCATTATAATAAAGTACATCATTCAATAAAGCAAAATTGCAAGATGATCATACTATAAGAGCCCCCTTTGTCTTGAGCTTCCTCTCCTTTGTTTCTTAGGTTGCCTTCGATTGGACCTTGGTTGTGGTAATGCCCTTTTTCAATGCAAGAGAAGCATACTATATGTGACTTCTTTGGGCTTATCCTTAACCTTGGGAGCCACTTGGATCTTCTCCCTCGTAAGGTAGGATATTATTCTTGTAGTGTACCATTTTCCTACCATTAGAAGCATATTATATAAGTTTTGTTAATTGAATTCAATATACCTTTAAATGTTAGATCCTTAAGACATAGAGAGGTAGAGCTGGAGCTCTCCTATTCCATACTCTCGGATGAAGAGGTCAATGGTTCCTCAACTTTTATCTCGGAGGTTGAGCTTCTCTCATCGCCCACTCATTCTAATGCCAAAAATGCTCTCCTCTAGGCTTTGATTGGGCTAATAATGATTTTTTTTCCCTTAAAATTTTGACTAATTTTCTCTATAATTCATGAGCATTCTTATAGTCACCTATTCTCTATACTGCACAAAACATTGTTAAGCAAAATTTTTAATTAACAAATTTATTATTCTATCATTTGCCTTAAATTGATCGATTTTCTCCTCGTTCCACTTTCTCTCTTGAGAACTTTTCCCTTTTTGACCCTTAGAGTTTGGAACTCTTTTCTCAATGCATCGAATGTTAAATGTTGATTTGTGTGAAAGTCTCCATTCTCAACCTCCATTGAGCAAATCCTCCTACTCTAGAATGTGGAGAAATTTAAATATCAAGCTAAATTTGTCTCTAAAATCCATCTTAGTTTCGGTTGATCCTGCATCTTCTAAGCCATGCTTTATCGATGATTAGTCGACTAGAGCAACCTTGCTTTAATACTAATTGTTAGATCGTGAGATGCGACTAAAGTGGGGAGAGTGGGGTGAGTAGACTACATTTGTGCTTAATCTTTTTTTCCTCAATGTTAGTTTGCTAAGCGAAAACATACAAGCCAATAGACGAACATAATTACAAATTAATCGATAACACAAGAACACAAGAGTGTGACATGCTCGTTGGCTGCTTTTCCATGGCCTATGATACTTTAAATGGATTATCCCTTCGAAACACCACTAGTTTTCTCTTTCTTGGCCAATAATTGAATGTGGATAATGTTAATATTATACCTTAGTACCAATTATGAGAAGATTGACAAGAGCACATTTTGTATCATATTTCATCACTTAATAAAATGTAAAGTTGATTATTATATTTACTTTATATCAGTGTCAAATGAATAAGTATAATAATGTCCTAGTGTAGTAGGTCTTAGTCTACAATATATTAATTGGTTGAATTGATAGTGAGAGGCTGTAAAGGACAATACTCTTAACTATTTCTAGTCTAACATTAATATACAGGGACAATATTAATACGTTGGGACTAGCATGTAGGTCAACGGATGACTTATCTCACAAGTCATGGATATGAGATATTAGGTTGACATATGAGTAGATTTTAGAGAAAATGTACTGAATCACTTACCATAAGAATGTTTCATGGATCGTTATATGAGTGTCATAAATATTTTCACAGTGACTATTAGTATGTATTGTCCTTAGACCTGAAGTCATTACCGTTCCCTACATATGAAGTTGTATACTTTAGTATCGACAAACGTCACCCGTAACAGGGTGGACTATAGAGTCGATCACTGGGCATGCAATAAGTTATGCAGAGGGATGTGAGTGATGTAGATGAGATCTATCCCTTCCATATGACAAAAGTGATATCAGTGTGCCTCTTGATTAGTAGGACACAAGAATGCATGACCATGCTCAAATTAGTCAATATGAAATATTGAAATTATTTGATTAAGTGTCTACTTTGAGATTAAGAAACACATAGATTGATAAGAAGATGTCACGGTCTATGCCTCATCGATCAATCTAGATATCAAGGATAGAAGGACCAACTCATACAAGATAATAGACACAGAAATGTTAGGTCGGATCTCGACATTCTCGTCACTTAGGTAACAATGATGCCTTGCTAGATGGCAATCATTTCTTATGTCATTAAAATAATATTAGAGACATTGCCAACGTTATGAAAACCTATTGGGTCACACACTAAGAACACATTAATTTGGAGATGAGTTTATATGATGAATCATTGGATTAAGTTTAATTTGAATTAGATTCATTAAGTTAGACTCAATTGGGTCCAATTATTGGATTGAGTATAATTCGAATTAGACTCATTGTATTAATTTGGATTGATATCACATGATGAAATTCGGATAGAATCAATGAGTTAGACTCATTGAGTCACATGATGAGTCATACTCATCATGAACTTGAATTCATCAAGGAAGATGAAAGGCCAATTTTGAATTGGTCATGTGGAAGAAGACTAAGAGTCATATATTGAATTAATGAAATATTAATATCAATAAAAACATTTGATTAAATGAGTACAAAAGGAGTTTTGGATTCATTTTTCATGATGTGAAAATTATTTTTCTTGGTCATCTTCTCCCTCTTTGGTCGAAACTCCTTTAGAGGTTGCTAGCATAACCTTAGGTAGTTTCCTTCTCCAAGTCCATGAGTTCGTAAGACGAACGAAGCGTGTTCGTGTGGATACCAACGAAGACGCGAACACTTGATCATGCTGAGATCCTAGCAATTGGGAGATTGTGCTCACGCGATAAAGGTAAAACTCTTTTTAGTAAACTTAGATACGGTTTCGATCCTTTTGGAAGGACTATATATTTTATTTTTCCGCTGTGTTTTCTGCATGTTTAGCGATTTAGTTCCTTACCGATAAACCTCATACAATATCTTAGAATAATGGAGATGATGCACAAAAAGATTACAACAAGAGAGAACTTAGAGAGAACAAGAGTTTGAGCACTTTAAGCACAAGAATTTGAGTCTACATGTTCTCCCTTTCCATCCTGAGCCTCCACAAGTTCCTATATAGCCACAACCTTCATATACAAATTTGTCTATGAAGTAACCTTTCAACCAGTTGCTTGTGTTCATCAGCTAACGACACATTAGTTGTTTTGGTTATTAGTTGAGTGATAAGTTCTTAGGTTTAGTTATCTTGACCATCACCTTCTAGACTCGTCAATTTAATGATTACGACTTTTTACATGTTTTACTATTTGTTGTCAGATTGCTATGAGGAATGAGTTGACTATCCACCGAATATAAATATTTTGATTGTTTCTATTTAGTCATGTGTCAATTCCTTAGTTGACTAACTTACCAATTGAATGAAAAGTCCTCTCAATCAACTATGCTCTTACTCTGACCACTTCTAAGGTTGAGCCTTAAATCTAATCTCATTCGTTCCCAGTATATATACACTTCAAGTCTTTCTTATAGAGATTACCTTTGTGCCAAGAGGCTCCATGCTTTCGAGACTTCATTTTTTGCTTGGCATCTTGTCTTCCTGACTTTATTTTACCTTTGACTTAGTTCTGGACTTACTAATACTTCATTTTGCCAGACATCTGGTCTTCGAGATACTTCATCTTGTTGCACCATGTCAAACTTTACTGTATTTGCACACTTGGCGCACATGTGATATCAACAATTATTTTTCTAACTTAACCTTTGCCAAAACATGAAAATCATATGCAAAGTTAACTAGAAAATCAAATATAAAATGATAAATTTTAATTGAATGACTTCATATTGCTTGATTTATGATTGGAAAACCAATTCTAAAGATTGTTTTTTTTTTTCAACGTGCAGTTTAGTGTCCAGATTTCTCTTTCACATGCACATACACTTGTGTGCACACGCACCCATGTATAATTCTTCTTCAAGTTTATTTTTCACCTTTCTTTGCACTTCTATCATATGATTTATTCAAATTCTTTTTAATCTTTTGTGGGACCTTAATCATTTCATCTACCACTCCACCTTGCTTCTGCGCTGATGTTTCCTTCTTTTCTCCTCCTGTTTTCCTTGCTACATTTGTGACTTGCTATTGCGTCTTTAGTGGCTTCTTCTTTACATTCTATCAGCTGTAATCTGGATAATCCTGCCTTCTGGTTCCTAGGATCTGGGAAGGGATAGCTATGAATCAATTTTTTTCAACTATCTGACCACCTGATCATCAGACATAGGTTAAATTTTAGTTTCTTGATTGAGTTTCCATTAATTAGTTCCACATTGACTTTCGGGTAGTATATGTCCATATGAACATTTGCTGGACATAGCACAGGTTTTGTTAATTCATAAGATAATTACTCGTTCCGCACATAAATAAATAGTTCTAATTGAGGTTGTTAAAAGATTTAGCTACTTAGTAATCAAACCCCAGTTAAATTCAACTAGAGTTAGTGCGTATCTAGATAGAACTATGACTATCAGATTAATATGCACTAGGTATTATCTGAGCTTTGCTACAAAGAATATTTTTTTAGCTGACATTTGCTAATATTTTTTTTTTTGTATCTACTTGACTTGCTCCAAAAAGAGAACAATGGTGCTACTATTGCATGTTGTTTTTTGTTTCCTATTTTTATTCCACAGTTGTATTTCTGCTATGTCAGGAAATCTCTCCAAAGTTCAGTACACATGCATATTATTTTGATGGTTCATTGGAATAGTTTTGCAAATATTTTATAGTTACTAATCTCCATGCACAGTAACTTTAACAAAGCTTTTGATGTTTTCCTAGGTTGTAGCTGTCGTTTATGCTATCATGACAACTAGATATGCAGATCTGAGCTGGCAGATGAGGGCAATTCGAGTTCTACCTATGTTTGCTTTGCCTGTTTTATCTTCTGTTATCTATTCAACACTAGTAAGCTTCACGAGAATACGTAAATATCTTTGACTCTACACTTGAACATGACCTTCCTATTTCTTATATTTTTCCTCAATATAAAATATTTAGAGCTTCCTTTGATAATGTTTCTTGCAACACAGCTTATTTGTTTCTTACTGTTATTGTGCTCATAGTTATAGACAAGAAATAGCTATAGACAAGAAGAGGCTGTCTGTGACACTTGTGACTTGTGATGACTAAAAACAGCATCAGCATGACTGTAGATTCACTTGTAATTTTACTGCAGAAGGGAACTGTTAACACATTCTTACTGAAATTCGTCACATTCTAATTGGATATGTATAACATTCTGACAAGTTCTTGCTAGCTTTCAATTCTGTTTCTCCTCTACATTCGTATCATGGCTTTTTCAGATCATTTCACTTAAAAATATGACAAACTACCCTGCAATTTCTGATATAACTTATGAAGTTAGTTGAACAATTTAGAAAGTAACAAGGTTGACCTAGACATAGCTCTTAATTATTCAATCTTTCATCGTCTTAGGTAACAGGCCGTGATTCTCCAAGATTTCAAGGTCCCTCTTATTTTCTGCAGTTTCTTTTCTAAATCAATTTATGATTTGGTAAATGTTACCAAATGTTGGAAGTTCTGTGGTGTAGTATTTGCTTGATATTTACTTTCAATTTTTGGACCATAACAATAGGGGATTTTTCTATTTGATGGCAATATTATCAAATTTGTACACAAATTTGACAGAGTTAAACAATTTGGAGAACAATTTTACCTAGAAAGATTTGTAAAGTTGCCTTTCATCCTCCATGCCAACTTATAATTTATGGTTCTGCATTGTTACCAAAACATGGGCAATGCATAGTTTTATAGAAATACAGTTGAATTAAGCAGAGCATACTCCAACAAATATAGCAGTTGTCTGTCTTTATGCTTGATTTCATAAAAAAAATGGAGGCACTTCAAACAGAAACAATGTTAATTTGTGATGATTAATGAGAAAATGCTATCTTTTCTGCCAGTTGTTATGTCTGGGCTACCTACTAGTTTGCAAAACTTTACTATCAGTGCACATTGAGAGCCAAGTATTTATCCATTTTGTAATGTGATGGTAAAATTTGAAACTATTGGATGTAAATTTTTTTTACCTTTAAAGGATGCAATATGTGATTAATTTATTCATTTTGTAATTCTAGCAATTTGCATTTCCCTGAAAATAAAACTACATTTCTCTTGTGGCTCTGTTGTGAATTGAGTCTCTTATGTTGAAAGCATTAGATGCCTCAAGAGTAGTTTAATTATCACGTTTCTAAGTGGATTGTCTGCACTCACATGCAGTTGATCGCAAGGACCAGAAAACTCTGGAAAAGCTGCGAGCAGAGAGGAAAGAGAAGCTTGATGAACTCAAGGAAAGAACAAACTATTATGCGACACAACAACTTATTCAGGTAATTGGAATGATTCTAGGTCACAGCTTATTTTGTTGACACTGATACCTGATAGGGAGCAACCAAGTTTGAGAATCACAGCTTAGAAAAGCCTTCATTAATTAGATTAGATCCTGAAATTTTAGGTCACCTTTGGTAGGGTGGAATGGTATAGGAATGCTTTTTCTCCATCATATTATTCCAATGTTTAGATTGATAATTTTAAATACAATAAGCTTTCCAAGGATTGACTCATTCCATTCCACACATTTTGAATTTGAGAGGAATGTTTGTTTTCCATCATCACTAAATAACTACTAATAATATGAAATCTAAAATATAGATAAATGAGATAAATAGATTAGAACAACAAAACCTGAGATTGAACTGGTAGGATCAAGTGGTACGAGTCATAAGAGTGAGGCAGGTTGGACAGACGAGAACTTGGTGAGCAGGATGAATCAGTGTTTTGAAAACCAAACCAGAGATGGGACTGGTAAAACTATTGGGTTGATAGTTTGCCACATTGACCCAAAAAATAATGTCATAATTGTAATTTATATATTTTTTTATATGTATTAAATATTTCATAAATATATGAACATATTAAAAATACATAATGAATTATTTTATAAAGTTTTGATACTAAATCTTAATCGAAGCTTTTTACTACAAAAGCTAAACACGCTTGCACACACACTATAGGAAGCTAATGAGAAAACTATGGATAAAGGCTGCTAATATTATAATAGCAATTAATTAGATTAAAATAAAAAAATAACTAGAATTCTAACAGAGACCTATCTAAGGAAGCCTAGGTGCAGAAGCCCTATCATCAAACCATTGTTCTGGTGACTGATTTCTGGTTTTGTAATCAGGTTTTTCCAATTTTGCTGGTTATGATATAGACCAACATTTGTGTAAGTCCAAACCAGATTTGTTCTCATTTTTTTGGTTTGACCGAGATGCCTGATCCAGTTTTTAAAACATTGGGATGGTCCAGGTGAGTAGACAGATTGAGTGGATTAGACCAAGTGAATGAAATAATAAATCAGGTGGGTCAAGCAGATAGGGATCCTATGGTTAGATGGAGTGAGCTGGATATGTTAGACGGATTAATGAATTGAGCGTGCAGAGTGAACTAGGCAAGTAGATGGGATAAGCCTAGTGGATCAAGAAAAAGGGGACAAATTAGGCAAATTGGATGAGCTAGACATGTTCATAGACTAGGTGTCAGTATGTCAAATTGGCCAGACATGCCAATATAGAATGGATCATTGACATTGTCCATTCTATTAATGCAACCAAACAAAAGAATGAACTAGATCGTTCCACTTATTATCTCATTCTATTTTCATTCTTCATTTCCAGTCCCTTCCTTTCTATTCTATCCTACCATACATAGCCTTATTGAATATCCAACATGCTGAGTCCACTCAGTTCCATCATATGTAAAAATATGGCATGTTAATTGTAAAATCGACCACATGAAATATGGAGAAATGTTTTCCCTGTCTTCCTTTTCTGTGTTCTTTTGGCGCTTCGTACTGAAAATTGGCTGACTTTCAGAAATATGATCTTGATCCTGCTGCAAAGGCCGCAGCAGCAACATTTCTAGCATCTAAGTTGGGGGCTGACACTGGTCTGAAAATTTCTCTTGGAGACAAAGGGAATACAAATCCTCTTGTAGAAAGCAATGATACAGAGCCTGTACAAACCTCAGGGCTCAGGAATCGCAAACAACCACATGCAAGAAGCAATACAACTGGAAGTACCACTACTACTACATGTGCAAGTGAATATGATGAGGTTGGGACTGAACAGGAAATTGCAGCACAGACTCAGAAGGTGGTTGAGCACTACAAAGGCTCTGGCTCCAATGATGGTGGTTGGGCTGCTCGATTAGCTGCATTACTTGTGGGTGAGGATCCTTCACAAAGTTATGCACTAATATGTGGCAACTGCCATATGCATAATGGTAAGGAGTGTGGATATTCATGTGCTTCAGCTATATGTTATAACCGCCTATTGTGAAAGCTATCAGTTCTAGCAAGCTGAACGAGTTTGGTGTTGCTATATATTTATTTTATTTCTGCAGGACTTGCTCGGAAAGAGGACTTCCCTCACATAACATACTACTGTCCTCATTGCCATGCCTTGAATACATCTGGACAATCAGCGGAGTTGACCAGGGGCATTCCATCCTCTACAGTTGATGAGAACTCTGGTGATGTTGCAAAGAATGATTTTTCAAGCAGCATAAAAATAGTTCCTGATGAGCTATCAGGTGACCACCAGAATGAGGACAAAACAAGTACCTCCCCTAAAGCTAGTTCATAAGTATGGTTTATAAACACTCGTGGCTGCACTCTTATCCTTCATTTGTAGTTGATGATGTGTTTGGAAAACTGCCCTTATAATGTACCATACAACCAAAAGTGTATATTTTACAGAAAGTGTCATTTCTCGTTAGGGGTAATCATTGAGGTATCTGCAGAGATGTCAGTTCGAGTTTCCCCCAGTTAGATCAGATTTTTATCCCACCGTAGTTTGTTAGTTAAATTTCATGTGCTCTTTGAATTGAACTAGTTTCATCCTTCTGTTTGACAGGTAATTAAGATTACAAACTAAATCTCCTACATCCTTTTGAAAATTTTAAATACAACATTGTACTAAATCTTTTGCTTTAATATCATTGATCAGTGCAACAAATATAAGAGACAAATTATAACTTTTTTGCCCCAGTACAATGGTGCGACTGTTAATTAAATATCTAAGGGTTGAATTTCAATTAATGTTGACAATTTAAATATACTTTTGAGAGTGTTTCTTAACTTATTTTGGTGGTCAGTGAAAAATTTATCTTCAAGATTAATCAATTCGAAGAGTAGGATATTTGAATTATTAAAAAAAATATATAATTTTTAACACTATTTTTTGTTGAAATCGCTAACTGTTTTTTGCCTACAGTCGACTGCTAAGTATAACAGTCAACTGGTCCATTGTGGAATTCGATTGTTACAATTCAACATCGTGATACTAGTCGACTAGTCAGTCAACTAATCCATGTGGGTTGAGCGAATAGAAATATTTTGTTCACTCCCAATCAACTGGTTAGTCAATTAATCCATGTGAGTTGAGCGAACAGAAACATTCTGTTCACTCCCAATCTACTGTCCAGTCAACTGATATATTCAATAGTCGACTTATATCCGAGTACAATCACTTTACACTCGTCCTCGCCCGCACAAATTCAACCTCGCCTTTAAGCCATCTTCTCTCAACCTCATGTCCCTCGGATGCCTCACCATCTTTCACACATCGTCTCCAAGATGCTTCCCTCGGCCTCGTCCTTATTGTCGGGTCTTCCTTTGCCAACACAACATTGACCTTGTCTTTTAGCCTCCTCTATCGGTCTTGCGTCCCTAAGATGTCTCTCCATCCTTTATGCCTTATGTCCCTCGGATGTATCACTATCCTTCACACTGCCTTTTGGAGCTTCCATAGCCTTGTCCTTGTTGTCTAGTATTCACAATGCCAAGAGCAGCGCTTCGAGACTTTACTTGCTAAGTCACACTTGATTTTATGTTGCTAAAGCTATGCACTTGGATTTCACCGCTAAGACTTCACTCTTTCCTTATTTTACTTGCATTCACACACTTACAAGCGCATATCAAATACAATACTAACATAATTTAAACCTTTGCCCAAACATCAAAACCTTGGGTCACAACGATTGCTATAATAATCTCCCCTTTTTGATGTTTAGCAATCCGTTTAATTTAGGGAGATAAAATAATAAAATAAACATGTAAATAGATATGCAATCTACTCATGCATTATAATGGGACCTAACCCTAGACTCCCTTTACACCTAAGCTCCCCCTTGAGCTAAGATTTCATGCAAAAGTGTTTAGGTTTCCCACTTAGATCAAGATTTCTTCCCCTTTACCACTCATTAAAAAGTTCTCGAATAATATCCCAATTATTGGACTCTTACACCACTAATGATTATAATCATCATGTATTAATCTTCCATAAAATTACATACATGTTCCTTAAACTTTTGGTCATTTTTCTAATGTTGAAAATAGTTTCAGACTGTATCAGTCGACTTCCCTCATTAAATCGAGCTCACGGAATCATTCTGTGCTCAATGAACAGTGTTACCAGTTGACTGGTCTTTGTATTTGTCGACTAGTATCAAAAATCAGCCTAAAATACATTCTGAACCCAATTTCAGAAATGTATAAAAAAATTCTACAGATCTCTAAAAATTTCTAAATTTTATGGAGAGGTCTGTTTTACCAGTGTCTATTTGGGAAAAATACATTTAAAAATGTATATTTCTCGGATCCCAAGATTAATACAAAATCCAAAACTAGCTAAATAGTTTAAAAGAGCCTTGACCTAAAGTCCTAGTTTTAGTTTCCTTTTGATGTATCTGCTCGCACTAAATCACAATGCATCTCTAGCATTGGTTTATATGACATATATACATTCAAAACTAATTTTCATGTAATATGAATCCAATTTCATATTTCCATGCATGAAACATATCCCAAATATGTCAATCAATTAGGTTAGAGGCTCAAATCCATCTTTAACCTCTTTGGAAAATTACATGACCCATCTATCATAAGTCCCCAAGAATCTTTGAGCTCCTCTAGAGCTCTTAACCTTAGTCACCTCTCTTGGTGACTCATCAACTATTGCTAGGCCACATCGGTGCACCTCTGGTGGTACTTGGCATACAAACTTAACATTCTTAACCTTGGACACCTTTCCTTATTTAATTCCTTCTTAACCTTAAATGACTTTCCCTTGCCATTTATTGGTTTCTCCTTGCTATATTCATATGTCACCCTAGCATAAGACTCTCTCTTAGCCTTAGAGGAACTAGATCGGTATCCCAAACTTGATCTATCATTGTTAGGTTTTTGGATGCCTAAAATTATACCCAATCCTATACATTCAACATTGAATCTTTTTAGGGTTTTCTCCAACTTATCAAGCTATCTTCAAAGCTTGATTTTCCTTTTCTAGGTTTCTCACCCTAGAATCAACATGCCTACCTTGGACATTCCTAGACCTACCTTTCTTAGGCATGTGTCTCCCCTTCTTGGAATTAATGCCTTGATTCTCCACTACTTTCCTCTCCTTAAGCAAAGTAGATTTATTTTTCCTAGGTCTAACATGCATAGGTACCTTAGGGTTAATTCCACTATTCACCCTACTTCTATCATGATATCTAAATCTAAAATTATGCATGAGTAAAAAATTCATATTATTCTTAGCATACATGGAGGAATTTACATTTGAATTAAATTTTAAATTAGGGTTTACCTTCCCCTTTACCTTTAGAGCTCCCCCTTAACTTGAGCCTCCATTATTCCTCTATTTCTTCAATTGCTCTATTTTCTTGAGCTTTCCTTCCTTGGGCATTTTGTGTGGTAGTGCCTTTGCTCACCACACATGAAGCATATAATATGCT
>JBBPFQ010000064.1:2580876-2596722 GCA_037974815.1 Kaempferia elegans
AGAGAGAAGAAGTTGATCTTTGGTGAGGAGAGATTTTAGAGTTTCAGTTTTATTGTGATAGTTATTGATGTGCTATGGATCGTTTATCTTTTATTCTCTACACCTATGTTATGTAGAATATCTAAATATGTACCGTATTTAACTGGTTGAGGTATAACAGAGTGTCTTCCCTAACTAGTATCCTAATGTCACTAAGTAGAAGATGGTAACTTAGAGAGTCCGGATTGATAGTGGACTATCTCCTGTTACAAGGATCCCCGGGTATACGTCTTTAGATTACACAAAATACTTACTAACATAAAATTAGGAAAAACCCATTAAATAGTGAGTTAGACTCATCTATACATAGAATTACTCTCCCATAAGAGGGTGTATCCAAGATGAGAGGAGAGATACCCTTTCTTATTTTGGCACTTCAATGTAGGGCACCCCCATCTATGGGGATGAACAACCTATCCACCTATTCATTCAAATGAAATATTCAAACACACAATTTTTCACTCAAACATTTCATCAAACAGGAACAAGACATAAGCATGTCAATGAACTAGGAAGTTAACAAATCCATAGAGTGTACATCAATAACACATTACAAATACTCCCTACATCCATAGAATCATAGATCTACTCCAGAATACACACAAGAGAAAATAGAATAACAATCCACAATCAATACACGAAGATGAGGAGAAAGAGATATTTATCAAAGTAGCATTGACCTTCTCGGGTGTTCTCCTTGCTCCGGAGGAGGACGGATCGTCAGAGACGCCTCTTGATGTAGATCTAGGGTTCTTCCAAGGGGAAGAACCCTTCTCCAAGTCAAGGGGCGAAAAAAGCCAAAGATGGTTGAAACGGGGGAGAAAACCCCCTTTTATGGACTAGAGTTCTGCCTCAAACGGGCGGCCATAAGGTCGTCTATATCTGCACGGTCGTGTGGGGCCGTGCACTCCAATAGGGCACACGATCGTGGGTTTCTGCACGAGCGTGCAAGGATCTTCCCTGGAAATGTCAAATGGTTGTGCGTGTCCGCACGACCATGTAGGGATCTTCCCTAGAAATGGCGCATGACCGTGTTTTCACATGGCCCTATAAGGGTTGGCCTTGGAAAATGTCACACGACCTTGTGAATCCACACAACCATGTAAGGGTGCTTGCTGATGCTTGCATACGGGCTTGCACGGCCGTACAAAGATCAGGGGCGGATTTACATTATGACCCGAGGGGGCCACAGCCCCACCTAAAATTTTTTAATAATGATAGTTTTATATAAAATTTTTTTAAAATATATTAGTATATATATTATTTGGCTCCTTTACATAAGTATATGTATAATTGGTTTAATGATAAGCTTTGTTTTCCTTGTTAGACACCTCTAGAGTTCAAATCCTTAACTAACTTTTTTCTTCTTTTTCAATTAAATTAAATATACATTATGCATATTGAAGGGTTGGAGAAATTATTATTATATAATACATTTAATAATTATTTTTATTACTTTATATATGACCCTCGTAAATTTAAATTTCTAGATCTGCCCACAACCATGCACATGGCTTGCACGGTCGTGTGTGTTGTGTTCACAACCAGGTGTGTTGGAAATTCTCTCCTTTACTTTATTTTTGCTCCAAAGTGCATTCTGACATGAAAACCAAGCAAACAGTAGATCTCTGCACAAAAGTAATGGAAGCATATCATCATAATGAAATAGGGTGAAATAAATGTCGATTATATTCATGAATAACAAGTAGATGTGTTAAAACATACATAAAAGCATATATAATCTATGCACATCAGTCATATGTTCTAAAATATTCATCGTTGTAGTATCTATCTTCTAGGGGGAAGAACCTCTTCAACTTAAAGTCATACCTTCATAAATGTGTTGCACATTTCCTCGACGTAGTTAATCAAGTTCTTGGCCTGGGCTGATTTGATCGATATATCATCTATGTAAACTTTGATGTTGTGGCTAATTAAGTGCTTGAAAATCTAATCCATAAGTCGTTGGTAGGTAACTTCTACATTACTTAGTCTAAATGGCATAATCGTATAACAGAAGGTCCTATTAAAAGTGATGAACTAACATTTTCTTAGTCATTCGTAGCTAAAGCAATTTGATGATACCTTTGATAAGCGCCCAACATACAAATAAGCTCGTACCCTAAGATCGAATCCACCAATTGATCAATTCTGGGAAGTAGATAACAAGCTTTGGGTTAAACTTTATTGAGGTGGAGATACGCTCCAAATTGTGTCTAGTGACAAGTATAAGAGAGGAGGAGCGTATCTCTTTGGGCTCGGGCTTCAGAACGAGAGGAGAACATCTAGAGTAGAGATTTGGTTTGTGGAAGAGGAAGAACGGTTCATCTGTAGTCATTCTTTAGACAACGAGCAAAGATTCGAAGAAAGGCTCTAGAAGGATCAATCGCCGAGTAACTCCGAAGTCTATAGCAAAGCAGAAGTCGACAACGAGCATCGAGTACTATATTCTTTTTCACAATCACTGTAAGTATTTGCTGTTTTTAATTTTTCAATTTCGATGGTGAAATTTATGAATTCGTTCATTTCATGCATTCGACTAATAACAATATTATATTAGAGGAGGAAGAAAATGGAGAAGAATATGATAGCCCGATTGAGTCGAAGAGAGAGTCCAGAATCCTTTCCACTTGCCTTTTCTAAGGTTTATATAATTGTTAGAAGAGCATATCCATGTCAGACACTGCACGATGTTCTCCTCCATCATCCTCATATGGGCCAATGAGGGGACCAATTCGACTGCTGTTAGTTGCCTCTCCATCCACTAAACGCCACATGTTTGAAGGAGGGGGATCTAGGAGCTAAATCTGACAATCACAAAACCGCATCTTCATTGTGTCACATGTTATGGAGTATTCATCGTAGTTGTCCACATCTTTTGGGAAAAATAACCTCATCAATGAGGGTTTGGTGTAATCTGATTTGAGAACGGATGAGGAAATGCCGTCGATGTTGAGTGACCTTGAGGATAGACAAAGTCGACTACTGAGGCCGAGATAGGGAGGATGTCGACAATTGACTCATGAGTGATGCTGAAATATGAGACTGTGATAAAGAGGATATTGACGACTGAAGTCAAGACATGGATATGTTGGCATCTGAGACTGAGCCATTCGGCAATTGAAGTTGAGATAGAGAGGATGGATGATGATAATTGAGATCTAGACATGAATGATGTTAACCACCGAGGTAAATAAAATCTAAATTGTGCTGAGCAATGTGGTCTAACCTATTAATTCTGAGAGAGCAAAGGTGGAACGACATGTACTGAGTATGATGCCAAATATGATCAGTGATTGTTCGACATGAAATGTGATTGATCTAGTTTGACATCTCAATCGATAATACTAGCTAGGGTGGGTAAAAAAACTTTAGAAAAACACACACATAATTATTAAAATCATTAAAAAAAATGCTACTTTACATTTTTAAAAAGTCAAAAAAAATCCCATTATATTTTTGGTATAAAGTATTCTTATTTCAATATTATTGTAACAATCGTTGAATAGCTACTACAAGTAATAGTTACACCGCAACTATTATAACATAATAATATATATATATTTTTTTAATTTAACTTTGTCAAAAATATTATATACAGATTACTTTTATACTCATATTTAATTTCTGCAACAATTGTAATACTCATTTAAATTAATGGAAAATTGGGGATTTAAATTAATGTAGCAATCTAACAATTTTATGATTATTTTGAATATGCTAAAATAAATTTTTAACCAAGACAATCTTGATCAAGTTAATAATTTTTTAATATAAAGGTCTCTATATATAATATTTGTTACTAAATTAAACGATTTTATTTATTTTAACACGTTAATTAGAGTAGCTATGAGGATATATTCAAGATGACAAAATATATATAATAGAGTGCTATTTTGACTTTTTAATTTTTTACCCAAATATAACGTATATTAATATAATAAAAGGTAGTACTATTTTATAAACGTATCAAGTTAGTGGATATTGGAAGGTAAGAAAAATCATCAAATTATACTAAAAATGATTTTTATAGCAGAAGTAGTAGTATTATTTTATAAATGACAAAGTTAGGGGCTTCAATTTAAGTTTCTATCGGCAGTTTATTTTTTTAGCCAGGATATTCAGCCTGTATAATCTGATTGATTAGAGTTAATCTTATACAAATTTTTATCGATGATTAGAATAAATTAAAAAAATTATAGATAAATCTTAATGGACTGTGCCTGGAATGAGATTTAAATCGTAGAAAGTACGTCCCACTTTTTATTAGTGATGTGCCATAGAGGCAATGAGCGGTTTAGTCCAAGTTCTAGCGAGATAGGTGGACATGTGATTCATTTTTTTTAAAGGAATATTAATCCCAACCGGATTGATTCTTAGGTGGATGTGAACACTAAGGTTCACTCAAATTCACATAAATATTTGAAATGGAAAAAACATGATTCACAAATTAAAATTGCCGAAAAATCTGAGAAAATCTGAAAATTGGTTTACCTGCAGCAGAAGGAAGAAGTATCCCGAAAATTTATCCATAAGGTTGTTGTTATATCACACTATGAAGGAAATAATTGAAGAACAATGGACCTGAATGCATGAATATGGAAGCAGACTTCAGCCAAAATAAGAAGGTATATACCTATTTATTTAGGGTACAAATGAAACAGACATGTTTTTTTTTATTAAACCCATGTACAACTAATGCTCTCTAATATAGTATTCTCGTATTATTATTATTTCATATCAAACGCATTAAATATACTATAAGATATATTTAATATATTCAATAATATTAATATTATAACAACTATAAAATTATAACTAATTTATAATTTATACAACGCATACTCTTATATTGTTCAATAATATTGATATTGTACCAACTATAAAAATTTAGCTGTTATAATATTCTAGAAGTTACATTTAATAATTATTATGTAGAGACTTATTTTGTTCAAAAACATTCACATTATAACAACTATAAATTATTATGAAATCGTAATTACAACAATATTATAAAAACGTAGAACCACCACATTAGCGGTCCCCTCACGACTGCCCCACACCATTGGGAGGAGGTTCAGCAGGAACCCAGGTGGCAGAAGTATGAGCAGGAATTGCCCTTAGAGGCCGCATAATTCCCCTTTAGTGAGGATTGACCCGGGGCCGTTTCGGCCACTCTCCCAAACCTCTACCAACTTGGTCAGCCTTGGGAGCTAATTATAATCCATCCCCATATGTTGGAATAGTTGGTATCTACATGGGTCGTTGCTCCAATATGTACTGGGGTTAATTTTTAACCAATGCAAAATGTATTGCTACTACCTAACCTCTCTCATATAAAGGATGCTATGCTAGGACAAATATCATCAAATATCATCTATAATTCCTAAAGCGTATGCTAAAGTGACAACTTAACTTTTTACTCTAATACAATGCAAACTTATATTATTTACGATGATAAAAGATAATTTAGTCATTCTAATACCTCCCCGTCAGTCCATTCAAATAAATACAGACATATATTATTCATACAACTCACTCGGTAGAAGAAAATAGATGACAGAACCTAATAATGTTGGAATATTATATTAAATCATAATTGAATAATTATACATTGATTATTAATAAGGTGGAATGTCCTTTTAAGTAAGAAAAAAAAAACGTCCCTTTGATAATTTCGAGAAAAAAGAATCGACCTTTGCCATTTATTTAGGCTTATCTGCAATTTTTTCATGAAAAAAAATTGGTTTTGTGGTTACCGAAACTTCAACAATCCTTTGAGTTAGACATACTTTTCTAGCATCTCTCCAGATCAGAACTACAACTGGTTGATGAGAAAACAGAACTACAACAACAAGAGTAAAGAAACATAGGGACTAGAGATGAACGGCGGCGAGAGATAGATATCAGCCAAAGACTATTTTATTTGTAGAGCCTCAAGTTTCATCTTATGTTCGCCCATCATCTTTGTTGTCCAAGTAATGCATCACAGACCTTTGCAGCATCCAAACAATAGCCGACGTTATGCACTCTGACTATATTTGCACCTCCCAAAACTCCTGCTGTTACAGCAGCAATGGTAGCAGGATCTCTCTCCACGGGATTCTTACGATTGCATATCTCGCCTAAAAATCCTTTTCTAGATGGTCCAAACAAGATCGGCAAATGCGAAGCAGCCAAGCTTTTCTTTCTGAGTTCTCTCCGGATCGAAGGAAGACCCGTGATTATGTTTAAGTTTTGCTGTGTATCCTTCGAGAAGCCAATGCCAGGGTCTATTATGATTCTCCATATCGGAATGCCTGCCAATTCTGCTTCACGCAGCCGATGGTATAGTTCAGAAGAAACTTGCCCACAAACATCATGATACTGTAAATTTTCCTTGCTTTGCATGGTTAATGGATCGCCTCTCATATGCATAACGATATAAGGAACCCCAAGATCTCCTACTGCCTTGAGAATTTCAGGATCGAGTTGTCCACCGGAGACATCATTGACAATATGGACTCCTCTATTTACTGCTTCGTATGCAACTTGAGAATAGAAGGTATCCACCGATAATAGCTTCCCTTCCATCTCGGGCATTTTAGTAACTACATCTAATATCGGGATAAGCCTCTGAAGTTCTTCATCAGCTGAAAGCCGACTTGCATTAGGACGTGTAGATTGAGCTCCGATATCGATAATATCTGCTCCTTCTGAGATTAACAATCTGACCTGTGAAACTGCAGCTTTGATCTCCAGATACTTTCCTCCGTCGCTAAAACTATCAGGCGTCAAATTTAAAACACCCATAACGTGTGTTTTCCTTGACCAATCCCATACCGAACTTCCAATCGGCAAAACCCTTTTCAATCCTTTGCTACCAATCAATGGTTCACCACCTTGTTTTTCCCACAATTCAAATAGTCCATTTCTTTGTCCTGAGAAAGAATGCCAACACGCCACATTATCATTGTCGATAGATGATCCTAATAGGTCGAGAAGAGGAGCCACAACAAAAGGCCTTTCAAATATTCGCTCATGTGGCACTGTAAGGTACTCAGACTCAATTTTGTATTTACCATAGAAAAGAATGTCTAAGTCAATTGGCCTGGGGCCATACCGTATTCCATCTTTCCGTCCCAAATCTTTCTCGATCTGTTTAAGAACTTTCAACAATTCATGAGGTCCAAGCTTGGTTGTACCTCTAATAGCAGAATTCAGAAAAAATGGCTGGTCAGTCACATAAGCAGGCTCCGACTCGTATAAACACCCATGTCTTGTAATAGTTATGCCCGATTTCTTCATCATTCCCAGGGCCTTATTGAAATTGTGGACTCTGTCGCCGACATTGCTTCCTAGAGCAATCACTACTTCTTGTTCTGGAGAATGAACAGAACATTCAGGAGAAGAATGGAAATTCGAATATAGCTTCCGGCAAAAGTAGGTGGACCTCGAGGTTCTAAAGCCCAATTCTGCAACATAGCAAAAGTCAAAAAATTTAACCGAAAAGAGCTAATCTGTGAGCTCTAATTAACAAAAATTAAGAGTACCTATCTGACTATTTGAATGGACAAAGCCTATGAGACGATGCCTGAAGAGAGAATGCATATGCCTAAACATTTCCATGCCAAGAAGGGTAATCCACCATCAAACGAGATCCATGGTCCACCGCCGAACATAAAGATCTAATGAATAGTTAAGAAAGTAGATTCAACAATGTGAGGTTGAGCCATAAACTCCAACTTGTTCTGTATGGCAGAGATGATGAAAAAGGTGAAGAAATCAGAGATCTATTTCATATCGGCTAAACAAATGGAACATATTCTAACAAACAAAATAAAGACAAACTGCAACTTCATGCAGAAAAGGATGGGAAAAGATGAGAAAAATAAGCTAAAATAGAACCTATAAACAACAATGATAGCTTTAACCATAGACAAAAGCTTTAACCGAAGAGAGATAATCTGTGAGCTCTAGTTAACAAAGATTAAGAGGAGTGTCTCTTATATATAAAGTACCTATCTGACTATATGAATGGACAAAGCCTATGAGCCCTTCCCTGAAGAGAGAATTCAAATGCCTAAACATTTCCATGCCAAAAGGGGTAATCCACCATCAAACGAGATCCACGGTCCACCGCCGAGCGTAAAGATCAAATGACTAGTTAAGAAAGTAGATTCAACAATGAATTCATATTGTTCAAAACATCCACCAGGAGAGGCTAAGGTTGAGCCATAAACTCCAACTAGTTCTGTATGGCAGAGATGATAAAAAGGTACAGAAATCATGCATGTATTTCATATCAGCTAAAAAAATGGAACACATTCTAACAAACAAAATCAGAAAAGGATGGGAAAAGACCAGAAAAATCAGCCAAAATAGAACCAAAAGACAAAAATGATAGCTTTAAGCTACATCAGATAAACCAAAAGACCAAAGATAAAGAAAGAAAAAGCTCTTCCATGTTATTGTAAACTACAACGACTGCAAAATTCGTGAAAGAAGAAAGTTCCCATTCTTGGCCATCAAATTCTTGGGAAGTAAAATTATTGAAAGAATACCCACCGAAACAGAAGGAAAGAACGACAATGAGTGTGCTATCTC
The DNA here is from genome assembly GCA_037974815.1 of Kaempferia elegans. NCBI lineage: Eukaryota > Viridiplantae > Streptophyta > Magnoliopsida > Zingiberales > Zingiberaceae > Kaempferia > Kaempferia elegans. Next base: position 2,589,502 of record JBBPFQ010000064.1, read on the forward strand.
ATCGAATTGAACTCGCAGCAACGGAATCAAAGAGGACCAACAGAGCGTCGCAGTTAGATCGAGGGGATGAGGGAGCAGAGACAGGGTGGATCTAGATCTCGATGAGCTTGGTGGAGACCCGACAATGGTCAGTGGACACTATTCAAGTATTTACCCTAAACGGATCAGTCGGGTCGAAGCTCACCCGATCCGATGCATCAAAATCCGAGTCGACACACAGGGGGGAGAGAGAAAGAGAGGGAGACCTGATACGGCGGCGCTCCCCGTCCGGTACCTGACCTCGACGGAGGCGGTGCGGCGGCAGACGGCAAGCGGCACAACCGCGCAGCCTCTCGCTGACCCCAACCTATCTCCACGCCACCGAGTCGAGGAATCGCAATTGGCCGCCCTCCGCAGCTCCTCCGTTGTGGAGAAGATCGACGCCCGTCCTGGAGTGGTGCTCATCGTCCTTGTCCCGCCGAGGCAGTGAGCAAACCCTCCTCCATTGAAGATTTTGGAAAAAAGGAACTTCTACATTCTATTTTTGGTTAAAAAATTCCTTTAGCAGATTAATTTTCTAAATAAAATGGGCAAAATTTAAAATTTACATGATATTGAAAATAATACTTATTATCTTCCAAAAATAGAAAAAATAAATTTTACAGGACGAAAATGAAAATTTGTAAGCTTGGAACCCCTGGCAGCTTTCGGCGTCGTTATCGTGCAATACTAGGGTTTTAGAAAGGGGGAGATTCTGGCAGAATGGAATCAAAAGTTGATCTAATCTTTAGCATTTAGATCGACGATGCAAATGTGCAACTGAAAGAACGGGTGTTGCGTCCTCATCGCTGGTGTTTTAGGGCTCCATCTTTATAGGTATTCGTGGGTGGCGAAAGATTGAAGTTTTAGACTACAGTTGAGCATCTTAGACCGTGGAAAGCTTGGATTTGTTAAATATCCTTATTCTCTTGGTTGCTTTAGCACTCGAGGTGAATGGAGGCTAGCCTGGAGCAGACCCTTCAGGAAGGCAAGCTCTTCCGCCAGGTCAATGAGCTGATCGTCGCCCATCTTCGGGACAACAACCTTAATCAGGTAAATTTCCTCCCCATCTTCCCGGATTATCTCCTTGAATTCTGTTTTTGGTAAAAAGGTTTCAACTTGTGTGCCAGGCTGCAGCTGCAGCTGCTTCAGACACCATGATTCCTTTGAACACGGACGTGCCTCCGAATAGGCTTCTTGAACTTGTAGCCAAAGTACGGTTTTATATAGTTCATCATGCTTTGTTTAACAAACATGTAGCTTTCGAACTCTGATGCGTCCACAGGGTCTTGCAGTGGAGAGGGAGGAAGTTTCGAGGGGGGTTTCATTTGCTTCTCTCCTCAATTCTGCAGCAGGGATACCGGTTGCACATGGCTCACTGCCTCTTGGAAGCAATGCCATAGATTTCAGGCGAGTAATTCATACAATGATTTGCATTGTTTGTGCCATTTACATATGATGGTGAAATGTAATGGCAGTATATTTGCATATGAACAAATTAATTTACGTATTTTCTTTCTTGACTACTTGCAACTGTAACTCATCATATTGAATTTTCTATCATGTGGTATAATGTGTACCAGACTGATCTTTGATATTCCTGTTTGTGTTTATTTAGTATCATGCACAACACAAAGGGTTCATCCAAGACTTTTCCAAAGCACGAAACAAAACATGTTTCGGATCATAAGGTATCAATGATAATTCATCACAAACATTTTTCAATTAATTTATAATATTATACTACTTCCATATTATCCGTTCACTAGTTTCTTATAGTTGTATACATCTGAAACATTGAACAACATCAAGAAAAGGGATGTTTGGCTCTCATATATTTGATTATAGAAGACAGCAGTTTGAACAAGAATAAAGAATGGATTCTTACCTCTTCAACTTTGCTTTTTCCCCTGTACCTCCAATAATGAAATTTATCTTACACTAAATCATCTTTCATTGTGTATTTTATCATAGGCTGGCTTAAAGAATCACGTCTCAGAATTTTCTAGAAACAAGGGCTAGTGCACATGAAATAACTTTCCCTTGCTTCTATTTACAATAGTGTTTTTCATTGTCAGTATCCTTTGATTCAACCTCCATTAGCTTATGTATATGTGGTCTAGTCCTAATCTTAATTGTACAGGAACACACAATCTTAGTCATTTTTTTCCTTAATGAATCTTTGAAACTTTCCCAAACAAACCAATTCAAACTTATTATTTTTTTCATTCTGCGATATATTTCATTTGAGATGTCTTCGACTCTTTATAGACAGGCTTCTAGTTTCAACCATCATATTCCTGGCTCATAACGTGGTGCAACTCCATAGGGAATTCTTGGCTCATAATTGGCTATAATAATAACAATTGTTCTCATTCTTGTAAACATATATTCATTCACATGTATGCACATTTTTTTGTTCAGCTTGGTTAGAAATTTGATCCAAAGACTGATACTAAATGGAAATCAATTTTAAAAAGATATGTAATGTATCTCCCGCAGAATGTAGCTAGATGTGCGAGGTTTAGTCCTGATGGGCGATTTGTTGCAACTGGAAGTTCAGACACATCCATTAAGTTATTTGAGGTCTCCCTCTGCCCTCCATATTTCATCTGTGTCTTCTTTTTGGTTTGTGTTAATTGTGGCCTTATTCTGTTTTCTGAATTCATATAATCATACTTTACTATAGGTTTCAAAAATGAAGCAAAGCATGCTTACAGATGCCAGGGATGGTCCTGTGAGGCCTGTGATTCGGACGTTCTACGATCATTCACAAGTAACCTCATATGTCATATTGCATAAGTTTCTGGTGTAGTTACATGTTAAATGTTATGGCATCGAGTTTCTTTGATTGGCACACTTGTAACTATTAATTCTTTTATTATTAATTACAAAACTATGCTCAATAATTTTATTATGGCAAGGAATTAAAGATGATATAGATACAAAATTAAGATTTGCTGAATATCTTGGGCCTGTAGGAAAATAATATGATGGGAACATTTTTCCTTGTGTGTGTCCTCTTTACGTATTTTCAATCCTGCTTATGCCTTGCAGCCAATCAATGATCTGGATTTCCATCCACAGAATGCTATACTAATCTCAGGGGCAAAGGACAACACAATCAAGTATGTTTTTTTTTTTGCCTTTATTTGTGTGTCCATGAATTCACTGCAATGTGTTGATATCTTGTGCTATTGAATGTACTCGGTGTACCAAAGCCTTACTGCACTAGTCCTTTTAATTGTAAAGTCATTGTGGGTGTCTTAAAATTATTCCATTCATCAAAGAGTTTAAATGAATTTGATCCTGCTATCATGCAAAATGATCAGTTCAGTAATTTGCATTACTCTTCTAACCTTATTGTTTTCACTCATTCCACCATTTGGTTCTGCCTATGCTAATCAATTTAAGAGCCACCAATTTTGTTCACAATTAATCTCTGGTCACACTATTAATTTCATAAGTGCACTATTGATCTTATTGTACTTACCTTTATCTACCTCATATTTCTCTTTTGATACATTCAATATCTGCCCATTATTTTCCCAAGTGTCAAATGGACTACTACTAATTATTTAATGTGTGTTTAAAACATTATTTATTTAATTGTTTCCAGTAACCACAAACATATATCTCAATTTTCTCAATGCATTTTAATTAACTTCTCTGATGTGTTTCCTTACTATCATATTTAAATTGAAATCCAATTTTCAGTTTAGAGTTCACTTATTGATCAGCAAATTGCCAATGCCTCTCTCCAGTTATATGATGCTGCTTTGACTCTGTAAACCATGCTTTTTGAGTTATATGGTAGAAAATTAATCATGTGTCTCAACTATTCTGTGTGGCTTGCATGAATCTTATCCTGCTATTATTGAACTCTATTATTTAAGGCTGCAACATACTGATGGCTTCATTCGCAACCAATAAGTTTTATGCTTGTTCCAAGGACCCAACCTACAAATTCGTGTCTACATAACAGCTGCTCTAAAGCAATTTAAAAACATATCACTATACGCATTTCTGTTTTCAAGCATTTGACAATGAACAATATGTTTATCATTTTTTCTCTTTTTTTATTATCTTCTAATTCCCTTGGTTGATATTAAGAGATTCTGAGATTGGATTCCCATCAGAAATTTGAGCAATCGAATCAAAATCTTAAGAATTGACTGCAAGTCTTGCCATCTTATGGGTTCCACTTCTTTATCAAAGAAGAATTCTCTGACCTCTTTTATTCCCCACATAGAAAAATGTTTCGATTACTCATCTTATGAGGGTTTCTTGATTTTATTTATATACTGATGAACTTTCATGTCCGATTTCAGATTTTTTGATTTCTCTAAGACAGTTGCAAGGAGAGCTGTCAGAGTTATCCAGGTTCCGTTGATCTTTTACTTATTCTTTTTTAAAACAATTCAAATTGCATTCGGTTGGCATGAACAAGCCTTTTCTATTTGATTGTGCACACAGGATACTCACAATGTGAGATCTGTTTCTTTTCATCCTTCCGGCGAATATCTTTTGGCAGGTTTGTTTCTGTTTTAACTTTTAAATTATTGAACTTTTTGTTTAATTACTTTTGTATAATATCATGTGATTGTTTGTTGTTTACTTCGCATATAATCTCTGCTAGATGACTACCTGAACATCTCTGGCTAGTTTCGCCTCTTTCTATTTTCATGATCATCTTCAAGAACTTGGCTTCATTTAAGGCTTCAAAATCTTTCGAGTTTCAAGCTCTTGCGGTAACCCTACTTTCGTCCTTGTTGTTATTTACATCCTAGCAGAGACGTATGATTTGTTTTGCTCTCTACTACTCTTGATGTTCTCCCTTGGGATCACATCGATGTGAAAAGAATTGTGGAGGAGAGGCCTCCGAAGCATGTTAAACCCTGTGTTAGCATTATTCATTTTTTGTGTTTTACGTGGGTTATATTTGCTTCAGCTATCTCTGATAAGGTATCGTCTCACACACTCAAATTAATCATTCGATCTAGTTATGTTTTGCGTATAGTTTTAGCCGTCTATCATCTCCCCTCTAGCCGGAAGCCCAAGTTTTTCTTTTATATAAGCTACAAATTTTATCGATCGTATGTTAACATTTTACGATAGCTGTGTGTATTCTCATTCTACAGGGACTGATCATCCAATGCCACACTCGATTGTTAATATTCATGATAACCGTGTGTGTTCATTCTCATTCTGCAGGCACTGATCATCCAATTCCCCATTTGTACGATATCAATACTTTCAAGTGCTACTTAACTGCAAATGCCCATGATCTAAATAATACTGCCGCCATCAACCAGGCATGTTGTTTCTGGTTCGAGTCATCTAACACAACAGCAGTTTCCCTTAGCCTGAATCAAATCTACATTTTGTAGGTGAGGTACTCATTGACCGGCAGCATGTATGTGACGGCATTGAAAGATGGTTCTCTTGGTGTGTGGGATGGAGTCACTGCACAATGTGTTCGCCCTATAGTCAGTGCGCATGGATCAATGGAGGCGACTAGTGCGAGTTTCACCAAAGACCAAAGGTACAGAATTTTGATCTATATGTTAAATTTACTTTTCACAAAAGTTTCGTAAACAACAACAACAACAAATCTATGGAAGTGGTGGCATTGGATTAGAGTATTAGACCGAGAAATAACTAATCGTCACCTCTTGATGGCTGGTGACTAGACGAGTCATCGCACAACCTTCAATATCATTTGAATCTTGTGCCAGCCTTATCTGAAATTGGATGATCCATAGATGCTTATGTCGTAATGTATGATAATGATTTGTCTTCCAGGTTCATCCTCTCTTGCGGCAAGGACTCTACCATTAAATTGTGGGAAGTTGGATCGGGAAGACTTGTCAAGCAATACTTGGGAGCAGCACATAAACAACAGCGTTGTCAGGTTGGTCGATCATCCTGGTGTTTTTCTATACTCAGCAACTCTTTCTACTTTCACATGCCACTAGTTAAAAGCAATGTTTCGAAAACCTTACTCAACTAGCTTGAATCGAAGAGTTTCCTTATCATATCTCAGTGCATTCTATCATGTGCTATCGAAACTTTGGTTGCGATCACAGGCTGTATTCAATGATACCGAAGAGTTTGTTCTATCCATCGACGAGCCAAACAACGAGGTGAGTTTGTTCATGCTGCATCTCATATGCTGAATTTTGCTAAGGTGAACATCCATCCAGGTTGTCATTTGGGATGCTCTCACCGCCGAGAAGGTGGCGATGTGGCCATCAAATCACTCAGGCGCTCCGCGTTGGATTGACCACTCGCCGACCGAGGCCGCCTTCGTCACCTGTGGTGGCGATTGGTCGGTCAGATTCTGGAAAGAAACTCAAGTCCAATGAGGCAAAACGAATCCATCAACCTGGTTCTGTAAACTGAATTCTTGATTCATGCAAAGAATAGTTTAGTGTATGAAGCTCCCACCTAAGATTTCAAAGAAGAATCGGATCATATTCCGTTTATTGTATGTAGAAGACCTTTTTTATAATTTGAATTTGTGATTATAAGGTTATAGCAACTTTACAAAATATGTAAGACGATGATATTTTATATAAAATAGTCCTAATATTATTTTGTATAAAATAATTCTAAAATGTTTTTTTTATACAAAACAGTTGCAGGGTGGAATACAAAATGGTTAATCATTTATTTATAGAGAGAGAGATTTGATATCATGTGCAACGCTTTGTGCTCGATTTGTGTGCGACATCCGACGTCGGTGATCTGACAAGGTAAAATTTAAAGGGGCGTTTGATTTGCATGTTTTCTATTTTCATTTTCTAAAAATCGCGCATTTTCTAAAAAAATAGAAAATGACTTTTTGACATTTTCTATTTTTTCATAAAATGCTATATATTTTTTTTAGAAAATAGAGATGGAAAATGCAAACCAAACATTATTTTCTGGAAAATACGCGTTTTTCAGAAAATGAAAATGGAAAATATTCAAGCCAAACGCCCCCTAATTTTTTTAATCCCTCTCTCCTTCTCTCATATGCATGCAATAACTTTTCTCTCTCATCTATATGTAAAAATTTCTCTCTTTTCTCTTTCACAACTGTCACTTACTGCCACAAGGTGTGACAGTTAACTGCCACAACTTGTGGTAACTAACTGCCACAAATAACTACTCCAAGTTGTGGGGGCTAGCTACCAAAAGTTGTGGAAATTAGTAGCC
>JBBPFQ010000064.1:2717184-2736927 GCA_037974815.1 Kaempferia elegans
GCCCGAGAGGTACTCGGGACTTTCTGTGCCCGAGAGGTACTCGGGACTTTCGATGCCCGAGAGGTACTCGGGACTTTCTGTGCCCGAAAGGTACTCGGGACTTTCTGTGCCCGAGAGGTACTCGGGACTTTCTGTGCCCGAGAGGTACTCAAGACTTTCTGTGCCCGAGAGGTACTCGGGACTTTCTGGGCCCAAGAGGTACTCGGAACTTTCTGTACCCGAGAGGTACTCGGGACTTGACTGACTCAACACTTTCTATCAGATATCTCTTCACTTATAATATCCGGATCAATATGATTTTATTAAGGTATATGAAAATCTTTAAGGTAAACAATCTTTCTAAATAAGACTGAATAGCTAGTCTCCCCAAAGAAGACAGGCTCCCTAGTCTTTTTTTTCAACGAAGGCTGACTTCCCAGTTGGCTCAGTCCCACGGAACTAATACTCCTGTCTAGTCGGCTCAGCTCCATGGAATTGGCACTCCTGCCCAGTTAGCTCAGCTATACCGATTCGGCCCTCTTCACTTAACATGTCAAACCCTTTGATAGAAACACATGTGGACTGGCATAGAACACGGAACGACCTGGTCGATATAGCGCGATCCACACAATATTTTACCATACAAAATGTTGATGATATGACCCTCTAATACAATCATATGACAACTTCCTTATCAAACTTCCCATCAATCAAAATATGAAAGAAATAAGTACCTTCTCATTCTTTCAGCAGTAATATAAAAGGAGTCCACTTCTGTGGCCAAAGATATGCTTGATGCATCACAAATACTTGCAAACTCCTGCATTTTTCTAATATTTATCTTCTCCATCTCCCTCTCCCTCGCCGGAGACGAACTTGAGCATCAGATTGGTGAGCTGGGACACCCCTGACATAGTGACATTTATTTAACTATCTTTCCTTGGAAGGATGTTCCTCGCCAACCTAGTGCTATGGGAGAAGTTTTCTAAAGGTATGTTCGCTCCGACGAACACTTGATGTTGGGCCTAAAACTCTCGCCATAGCTGATGAACAAGATGGGAAGCTACAACTGCCAAAAAGAGTTAGAAGGGATGCCAAGGTGAACCTTAGTGAAACCCCTCACACTCTCAAGTTCGGCACATAGAAAAGAAGAAAAAAAGAGAAACAAAAAAGTTATTGGACAATCCGTCGGAGATGAGGAATTTTAACTGAATTAAAATTACATAAAATCAATTTTACCTTATCTGTCGAGATGACTTGAGTCTACCAAATGCTCCGAGTGCTAAGTCGGGATGAAACCGTCTAAGTGGATGCTAAGGAGAACCTAAGTGCTCCTAAGTGGACACCTAGTGGAAGTTGAGTACTCCTGAGTGGACACTGAGTGCTTCCAAGTGGACGTCACTGAGTGGAAGCCGAGTGCTCTCGAGTGGAAGAAACGTCCAAATTGCTTAGTCAGGAAATGAAGATACTGGGGTCTACTTTCAAATAGTTTCTTTAAAATAGATTCGTCTCATTTCTAGCTGTGCTTCGAAATTCTCTTGGGTCATTTGTTTTCTAGGGTACAGTGGTAGACCTTGATCTCCTCCATACACTAATGGATCACGGTAAACTGAGGACATACCCAATTACTATCACAAGATTCAGATCGACCATGGTTACGGTACTATGTCTTTAAGTCTGCGAGCTTGATCCAAACTCAACTTCGAATGAAACTGGCCTGGTTCTATGTTGACCAAGTCCTGATCCTGCAACATGGGCCTCGTCGTCTTCGCGTGTCCTCATTGGGGATTCAAACACTGATACCCATGAGAGCTTATTTTTGTTTTATACCAAGCTACTCTAAGATAAAGCGTATTACAGTATTTGGACAGATAACTATAGGTAAAACACCACTATTTGATAATTTTTAAAAGAGGGGTGTGCATTTGATGATACGGATTTTCTTTTTTTTTTAAAAAATGTTATTTTGATTTTCTGTTAATTTTATACGATAAAACTGAAAAATCTAAAATATATTTTTTGCATAAATGTTTTATGCAAAAACCATCTCCATGTTTATTACAAAGCTGGTAATTATAAACGTCAGAGCAAACAACATAAACTTGTGACCTACAAGTTTCTATCGGTAGAGGGGATGATAAGTTGATTACACGATTTTGGGGGGTGTATTTGCAAGCTGCCACACATATGATACAAAAGGTCCAATGGCTCTACCCCCAGCGAATTCATCCACAGGTAATACCTCAGACATCTCTTTCAAATCATCTTCTGTAAGCTTCACGTTCAGGGAGCCAATGTTCTCGTCCAGGTTCTTGATCTTCGTCGTCCCTGACCATCATAAAAGTGATAGTGAAATGCCAATTTAGGATTTAGAGTTTAGGGTTGGGTGACAAAATCTAAGGGTTAATTTCATCATTTTTTGCTTAAGCATTTATAACAACAGTTGTCTCTAAGGGACTAAGAGATGAAACTATTTCACTTGAGCAAATTGCGAAACAAATGCAAGAAATCTAATTATCTCGAGACATTGTTTACGAGGTAAAGCACAAATCGCATCGATGGACAAGTAATAGAATCATCACTAACTTATTGAGTAAGGAAGTTTTACCTGGAATGGGTACTACATCATTCCCTTGGTGAAGAAGCCAGGCAAGGGCCAATTGAGCAGGGGTACAACCATGCTTCGCAGCTAAGTCTGTTAACCGAAAATATAGGGTCTTGTTCCTATCCAAATTGTCTCCAGAGAACTTAGGGTAATGAGACTGAGGAAAACAACTAGTGAGCCAACCAAGGAAGCATCTCTATATCAAAGGATCAAATCATCTCTATACTGAAGGATCATGCCTTGAGTATACCATTGGTAAAGGCACCACGATATAAGAAGAAACAAAATCGGCATACACTTTTGATCATTTCTTATGCAGTAAGAATATTATCATTGCGACATTAAACAGAATCCATGTGCATTTGTGTGTTTTATGTACCCAGGAAAAAGAAATCATCTTTGTGATTGAATGATCATGTCTTAAAGCAATAAAGAAGAGGTTTGAAAAGAAACAAAATTCTCATACAATTGTGATTTAAAATCATTTCTGCAATTGGAGGATCAAGTATTAAGCAGTAAAAATAAGTCGCTGTGACACGAAAAGAAAACACAATCTTCATGCACTTGCAATTTTATATGTAGAGTAAGAAACAATCATCTTTACAATCGAAGGATCATAACTCAAGCAATAAAGAAAAAGTCACGCTACTGAAAAAGAAACAAAAATCCTAATACACTTGCAATTCCTTATGTACCAAGAAAAGGGATGCCGAAGAAAGAAAATCAACAATGAGATCATACCAGAACACTGCCAGGAGTCAAGTTTTTTACACTGGCCTTTCCAGCGAAAAACCCAGAGCCAAGAGGGCTATATGTAACTATTCCAATGCCAAGATTCCTGTTTCTCAACAATTTACATTAGTTAGAAACTTTCGAGATGGGTTTAATTCCCAATTTTTGTCACAAAAGAAGAATATACAAATGCTTCTACCATAAGAATAGACATCTGATGTATACTAAGGCAATAGCTATGAATCATAGTCCCATCAACATTTAGCTAGCCAAATTAAACTAATATTACTATGGGAGAACTAATCTTTCAAGAACATAACATAGCAAGCCAAATTAAACATGCACCAAAGGGGAGAATCATCCCAATGGGGCGTTGAATATCGCTTCACTCTATCAACAAAGACTCAACAAGTTGATAGCAAAGTGCACACATGCATATTTTTCAAGCAAAATAAAATCCATATGAACTCAGAAAGATAAATATGACAAAAATGATCAGCTTGGAGGTTTGGATCTTCCCAATGGCACAGTGTTTACTACCATCATGCAAATTAGCAAATGATGATTTTTAATATAGCAAGAGAAAACACCTGCAAAGAGGAACGACCTCACTCTCGAGGTCGCGAGTCCAGAGTGACCACTCCATCTGCACAGCAGTGATGGGGTGCACAGCATGTGCTCGCCTGATTGTATCGGGGCTGGCCTCTGACAGCCCAACATATTTCACCTTCCCCTCCTCCACTAGCTTCTTGAGCTCTCCCATCTTGGATGCCAAAGAAAGAATATAACTACTTAATCAATGCTAAAAAAGCCTAGCTCATAAGTGTTGAAAATATGAAAGATAATCCAACTGGAAGCCAGCCATTATCTGGCTGAAAATCTGTCATTATTTGGTTGATTTACCTGTCATTATTTGGCTGTAATACAATTATTATTTGACTGGTTTACAATGGCTAATTAACAATCCCACCTCTTATAAAATGGAGGCCTTATCTCTCTTTGAGATAATCAAGAAATCTTCTTCTCCTCGTCTTGTAGAAAGCTTGCAAAGCCCTTTTCTCTACTTTTCTTATTCTCAAACAAGAGGGGTAATCTTCCTCTCTTGCAACAGAAGTTTCATTTTCTTTTATTACAATACTCTCCTTGGGCATTTGTGAATCCGGATTTCAAAAAGATTCTGGTAAAATTTCAACAATAAGCTTAAAAAAGTGTGTTTGATTGCTCACGGTGTCTTCAATAGGAACAGTCAAATCCACCCGGTGCTGGTAGTAGAGATCGATGTAGTCCATGCCCAGGCGATCGAGGCTAGCCTCGCAGCACGCCCGCACGTACTCCGGCTTCCCGTTGATCTCGAGGTCGTTTCCTTTGTACTTCGAGATGCCAAATTTAGTGGCGAGTTGGACCTTTTCTCTCGGCAAATGCTTCAGAGCCTGCGAAACCCCTCACCTTTTCATCCTCCAATCTCAAATCCTCGAGCACCCAATTACTACACGAGGGAGAGAGAGAAAGATCGAACCTTTCCGATCAATATCTCGTTTGTGTGCGGTCCGTAGACGTCGGCGGTGTCGAAGAAAGTGATGCCCCGATCGAACACCTGTTTGATGATGCCGTTGGCTTCTTCCTCACTGAAAGGCGCGCTGAAGATCCCTGCAATGCCGTAGCACCCGAAACCCAGTCTCGAAACCTAAAAGAGAAGGGAACGCGGGGGAGACATCGAAAAAGACGCCTTTTCTTTCTTTTGGCTCACGGATTGAGAACAAAGGTAGAAAGTGCATGAAATCGGTACCTCTAATCCCTGGGATCCCAACTTCACTCTGGGCATGTTCGGGGCCTCCATGGTTTTCGATCGCCGAAGTGATTCCGATCGACGAGAAGCGCCGGAGCTGCCTCCTTCAGTGAAGCAAGCTGCGTAAGTCAAAAGAATACCAAAAGGGTTTTAAAATAAATAGATTTAATTAAAATATTATATATAAAAACAACAAGAAAGAAAAATAAATCCTTATTAAAATAAAAATTATTTATTTAAGCCCTAAAATGGTTTTCAAAGTCAAAACAACACCTAACGTTATTAAAATAAAACTTTTTAATTTAATTATATATAAACACGTTATACATTAATTTAATTAAAATTATTTAGTATAATTATTATAAATAATTTTAGATGATATTTATCAAATTTAAATACTATTAACTAAATTAATAAATATTTTTTATTATAATAATCTCTGTAAATTTTTTTTTTGATAAGTTGAATTAAAAATAAACACGATTTCTTTGCTAAAAAAATACTTGAATAAAATTATTTCCCATACGAAATCATGAGTGACGCCCTTTTAACTCTTTAAAAGCAAAGAGTGATTTTTTTTATTTGATGATTCTTTTTTGAGGTTACGATTAAGCCTTCTAGCAGTTAATGGGATATTTACAGCTCATTACATACTATTTTTTTTCAAGTGAGATGATAAATCTAATAACATAGGCAATTTAGAATGTATTATCATAAGTACTTGTTAATTTATCATGATATCCCATGGAAAATTTAAAAATTTATATAAGATCGAATCATCAATTCTGTTCGAAAAGTTAAATTATGTAAAAAAATTATAAAATTATTTGTAAAAAGCTCTCGGCTTGGTGGAATTGAGCGTTTCTCAATTTGGATATCGAATTATTAAAAATAAATAAAAATAAAAATGTATTGGCTTTTAAAAACACCTTCTTTGTTTTTGTCTTTTGGTTGCTGCTCTTCCTTCACCCTTTGTCTAATTGATAACAACTCAAATAAGTGATCGAAAAGGCCACAAAATTACAGACGAGCTGGCAAAGGAGTCAACAACTAGTGATAGTGAAATCGAGGCTAATCCCCTATTCAATCAACTCAATTGTAATTTAATGTCATCAAAAGGTGCTGATTTAAGAGAAAAAAAAATTGGTCAAAAGAGTGCCCCATGATAAATTTTATTCTCAAATATTCCTTATCTAAGGTGTTGTAGCTAGTAGCTATCTACTTCAATGTATAAAAATTATTACATATTTACTACAATACGTTGGACTTCTGCTGCATTATTTTTCTTTATTTACAATGTTATTTTCGAAGTTATTCTGTAACTTATACAGCGTGTAAAGTTACTAATTAAATAGGTATTACAATTGTTTTAAAATAATTTTGATTAATTTAAAGTGATTTTTTAATGGAGTTTAAACAATTTTAACTAAATTGGTAAAAATATTTTGATATAATAATATTTTATTTAAGATTTAATGTTTTAAAACTTAAGATTTATCTATAATTGTGTATCAACTCTGGGTCCCGTTGAGACCGGTTAAAGGGGAGTAAATAACCTACAATTTAAAATTGATAATCTCAAACTAACTTACTTTAGTAGGGACACAATGTTAGTCGAACAAAGCAACTATTAAAAACATAAAAGAAAAAAAAAAGTTCATGAATTACTTAGTTACAAGATAGGTGATTGTCTCTTGTGTAGAAGACAGAGAAGTCTCTTATAAATACTTAAAACTCATAAAAGAACTAGGAATGTGTATGGAAGTTGTTGTACAAACTATCTTTAATTCTTAGCACTAGGGGGCTTTTTATAGCTTCACGGAGGTGAGTTTTCATGCTAGGAGGCCCCTCCGAGAAGGTCCGAGGCACATCCAAGAACGTCATAGATGCCTCTAGGAGGATGAAACTTTATTCTCAAAGATAAAGTTTTATCTCCTTCTCAATGTTCACCGAATGTGCGCCGGAGGTAGAAGTATCAAAAATGAACCAACTTGAGTCAACCCGAAAAAAATCAAGTTCGAGTTAGGGATTTTCGACTTTCGCTCAACTTTTTGTATTCCTAAGTTCTTTTACGCTTAGACACAAGACATCAAAAACAACAAGACTTAACTTAACTGGGTTGATCACTTTAAAACTAACTTAGATGCTGACAATAACTACCGATAGCTACTACAATAGGTAGAAAAACTACTAGGTAGTTACTATAACGTAACTATTCACTTTAATCAAAATAATACATACAAGTCGTTTTTATATTAAAATATTCTTTACCGAATTAATTAAAATTATTTAAATCTTATCAAAATTAGTTTAAATTAATTAAAATTATCTTTTTAATAAAAATTATAGTTAACTCATAAATTATAAATTATAAATCATAAATCATAAACCCTAACTTGTGATGATTTTTTCATGAGACGCTCTTTTGGGGATGCCCTTTTTTTATTATAATTTAAATTTTATTTTCTCCCTGCCACGTTTTATTAAAAATATTAATAAATTTATTATTTTATATAATTTTGATGATTTTAGAAACACAAGGCACTTTAAAAAAAATTATATTCCCGTTTCCCATCGTCTTCCGACGACACTGCAGAGCGGCTCAGTTTCGGCGAGCATTGATCGCCGGCGATAAGGAGATGGAATCTCGAGACTGACGACGAGGTCAAGGTGGACCCTTCATCGGCTTTCAATGCTGTTCCATACCTTGGAATCAGAGAAGTGCGATGCGAGAAGAGGAAGGATTCCTACTCAACGGTTGGAATGCAGGCTGATGGGATCACAAGGTCCCTGCGAAGCGGACACCTGAGGAAGGCTTCGGATCTTGGCGGAACTCAAGCATATGGGGCAAGAAAATCGGTTTTTTTGAAGTAAAACTCTTTCATCACCTCTCTTTCATTTTGAAATGATATTGATAGATCTCATTTTTTTCTTCCGTTTTCGAACTGAAATTATCCTTTGGATCTTAACTCGCTATCTATCGATGATGCACATTTTCAAAATTGATTAGGAACGTAGGGATGCTAATCCTTTCGTTTATCTGCAAAAGTTCATGCGCATTGATGAAGAAAAACAAAGGTGATTTTTTCTGCTGACACGAACGAATTTGGTCTGTTTGAATGAGATCGAAGATTATGAACATCCTTTTTGGTACCTGCAATGCAGTCACTGATAACAAATATCACATTAATGATGTTGTTTGTTGTACTGATCATAATTTCACATTCCACAAGCTTATCAAATACAAAATGGTGTTTTTAATGCTGGTCTGCTTTGCAGTTACTGGTGACATATATCATAGTTCTAAAATTGTCTGTTGTTCTAATCACAAGTTAACATGTCACAAGGTTGTCATGGCGCAGGAGCCCTTTTTAATACTAGTTCTTGCTATTGCTGTAACATGCCATTTTGTTTCTATATATCCAGTTGGAACTTTAGGGCTGTTTCTCTTGTTTAGCATGTACCAAAAACCAGGAAACTTGGTACTGATTCTTTTGTAGACTACACAAGGGTGAAATATGAAGGGTCCATAAAAAGGACGCATATATTGATTTGGATTCACAGTTAAATGGTGGCAAGTAGAAAATGACAATAGGATGAGATCAATCTTTAGCTGTGGGTTTTGACATATAAATACCACATGTACTGGGGTTCTTCTTTTTGATGTAAAACAATAGATAGCTAATGGAAAAAAGAGAGATTGTACATGGTTTTTCTTTGGTGAATTTACTTGTTGAGGTTGCAGAGTATTGTGCATTTGACTCTCAAACAGTACACAGTGCATCTACGTAGTTGAGAATGTAATGCTAGGGTTACTTAGCTTGTAACTTTGGTAGGGACCTGATTTAGGTATTCTCAAATAGAAAGGCCCAACCTAGGCATTTTTCGACACTAAGGGCCTTACGCAGAATGCTTCTGCTTTGTACTTTCATGTATTGTAGTTTAGTTAGAATTTTTGAACCTAAGGATTTGTTTACTTTGGATGGAAGATATACACAAAAGATAGACATACATAATGGAGCTTTATATGTAATTCTGCAATCGTTTCTCTTCTCCCTCTTGACTTTCTATCCAAGTAAATGGACCCTAGATGACCTTACTTGTCCAGCAGCCTAAATGTCTGCTCTTACATAATTATGTCATACTTAGATTAAACTTCTGCCAACTAAAGTTGGTTTTTGTTATATTTTGCGTTTTTTAATATGTACTTCATCTTTCTTTCTTTTAGATTAATCACAGTAGTTTGCACTAAATTTTCATTAGAGCTCTGACTAGTGAAATATACTCTTTGATTTCAAGTTGTTTGCTCTGAATCTTTCAGGATCTAGTTTATCCAATATGGAAAAAGGAAATCTGTGAAGATGACCATTAAGCTTGACCTCTTCTGTTTACCCAATTGTATTCGAGGGATCTCTTTCTATTTATCCAACTGTCACCAAGTAAAACAAGATCGTATTATGATCCATCAAGTTATTGTATTAATGCTAGGTTACTAAAATAGAACTGCAACACTTGCTATTTATGATAAAAAAAAATAAACAAAGCAATAGAATTGTGACAACTGCTAACATTGAATCATAACATTTGCTAAAATTGAACTATGACTTCTGTTAAAATATAACTGAGACACTTTGTTTCTAGTCATAAAAAATAGAACGATAGCACCCGAGGTAAGGTGTCATGGCTAACCCCTCCAATGATAGATCAGAGATCTAGAATTCGAAACTTATCTGTGGCATATTATTGAAAATTTTTCTCCTTAATGGGTAGCAGACCCGAGAATGTTGGTTGTCAAGGCCTCCATATGGATTTCCCGATTTACTCAGGTAGCTGGTAGGAAACTTCTGGTTGGGCCGATCAACCAGGTTTATTATCTGACCTGATTAATCATTTTTTTACATGACCAACCTGATTAATTATTTTTTAATAAAAAATAGAACGATAGAACTATGACGTTCGCTTATCATAGCATCTTTTAATTGGTGGTAACTCTTTCATTTTAAAAGGTATTCTACAAATATTTTTTAGAAATAAAACATTTTATGTAAAACAAATAGATCCTCAAGCACAAACCTTCTTTATGGATTTCTGCTTGAAGCACACTTATCCTTCGATATTAGAAGTATCCATCCCACGATACCAGGGTATATATTTTCAAATACCTCCATTCATTGACCGATATCAGTATCAGGTGCATTTCTTTTTCTTGATTATTTATGCACTTGTTTTAATGTTAAGTGTATCATACTTGATCTGTTAACGCACACATTACACTGTAATATCGAATAACTTGCATCTAAATCTTCTTCTTCAGTTACCACACATCTCACTTGCAAATTCTCATCTCTCTTCCTTGATGCAGTGTATTCTTTGGTTGCATCTTGTTTCTAGGTCAGCTCTTGTCCAAAAGCTGGGTGTTGGTGGATCAACATGGTACACATTCACTCAGATGCCTTTATTTTTCCTGTCGAAATTAAATCTTGTCTCCCATCTCCAGTATGCATATTGTGCTCTTAGAGCAAATGCACCAACCAAACTGAAGCAAACCCAGAGGACTTGACCCAGGTAACCCTTTTGACAAAAGTGATCAGATGCGCAATTGATTGTTGTGGTAAACTTGTCATGCTTTTGGGCAAAGCTCCTCTGATTAGGTCACTTCTTGACCTAACTTGTCCTCTGTCTTATCTTCTACTGACACCTTGATGTTATGCAACCATTTCAGGGTTCAGGTGATCATGAGAGTCAAGAAGTATTTTGATCCTTTTATGAATATATGTATTTTTGATAATTTAGATGTCTTGACTAATCCTGAAGTATTTACCAGGTAAATACTAAAACACAACTCATCCTGAGTGTTTTATATTTCATTTTGCTTGATATGAGAAAGTTTGATGTCAGCAAATGGTAGAATGCTATGTTTAGTTCGTTTTGATGTCGTTTGGTGAACGATGGATGACAATCATAGTTGGTGTTTGACGACTCGTAGTTGGTCCAAAGTTTGACATGGTCTTGCAATGTTCTTGACATCGATAATTAGTTATCGTATATGACGTAAAGCATTCATCCATGTTTGGTTGATCGATTTTTTACAGAAAAATGAGAGATCCCTCCTTGATCTGTTTACTTTGCCCCATTCATCCAAATAAATATCTGATTCTCTCTCTCTCCCACTTCATGATCATAATAATTTCATTTGTGGGGGACTGTGTCAGTGGTCCTTCAGATGATGATTTAAAGTCTCCTTACAGAAACAAAGACTCTCAGAATTTTTTAATAATATAAAAACATAAATATATAATTTTCAATTATTAAAGATTTTTGAAATTTATTCCTAATTAAAATATCTTATTTCAATCACTGTTGTGGTTTGTTTTGTGATAAATTAGCATGATATATAATATTATAATATGATCTGAAAAAAATATATTTAAAAATATGATATATTTTTTGTCATAAGCTTTATTGATTTGAATAATATTTTAAAGAAATAAAATGAAATGCTCCATATGCAAAAAAAAAAAAAAAAATCTTTAAAATGTTTTCTAAAATTGAAAGTAGAGCAAAATGGTTGTTATACGTAAAAGATGATTATATTATAATATTATTTTTTAACATAGTTAAAATTTATCAATTAGATTAAAATTAGTTAAACTAAATTATTTTTAAGGTATAATAAATAAAATAAAATGGGTGGGGCCGCATATTGATGATAACAAAAATAAAAGGTTTTTTTACGTTGTATATGATAACGTGGCATCATCATGGACGAGAGATGCAAAGTGATTTCTGTAGCATGCAATGCAGAGGATCCGAACAACAAGCTCGCTCGGCTCCTTTAAAAACCCTCGATGGAGTCTCCTTTTACGCCACTCTCCAGTCCTGCTCCTCCGCCAGGATCAATGGAGGAAATCGCCAGTTCAATGGCGAATGTAGCCGGAATATCCTCTGTATTTCCGTTGGCTTAGCTCATCTGAACTCAAGATCGGACCTCGTGTTTTGTTGAATCTTCATCGCCGTACTTGTTTTCGGATATATTTTTTTTTCATGTTCGAAATTTAGGGTTTCGTGTCTTGGGAGCCGTATTGATCTCGAATCCGAGATTTTGGTCTCGATTTTGTGTTTCTCGTTGCGATTTCCCGATGAAGGTCCAACCGATCGATTGTAAGGGAGATGTGGCCTTCGCGCCGGCGAAGCCTATCGCGAAGTCCCGCCTCAAGCGGCTCTTCGAGCGGCAGTTCTTGAGGAGCACGTCGGTGGAGAAAGCTGGCGACGTGAAGGACCACTCCGACGACGCGGTGAGCTTGGACGCCATGGTTTTTGGTTTCTTCGAGGAGGGGAACCACGAGAAGCCGCCGCGAGGCCGCTGCAATTGCTTCCACTCCAACTCCGAAGGCAGCGACGATGACGACGATGACGATGACGACGGCGACAGCAGGAACGCTCCCGGAATCGCGGTTCCCAGCGACGCGATCGAGGCGATTAAGGTGAGTTCCATTTCGCCTTCGCCCTCTTTTCCTCTTGCTCCCCAGTTTCGAGCTTCGAGAGCCGTCTGATGATTGGAGTAGGGTTTGGTGCTCTGCGCGAGCATGGCGGAGAGAAATCTCTTGGCGGATGCATCGAGAATCCTCGACAAAGCGAGGAGCTCAAAGATCAAGGGAAATTGCACAGCGGTGTTGGCCGCCGGACTTCGATCGCTCGGCTACGATGCGGCCATTTGCAAGTCCCGATGGGATAAAAATCCTTCTTTTCCGGCGGGGGAACACGAGTACGTCGACGCCGTGGTCGGCGGCGACCGCCTCCTGGTGGACGCGGACTTCCGGTCGGAGTTCGAGGTGGCGCGGCCCAGCAAGACGTACCGCACCATCATCCAGCTCCTGCCGCAGGTGTTCGTCGGCCATCCCCACCGGCTCCAGCAGATCGTGGCCGTCGCCTCGGAGGCAGCGCGGCAGAGCCTGAAGAAGAACGGCCTCCACGTGCCACCGTGGAGGCGGCACGAGTACATGAGGACCAAGTGGTTCTCCGCTTACCATCGCGCGGCCGCCGTGGAAGAAGCCGAAGCCAAGGACAACTCCGCCAAGGAAGCGACGCCGGCAGCAATAGAGGTGGTGGGCTCGCCGTGGACGACGGCGACAGCGAGGCCAAAGCCGGGGGATAAGTTTCTCACCGGACTTGCTTTGGCCTTGCAAAAAATAAATACTTAAAATTTAATTTTTAAATTTTTTTTGGATTTTATTTTGAGTGATATAATATCATAAGTGAGAGTTAATATTTTTCCTTATTATCTTAGATTTTATATAAATGTTTAATATTAAGAAAATAAAAGATTTTGAACGAAATCTAATCGATCTAAATGTATAACATTGATAATAAATGCATATAGAGATGGCAAAACATAATAATAATAATAATAATAATAATAATAATAATAATAATAATAATAATCCCTTAAAAAAAAATTCATAGGCAATTGATAAAAAAAAGCTCTTTTTTTTACAATATTTTCAACTACAATTTATTTCAAATGATATATTTTACTTTAGTTAATAACTCTTTAAGAATATTATATTAATATCAAATTTTACATCAAACTGCGTAAACAGACAGATAAAAGGATCTCCAAAGGTAAAATAATCGAAATAAAATAAAATAAAAATGGCAATTCGATAATTCAGATTACACGATGACAACTTTCTCCTTCAATCCAAATAAAATAAAATAGCAGAGGAAAATAAAACAAACCTTAATAGGAATTTCACACTCTGAGGGCTACTTCCCTACCAGCTCCATTGCCATTGCTGCCTCCCAACAATGCTGCTAATTGTGAGCCTAACAGAGGGACCACTTTATTGAGGTATCAGCAGCAGCAGCAGCAGCAGCAGACTGCAAAGACAAATAATGGTGGAAAAGAAAAGAAGATTCACGTACCATCTAAAGTAAGCAAAAGGAAAAAAAGAAAAGTAAAAGAAATCTGAATTCCTTTTTCTCTGTTTCCTAAGTGGTGACAATTGAAGGAGCAAGAATGACTTTTCATATAATTGCATACCTCCTGCAAAATGACTGCACTGCTCTTTATCTTAGGAAGTTGTGACAAGAAATTTAAAGCCCTATTATCGAGTAAATTCGGAGCAGGGTACTAGAATGTTATTCTACAAGGACCTTGAATGATGCATTGGCCATCATTTTATTATTTTCTGAATGAATCAATGTCCAGGAACAGGAACCATAAGACAACAGATGACACAAGGCGTTCTTATTTAAATTGAGAAAGTTGGGTAAAAGGGGAGGGCAAAAGGTAGGATTACAATCGTCTTCTTTTTTATTATCGCTCTGGTTCCATCTTAGGGAAGCGCAGCTTTCAAGGAGCGAGTGAAGGTTTCGAGTTGCTTTAGCCCTTCGTCGGAGGATTTCGCCTCGCCTAGAAGCTTAACAAATGCACTGCCGACAATTACACCATCTGCTCCCCATCCGGCTACCTGTAAGATTACTGAACTGGTAAATCAAGAACATTCGGCTCCAAAATGTCAAAAAAATAAGGTGGCAGATTGTGTGCACAGACCTGCGTGACATGCTCAGGTTTCGATATTCCAAACCCAACTGCAACTGGTTTAGGGGTTGTCTGCGAATTGTTAAGCATTAGCCACAGTTTGAATGACTTCCTAAATCTGTTCTCTTTCTTTTAAAGCTAAAAGGTAAACAGTTGGATAAGTATAGAGTGCATCAGAAGAATCGTAAATTAGTTGATTCGTAGTCATTGTTACGTTCAAGCTCTTGACAGAGTTAGCTATTCAAGTTGGTATTAAACTGGAAGTATTAGCTTCTATCTTTGGTATGTTGCAAACAGATTGCGTACAAAATGACAGAAAGAAATGAGATTGAAAACCTCTTTAATCTGTTGCAGTAGAGATTGTACTTGAGAGTTAACAGATTCACGGGCACCAGTAACACCAACAGTGGCCACCTGCATGAAAGATTCGGAAATATGAGTAATTGGCTCATGGATAAGCAAAACAACTATTTGACATAGCATAAAAGTTTTAGCAGTTTAAACACAAAATACAGCTTTTGGAAACAAAATCTTTCAGTCGGTATGTATGTGTGCATTGTGATAGATGAATTGTTTGTGGCAAGATCTCTCTACTTCTAGTTTTGCACTTTTAACTTCGTGGTGGTAGGCAGATAACAGAGTTGGCTTTGTTGAGCAATAATCTGATACAAGACATGTTTAATGATATTAAGAGCATGAACAAAGTAAAACAAATCACCAAGTATATGAATCCTTCTGAAGCTTTTGCAATTTCTTTCATTCGTTCAGGCGGAGTGGTCGGTGTTGAAAGTAGAACCTACAATGTCAAAAGAGGAAAAAGAATAATGAAGTGTGGAAGACTTTAAAACTCAGATAAGGCAAATGTAGCCTAGACAATTTTGCATTGAAATGAATGCAAAATGCTTGCAGAAGGTTAACAAACTGCCAATTAATTTGGCAATTTGAAAACAAAAATGATAAACCATCCATAGCAAATGTGGATTTAAGAGCATTTCAAAGTCAACTGAGATATGTAATTGTTTGGACTCTGGTATTAAATTGTCGGAAAGTAAGATACCATGTGAAATAGACTCTTTAAGTTAAGTAAACAATTTTAAAGTGACAAAAGTATCAAAAATCGTATGAGCATTTCTATTTTTCCAAAGAAAAATAACAATGACCCTCACCACTTTCTTTTTATTCAGAAAATACAAGTCTCTCATGGACACAATGCGTCACTTTTATCAGTCAGAATGTGTATGCGCACTTAGATTTAAGATTCAAAAGCAGATATCAAAGTAAGGGACATACCAACTCAATGTTATGCTTAATGGCCTCTTTTCTTAAACTTTCATTCTCCTCTAAAGGAACATCGGGTACAACAAGCCCTGCAAAGTAACAGCCATTAGTTATATGCCAAAAGAATGAGTCACAAAGCAACAACTGGCTCATTCGACGATACATTGAAATCACTAGTGAAGAAAAGATAAATTTATAGGACAAAAACAGAAATCGCAAGGAAAACATTCTTGCATATTAAGAGAAGATGGGAGAATTGAGTAATTACCACGTACACCAACTTCTTGTATAATAGACATGAACTTCTCAACTCCACGCTTTAGGATTGGATTGTAATATGTGAAGAGAGAAATTGGGCATGATAATTGAGGCACTACCTGCTTGTAGAAGAACAAGATAAACCAGCTCAAAAAAGGAAAACAAAATTGTTGCAAAGATATTTATAGCAATTAAATTACTTGTGAAGTTGGACAAAAAAAAATGAGGAAACGTCATGTGTAATAATTTAAGAAAATAGAATAGCACATCATTGTTTTTGTATGAAAATGTCAGCTGATAGGACATGGAGAAAAGAAAAACTATCCAAACAGTTTATTCACAAATGAGACTTAAAATTTTGCCACTTCAGAGAATTTGATGTGTGCTTATTCATACAGAAAGAAAGATGCTAGCTTAGTATGCAACCAATGTCTTGTAAATATCTTGACATGCATATTGGATTGTAACAGGATGGAATACCACCCTCTCAAGATCTATCAGTAATTCTATATTTTCCCACATAATCACGATATTTTTGTTTCTTCAAATAAGATTGGTTATTGCTCTTCCCAGTATCATGGAAAAAATAATTCCTGCTGCCTCATCTACCAGTGTTTTCAGATAAAAAAGAGTGATCCTACAAGTCTTACAAAGAGATAAATCATATCAACGACAAGAAATAAGGATCAGACCAGCAGTTTTATGAAAAGCAAACTCAGACTCACGAGCCAACTTAAGATATTTCACAAAGTAAGCATGGAACAAATCATGATTAAAGATCTTTGTTAAACTGGAGAATTGTAAAATAAGAAGTCATCCCTTAGCATATTTTCCCTGAAGGTATTCACGTTAGCTTGTGATCAGAATAATTGTAAATCAGCTTAAAGATCATTTTGGGATAGAACATGAGATGTAACAAATGATTTTAGAGTATAAGAATAAATCACAGAACCATATTTTTATCTTTATTCATGAATCTTTACAAAAAATCATGACTAAATTACTCATACCTCCCTTAGCATTGATATAACACCATCAAAGTTCGTTCCATTCTCTAATGCACGTGTAGCAGCAGCCTAGTATAAATGATATGTAAGTGGCCAATAAAATATTCAGCCAGCAAAGAAAAAAGAAGAGATCATATGTAGCACCTGAATTACAGGTCCATCTGCCAAAGGATCAGAGTAGGGAACACCTAATTCGATCAAATCTGAACCCGAAGAATCTAGAATTTTCAATGCTTCGGATGTTGTAGATAGATCAGGATCTCCAGCAGTGATAAAGGGTATAAGTGCAACCTATAGACCATGGTTAAAATCAGTTAAAATACCTTCAAAACGTAAAAACAAAAAAAAAATTTGTAAGAAAAGCTACAACATTTTAGTGGACAAAGCTTGATGTATTTAGTTATAACACCAGCCAACTATTTACAAACAAAATACTTGAATCTTATATCTGTACATTTTAAGTGATTGAGAAAGTTCTGTTTGATCAAATAAGAGACGCTCATGGTGTTTTCTAGCGCAATTTATCTTTTGTCATCTTATTAGATGAAATGGACTTGATTAAGACATTTTATATGACATTTGAACAAAAGACGCAATATTCCTCAGTGACTAAGTAGAAAAATGGCTATTACTATTTTATATTCTAAATCGTTCGATGGTTTCTCTTGAATATCGTGCTTACAGGATAATAACAAGTCAAAAAAAAAAAAAAAAAACACACAAGATATCAGAGTGATAAAACAAATACAAGAAAATTTTAATTTTCTCCGAACTTTGATCTCTTTTACCAAAAACCAAAATTTCAGAACATATTAAAAGCTTCCATCAATAACAAAAAGTAAGAAATTGCGTGACACATTATGACTACCACACTAATACGAAGGCAGCAAAACAGAAAACTTTGCTCATCATTTGTTCCCCACATGAAGAAACTCCAAAAAAACGAGACCAAAGCACTTAGATTCCATCAACGAGAACTGCCATCGATTCCGGAACCAGGACCAGAACCAAAACAGTAAAGACGCGTAGATTTTCTCGCATTTACCTTCCCTTGTTCCTTCAGACGAGAGAAGGTATCCGAGATCGTGGAAGCCGAGGAGGCCCTCCGGACGGTGAGGGAAGCCCTCGACAACGTGAATCTAGACAGAGATGTGAAATTGCAGGTCGGCCGTCGAGGCGATGCGAACCCAGAGATCCTAGCAGGAGAGGAAGAGAAGGAGAGCTTCGGGACTACGCCTGCCATCACGCCTCGTTTCCTTGCTCCGATCTGCAAGAGAGCGAGTTGAGGAAATGGCTGCTATTTATCGACAACGAACGAAGGCGATGGAGGTTATCGTCCATGAAAGGAAACCGGAAGGAGTTTAGGGAAGGTGATGCTCAACTGAAGCTGTTCTAATCCAGACAGGATACATATTCATTCAACTCGTCCGATGGTCAACGTGTCGTCGTGTTGGCGAGCGGAAATGGTGTATCCTGCTTCCCATATGACATCTAATTTCGTCATCTTTGGGAAATGCAGATCTTACGGCGGCGCTATGCTTTAGATTTCGCGACGGATGGGATGGACGGCCAGGATTCGAGGAGTGGTCTAGGGACTAGGGAGGCGACACCCGTTGTTCGAAGATAGACAGGGGGTGCAAGTTTCCAACGGCGGGCGACCACACGTATGATTTTAAGGTTCGGTCAGTGCTTTAATTTTCGTGTCGGATGACGAGATCAACGGTCAGGATTCAAAGACATTGGATGCACTAACTTTCGATAACATTTGTGGAAACTGGAAGCTTATCAAAATAATATATTAAAATTATGTTAAATTAACATCAATATAATATATTAACATAAAACAGACTTAGATTTTGATGATCTAACAAATTTAGTTTTTTAATTAATCAGTTCTAAAAACTGAATAATAAAAAAAGTGCAACTGTCTTAAAAAAAAATTATCAAAATATCATTTCATCATAATTTAATTTTCAAAATATGCCTATGTATACCATCTTAGAAAAACTTTAATTAAAATCACTTAAAAATTATATAATTTTAATGAAAGCTACTTTAATATGGTATAACTTTAATTAAAGCTCATAGATTTTAAAATAATATATCTCAAAAGTGAAATGATTTTGATCAAAACTACACCATCTTAGAGTAACTTTCAAATCTGCTCCAAGATAGAACAAAGAAGAATATTTCAAATATCAAATTATATTATTTTAACAATTTTTAAACGATATAAATAATTAAAAATATCTTATTTATAAAATGATAGATGGCAAATTCCTATTTACTCAGAAGAATAAAGAAAAAGAGGGAAATGAAGACCAAAGTTTGAACTAGTTTTTTTTTTACCATTATATTTCCACTTGAATCAAACTAAAAATGGAAGTTCATTGTTTTTCATTCCCTTTTCCCAATTCACAAAACACTTTGATCTTGTCTCCTATGCATAAACATGACATTAAAGTTCATTTGTAAAGTTCTAAATTATAAAAATGCAATAGGTGGAAAGAGTTCAAATTCACACTTCTCTCTTTATCACAAAATAATATAGACT
>JBBPFQ010000064.1:2766862-2779805 GCA_037974815.1 Kaempferia elegans
CCACACGTGACGCACGATTGATGCATGTGAAATTAGGGAGCTTACTGTGCCGATTTCTCTCCCCAAGCGTAACGGTAAAAACTGTTCATGTCGCCCCGACACGGAACGACACTTGATTCCCTAGAACATAATAAAAGATATAGGATCACAAAGCTTTTGAATACTGTAATTAACATTCTTCTATTATAGATCACATAATAGACTTTTCCTATTTCTACAGGGGGCTTGTGTCAAGAAATTTCCAGGAAAAGCTAAGCTTGAGGATAGCAAAGCAACTAAGCAAATTGTTGCACTTATGAGTGCTCCACTGGAAAAGTACAATGATATTGTTACAGCCTTGAAGCTTCCTAACTATCCCCATGTCATGGATCACTTAGATAACGGAACCAAAAAAGTCATGGCTGTAGTTATCATACAAAGCATCATGAAGAATACCACCTGCATATCAACTGCAGATAAAGTAGATCTTCTTCTGAGTTTTAAATTCTAAATTTGAATGATTTTGTTTAAACTGCAAAATATGTTGGTATTTGTAGGTTGAGGCTTTATTTGAACTGATAAAAGGGCTTATGAAAGATGTTGATGAAACTCAAGATGACGAGGTGTGCATTGGATTACTCTTTTCCAGTTAGATAAAGTTTCTGTATAAAGTGCATTTGTTTTTTTGTCAATAAGAGTCTTGGCCGGTCAAGAGTGTAAGCATGGTTGCTTGAGACAAATTTCTGTCTCTCCCTGCAATGTAGCTATTATATTAAGTTATACTGCTAACAACCTGATTTCTTTTGTGATTTGTCTTTCCTTTGGATGTAGATTGACGAAGAGGATTTCAAGGAGGAGCAAAATTCTGTTGCACGTCTTATTCACATGTTGCATAATGATGACCCGGAGGAAATGCTGAAGGTAGGGTAGATCTAGTGAAGTTATGCATTCTGACAAGTGTATTCTGTTTATTGACAACCTCTTGGTTGTTTGAACTACTACAGTTTTTGTTTCTTCTATTTTTCTTTCTGAGGATTTTGTATCATCCTTTCTTGCTTTCTTTGTGTGAAAAGGGAAAAATGTTTTAGAGGACAGACAGTATTCTAGATCTAGAGAAATAAAAGGTCCTCGGACTAGGAGCAATAATAAATCTAAATAGGATATACAGGTATGCAAATTGTCCAAAACTTAGATACGCACCATATGAAGTATACTCAGTGTCATTTAGACATTTATGTTGTTTGTTAATAAGAATGGTCCATCAAAAATTTAAAGTTGGATAGAATTTACTGAAGCCTGCAGATTCAGTGTACAACAATAAGATGGATCACTGTTCCTTATCTAATTGAATATGACCCATACACATTGACTTATAAGATGGATCTCAAAGAGCATATTTCACATAAGAGCAAAAGGAGATGAGAGAAGAAAAAGGAATTGACTTCTAATAATCCTAAACTCACATCCAGATATAAATTGATTTTCTTGTCCAAGTTTGCTTTTCATTATCTTACTAAAAGACAAAAGTTCCATGAATAATATAGTGATGCTATTCCTGGACCTTTGACTATCCTTTTTTGACTAAAACTGTATTTTGTGTTAGCAACTTCATGAAGCTTCACGTGGCGTGAAAATTTTGAGAATCCATTTGCTTGGCATCTTATTTGCTAATCTTCTCAGATAACTAATACTTGTTTGATCTGTCATATGAACTTTATACATTCATAGCTATGTTCAAGAGCATTTGGCATTCTAATAAAAATGTTGGATAGCATAATTTGTTGTTTTGGTCGAATGCTATATTGGCTCTTGTTATTCTGTTTTTGATGAATTTTCTCATGCCTTGTTGTTTGCCTGTCGAATTATGTTTTCCAACTGGTCTAATTGCAACTATACAATGCTTTTCAGATCATATATACTGTAAGGAAGTACATTGTTCTTGGTGGTCCCAAACGCCTACCTTTTACTGTACCTTCCCTCATTTTCTCTGCCCTGAAGGTTAGTATTAAATCTTGTATGCCTCGCAAATTCTTGAGTTCCAGGAAACCCTTTTTACTAAACTCCATTTCCATTTTTTGTAGATATAGCTACACAATTGGTTCTTATATACTTCAAGATTGTCTTTTTCCTGGTGACTTGATATAAATGGCTATCACCTCATTGAGTACTCTCTAAACTTAATGGTGGTGATGCTATGGTCAGTACAGAGTTCGCATAAAGATGGACAACTTGTATTTTTCCAAAGATAAAAATAGAATAATAATTGCCTTCGGATGAACTCAATATTGTTACTGTTGTTTACATGGTATTCCTCCAAAATTCAGTGTCCTAAGACTGCCATTACAAGAATAGTACCACAGCTTGATTAGTATGAACACCTTATGTTGTTAAGTTGTTGAATTATGATCAAGGAACTTCATCTTTAAAATACCTTTTCCTCAATGTATCTGGGTAAGTTTGTGTTCATGTGTTTGATGGACAGAGGCAAATTTAGGAGCTTGGACAGAATTACAGGAGTATCCATTTTAAACTACACGCAACTTATAGGAATTATTAAGTGTTAGAGGAACTATCTATCATTTTCTTGGATGCCTTCCTTGGCATGCTACTTATATTACTCTTAAAAGGTTAGGCTCTTGCTAAGGTGCTGTTGAGGAAGGTTTTAAACGAGGATTGTTGTGCATCTGATAGAACAACTATGTCAACCTAGGTGAGAAGGTACCATGCAAGAAACATACATTTTGCATGTGGATATTGGATCAACCATATGTTGAATCTCAGCTACAAATTGTGTCATGTATGAAGGTATTGAGAATTGACATACTTGCATCACTAGATATAATTTCTTGGTAATTATTTTACCATCTTAGTGGAACAGTGGCTTATTACCATTGCCTAAAAGGAGTATTATAGGAAATTGGAAGTATTGCTTTAGGTTGTTTCTGTTGTAGTCTGAGAGAGGTTAACCAATAATCTGAATCTGGCAACTTGCTAGCTTATACCAACTACCAAGTTTCTTGAGGTGAGAATAAGATTTTTCTTCATGAAAATGTCGCTATCCAATCTCTTTGACTATAGTGTTGCCTTGCCTTTGGAGGTAGCTTGTGTGCTTTCTTTCTCTCTTCTTAGATGTGCATGAACTCGTATTAGTCATTTTAAACTGGCTGCTGAAGTTTGTTCTTATTTTCAAACACCCACATGCACTATTCTATGTTAAAAAGCAACGCGAGTTGTGTACACCTTACGTGTTTAACTGCCTTCTAACTATTATATGGCATCACAAAGAGCTTGATTTTGTTGATTAAGTTGGATTTCATCTCAAGAAAAAAGAGTTGCAGTTTGGATGATATTATTAATGTGTTAAGACTTTTGTTTTTGTGACTGTTCTACAGTTGGTTAGACAGTTACAAGGCCAAGATGGAGAGGTTGTTGGAGAACAAGTCTCAGCAACGCCAAAGAAAATTTTCCAAATTCTACATCAGGTTTTTTTTTTTTTTTTTTGTGGGCTTCTAGAATTAATTCAAGTATTCACTATATTACAATGAACTAATTTCATGAAGGGACTAAATGGTAAAATCCTATCTACTGGAAAACTTTCCAAGCTGACACGTTTCTCTGAGAATCTCCAGTTCGTTTCAAGTTATTTTTTATACTTTTTGAACTTGCTTCTTACTTTTTGTTTTAGGTTTTACTTTGACTTGAAAAAAGGAAGCCTGCACTATATCTGACCTTGTTTTGCAGATTTTGCAGATTTATGTATTGATTCAACCTAAGGGTATTCAATAGCCGTTAATAATGTTTTGGGCCCATAATCAACTTACCTGATACTTGATATCAGTAAGTGAATTTGTTTGACTTAAAATTGACCTTTTCCATCTTTGTCATTGTTTTAAAATACAAACCTAGGCTAGATCTTGAGTTTTAGTTGAAAAACTTTGACACATTCTAGAGTGGAGAAAAATAAAGCCAACACATGAACACCTTTAATCATCATTTCCTCCCTCCAAATAAAATAAAAATTAGTGAAAGTCTTCAGGTTTTGGTTAAAATCACTTCTGGGAGACCCAAGCTTTGAAGTAACTTAAAGCTTGGTGGCTCCACTTTAGTTTTTTTTTCCATCTATTTTTTGCATGGAGAAGTTTCCATCGAAGGATAGCAATTTCTCATCCTAACTGCCAGATGATACAAGATCTAATCCACAGTAAGGAAAATCTTTCTTTGGGGAGACCAAATTAATGGTAACTTGTACTTCAGATCTCTACTTCTAGAAAGTGATTTTGAACTGTTTTTTCAGACATAAGGGAAGGAATCTATCTTATGTCATAAGGAGCTAACTTAAGGGCAAACAAATCACTCTAGGAATCACAAAGACATCTTAAGCAAGCATTCATTCAGAAATGGCATGTTAAACGTGTGCATAATTATATTATTGTCAAAGGTTGATTATGTCAAATAAAGATATCTATAAATATCATTAACTAATATGTTAAAGTTATCTTCCTTGATTGTAACAGTTCCTGCATCGTCCATTGTCTTTTAATTCTGTAATTCATTTCAGACTATTGAGGATTTGTTGTCTGTTTCTTCACCAGAGCTTGCTCTAAGGCTGTACCTACAATGTGCAGAAGTACGTAATTGTTTAGTGCTGATAATTTTGTTTCCATCAGAGATCGAACATTCCTCATTAACTGTTTAACTGACTCAGGCAGCTAATGATTGTGATCTGGAATCTATTGCATATGAATTCTTCACTCAAGCATTTGTTTTGTATGAAGAGGAGGTTGCAGTAAGTAAAGTTCAATGGATTTATGTCATTCTTAGGCAAGCAAAGTTCAATTAATACTCGATGACTTTATTTCAATTTAAGGGTACCTTAATATCTTTATTTTGGCAGGATTCAAAAGCTCAAGTCACTGCCATTCACTTAATTACAGGAACTCTTCAGCGGATGAATATATTTGGAGTTGAAAACCGAGATACACTTACACATAAGGCCACAGGGGTGGGATCTTACTTTTCCCTGCATGAATTGCTGTTGCTTCCTACTTTTATTTTAACTTGTGTTGTGCTAAAGTAGGCACGCTGACTCACATCTTTCTTCCCCTAGTATTCGGCGAAGCTTTTGAAGAAGCCTGATCAATGTAGAGCAGTTTATGCATGTTCTCATTTATTTTGGGTTGACGATCAAGATGGAGTTAAAGATGGTGAAAGGTGAATAATATTTATTTTGACCTGGTTTTGGCTCCACCATTCCAGAAAGTAGTGACGAGTGATTGAGTACTTCACACCCAAAATTTTAGGGACTAATGTCTTTCCTTTATGATTTCAAATGCCCTATTTAAGTCCTTGACTGTTCACACCATGATCCCTGGGATAAAAATATCAGCCCCTGCTTTGGTAAGTTTGCGTAGCATGGTCATTGGTTATACTCAGTCCAATAGATTTCTGTGACACACAAATGGTTAGTTTCAGTTTGCACAGTTTCATTTTTATTGTTGAACCCATGGTTTCAAATATTGATCAGAATCATCCGGCATGCTAAAATGTATCATGTTAGCCATCAACTGGTGCGTGGGTAAATGTCACTGTGTTGCCCATGTCGACATGGTTTTAGTAGCACCAGCAAAGACAGGGCTGTATTGGCCAGTATTGTTGAAATCGGCTGAGACTACTGGATTCTTTTCCTATAGTATGTCCTTTAATTCCATTTGATCATGGGGACGAGATGAAACACTAAGAAAAGGGGCGTAAGAGGAGATATACCATTGAAGCATCAATAATAGGGAATAGGAGGGGCAATCAAGTTGGAGAAACCGAAATGTATCTATATCTTGTTCTTAAATTTGTTACAGTTTCGAATGCGGCAATCCAAGTCCAACTCACAATGAATACCGACATATCTTTATAGACACGTGAAGAAATCACTCCTAATGCCAAATATCCTTGGAGCAGCATTGAATGTACTCATTTATGTATTACAAAGGTATAATCAGTAGTTGGTGAGATCCTTTTTTAATTTTGTTATCGGTTAGGACTCTATAGAATTAATGCTTGTTTAAGTTGATATCGAAATGCCTTGGCTGACTGAAATTTTGACATGGCACAATATCCTGAACCTCGGTTGAACCTACAGATAGTTTTGTGTATATGTAATTTAATGCCATATTTATGAGGTCAAAATCGAATAGGGCGAGTCTATTTTTAGTTTAGTTCTCAGTAACTTATGATAGCTGCTGTTTGACATTTGTTTAGTTTTTCGAAGGGATTTTTTGTTACTGATGATTATTTTGTGTTGGACCAATAGGCCATTTTCTTAAAACATAGGTTGAATTTTTTTTTTCACATCTCTCTTCAGTTAGTCTTAGTTTAGAGTGCCATCAGAAACTTTCTAAGTGACCAGAGCTGATAGGATTTTGTTGGACTTCGATGTCTTTTTGTAGAAAATGTCGATATTACAGAATCTAGAGTCTGATTCAAGCACATAAGTTTTCCCAGTACATAGCTGTTTTTCAGCATTTTCTTTGAGTTCTACGTATCTTCTTTAACTAAGTCAGTATCGTAGAATGATTTCTTGATCCTTTTGCTCCTTATTGTTCAGGGTCCTCCTTTGCTTAAAGCGGGCCTTGAGAATCGCAAATGCCGCACAACAAATGGCAAATGTGACGAGGGGCAGTGGTGACCCGGTGATGCTGTTCATTGAAATATTGCACAAGTAATGTGATGATCGATCAAAGCACATAATGTTTGGCATTTATCAGAGGTGAATCCACCTGCCTTGCCTTTTTATAATCATTTTGCTCCTCTTTTTGCAGGTACCTTTACTTCTTTGAGAAAGGAATTCCTCAAATTACAAGTTCTATACTCCAAGGTCTGATTGAACTCATCAAAACCGAGACGCAAAATGACACCTCGTCAGATCCCTCAGCCCATTCCTTCTTCACTAGCACACTGCGATACATCGAGTTCCAGAAGCAGAAAGGTGGTGCTACCGGCGAAAAGTATGAACCCATCAAAACTTGACTGCAGCTTAAAGATATTCGAAGCAAGTCAAATTTTCATCAGCAAACCAACTCGATGGAGGAACATTAGTCACCTTAAATTCGTATTTACTGTGACGGTGGCAAGTCGATTTTGAAAATCAACAACAGGTAGCGAGGTTTTGTTTTTGTGTTTACCATTTTTAACAGATTGCTTGTTCATGTAGCCACCATAGGAAGAACTAGGAAGCATCCATTTCAAGTATAATCGCTGGTGAAGAAATTAATAATGTTGTAACAATTGTTCTTTGAATATGTTGATGAAATATTAATTATGCAGTTTTAAATTAAAATTCTACCAAAATATTTTTTTCACCAATTGTTGTTATTGATAAGAATTGAAACCAAAATATTTATTTATGTTCGTTTGATTTTTTTTTTAAATTAATAAATTAATTAAACACTAATAAACTAGTTCATATATGTAATTATAAATTATTTATAATATGATAAAAGCAAA
Organism: Kaempferia elegans; assembly: GCA_037974815.1. Classification (NCBI taxonomy): domain Eukaryota; kingdom Viridiplantae; phylum Streptophyta; class Magnoliopsida; order Zingiberales; family Zingiberaceae; genus Kaempferia; species Kaempferia elegans. Next base: position 2,774,339 of record JBBPFQ010000064.1, read on the forward strand.
ATCCATAATAAAAATTTTGTTTTAATTATATTTTTTTTAATATAAAATTGAGCTCGATGAGCAGCTCGATCGTCCACAGCCCTGTCTCTTCGTGCGTGGGCGATGGTGAGCGGGGGATCCGGCGCGGCTCTGGATGGAGGAAGCGACGAGTGAGCGGTGGCGTCGATGGCTATCGCCGGCGATTGCGCTGGCGACGACGGATGACGGCAGCGGCGACGATTGCGGAGATTGGGAAGATGGCGCAGGTACGCGTATTATGTGTAACTGTATTCATGCCTTCCACCATTTTCTTCGGTACAAGTTGATCCTTTCACGTCGATTCTATTCAATTCATAAAAATGATTTCAAATCTCTCAATCCCGTGCCCTATTTTAAATCGCTTCCTTTGTTCTGATAGTCACGGAGGAGGAGGAGGATAAGCACGAGTCCATCGTATCATTTCTTTCTCATAAAGGTTGGTGCACGATTGGTTTCTTAGTCTTGTTGGTATTTTGCAGAAAGATTGGGTCTTTGATGAGTTTCTCATAGATCTGAAGTCAAAGCACCACAAAAGTAACTTTGTTTTTATTTGGAGAAACTGTACGGGATCAAAAAGAATGCTTAGGATTTCTCTCTTATCGCCTGATTCTTGTTTTGTTGCCTGGAATTGATTTTAGTTCTTCTTTGGGTTAAGTCGTCAGGTAAGATTGATTCTTATTTGTCTTCTAAAGGATGTGAATGATAGTTTCTACGGGCAATGCCCGGATACCAATAATTGCCTTGCTTTTATTAGAGTTATGATATAAAAGATGTTTGTGGTATTTGGAACGAATCGCTTCTTTGTTTTATCCACTTTTTTGTTATTTTTGGTTGATGTGAAGCTTTTATATTTGGTATGATTTTAGTAGATCGAAGGATTATAGCAAACAAATGGCGGGCACTGTGTTCACTCCCTCACTCGAAGGAATGAAGCACGTCAAGTCAGAGAATGGCATTATGCTAACAAAGCCTTTCCTTGATGTGTGCAAGCTCATCCTGCCAGTTCTAGGTACCTTGTTCTCTTCGCTCTTGTTTCTCCCTAAAACAAAAAATTGCAATGAAATTCTTGGATTCTACCTTGTTTTGATTCAGGCTAAGTTGAATCATCATTGCATTAATTCCTAATGTCTTGATGTGTTACTACAAATGAGTTACGTCTACACAATAATACCTTGCAAGACATCAACTGGATTTTTGGTAGCTCGGTGGTGTGTGTGGAATGCAGTTGATATCTTGTTTTGATATGTGCATGATTTCTTTTTCTATGCTGTTAGATTTGTTTCTTGTCACCAATGTGATAGGGAGTTGTTAATTTTGACTTATTTGTAATCTTTTCAATCACCTTTTTTTTTTAAAAAAAAATCTTTTCAATCTCCTGAATATAGTAAAGATTGTTAGTTGATAAAATATCACACCACATGAATCACCATAGCTCACCTATAGTGATCCTTGGATATTGTGAACTTGTGCCGGTTACTCACTTTTCAATGTAGACACTCTTAATTCTGTCACTTGACAATGTTGTTAAGAAACAAATGTTTGGATGATCAGTAAATCGTAAAATTTCATTCTTGCAGTATCTTGTTACATTTCCCCTCTAATTTTGATATTTTTCTTGCCAGATAATTTCGGAGCTGCTCTGGCTATTGTGAAGTCTGATATTGGGGGCAATATTACGGTGAGACTTTCTTATTAATTAGTTGTATTGAATAATAAGGATTTTTGTAACTTTGTTTCCCAGTTTCTCATAAATAGTCTTCTTTTTTCAAAAATCCAGTTATCATCACTTCTTCCTTAACAGGAATCTTAGCCATATTGAGGCTCAATTGATCACACTGAAATTTCCTAAATAATAGATAAATTTTAAAATCAAAATATTTCCACTTTGTCATGTGTGTGTGGGCATACCCTTAATCGTTGTCATGTAGAAGGCCTCTCATGACAGATTTTGCACCTTTCAACTTGGGGTTTATTGGAACCAATACACACTCCCTGATACTAGAGAAAGTTTTATGGTTGAAGTGTTTGATTTTTCAAGTTCAACCAAAAACTTTAGATTGCATCATTCAGACTTGATTCTCCTGTGGTTCCTGACTAAACCAATCAATTGTTGATCAACTGATTATATCTGCCAGTGAAAACACTGCCTCAACTACAAAGATAGCAATTTTTTTGGAATATCAGATTGCACTCCACTTTTAATTTTATCCATAACCAATGTATTGATGTCAAACCCTGCGTATTCAACCTTAAAAATTGAATGCCGATAAAATGACTTTATTTAAGTTTGTTTTCAGTCAATGATATTTTTTTGTAAATTCATTTATTAATAAGTGACGCCTATTCATTTCCTTTTTCCACTTTTTTCTAGGTTTATTATAATTATTTTATATAAATTTATTAGTAAGTTGACCCTAAATTTTTTAGCTATACCATTGAATCATAGTTTACCTATTTGTTCTTGCAGAGGCTCGAAACCAAATATAATTCTGATCCATCCAAGTTTGAACATCTCTACAGTATGGTGCAAGTAGAAGTAGATTCTAAAACAGCAAAAGGTTCTTCAAGCTGTACCAACGGCCTTCTGTGGCTAACAAGGTCTGCTATTTTCTTCATTGTGATAAACTCTAAATTAAAATTCTCAAATAGTATTTTCATATGGTAGCTCCTAGAAAATAGACGTTGATTTCCTATGTTGAAACATAGGATATTTGTTTCAATTTACACGATGATGCAGATTCAAGAGAATTGTTTTCATGTAACCTCGGTGGATTGGGCCAATAGTCAAGCAATGAAATGCATGTCATGTAACCTTCTCTTCGATACATTAGTAGACCAATCAGAAGTTGGGACCTTTATATGCACCGCCAATTTTTAAAGCAACTTGAATTAATGTAACACTTCGATTCCTCCTCCTATGGTCAAGACACAACATATTAAATAGTAATTTGCTAAATTTATTATTAGGCTTGGACATAAATGTAAGTTGAGCTCTGGCAAGGCCAAATGAGCGCCTTGTCTAAATGTAGTTTGTCGAGGCATCTCAAGTGGTGGTTAAATTTGGACGATGTCAAGGTGGGATGCACTTTGGCCAGGGCAGTGGTGACTTCTTAGGGATGAGTTTGTCTCTCTCGAGGTGGAAGTTGGTGTTGAGGTATAGGTGAGTGCGTCCAAGGTGGAGTGCCACTACCAATGTGCTGTACTTGCTGGGGCGGGGAGGAGGTTTAGGCTTGAGGCTTTGCTTTTTTGTCTCTCTTGCTCTTCTATAAACTAGTGCACTGCTCGACTGTCCTCCCCGTGCAATGGTCATCCTTCAAAAGGAAAAAAAAAAATCATCCATGATTTACCTCTCTACAAATGACCGTGGAACCAATTGTGCGGAGCATCCGGTGTCAACGTATGACCTTTTTGTCACCTAGTGCACTGCTCGAATATGCAAAGTTGGCAGAATCTCTCTCTCTAAGGGTGTTGTGGTCGTCTAAAAAGGTTGTGAAAGATGTTTTATCATTGTAGGCCATGGTAATTGAGTGTTGTCCAATGTCATCGTGCTAAGCGTCGACTCTCCTTTCTCACTGTACCAAAGCCATTCTACCCGTATACCGCCATATTTTTATGGATGTAACGTTATGATGTATGTGAAGGTGAGTTCATAGTGGAAGGATTGCCCCTTTGGGATTTAGGTGATCAAAGTTGGAACCTTAGGAGCCATCTATTGGGTTATTAAAGGGTAAAAGTTGTTAACGCCCGCTCTCCTGAGATTTAACGTTGGTCGGCACTTTTGCAAAGAAATATATTTCATTATACTGATCACGTTTACTGGTTGTGTATCAGATTCACTTGACTCCTGAAATTAGAATTCAAAAGAATCAAATAATTTTTAAGTAGAGATGTTTCTCAAGCTGTAAAGAGCTGTACTGATGATTAGTTTTTTATTATAACTTAGAACCTCTTTATCTTGATGCAAAAATTTATTCTCGATGGCATCATAAGCCTTAACTAGAAAAGGATTTGCATGCTCTTCTCTGGATCATGGTTCACTTTACAAGGCTGAAACTTCGGCAATCTGAACCTTTCTCAGATTTGTTTGAACCTTTCTCAGATTTGTCGTGGATAAATCAAATAAATTTTGTAATGGTTCTACAAACAAAAAACACTCATTTTGCATTTCATACGACTGAATAACTCTTCAAAAGGGATCCAAATACTAGGTTTCTTACAAGCCAAGTTAAACTTTTTCCCCTCTGATTCAGCTAGCAAATAAATTTGTGATATATGTTCCTTCAGAGCAATGGACTTCCTAGTGGAGCTATTTCGGAACTTGCTGGATCATCCAAACTGGACAATGACACAAGTGTGCGATGATTCCTACACAAAGACATTAAAGAAATGGCATGGCTGGCTTGCCAGTTCTAGCTTTTCCGTAATACATGTTACTGCTGTTTCTGTTCTTATGTTTTCCCCTTCCAATTACTTACCGATGAAGTTCCTTTCAGATTGCTATCAAACTTGCTCCTGATAGAAAGAAGTTCGTAGAGCTCATTGGTGGATCTGGCAACCTTAATGCTGACATGGAGCAATTTTGTAAAACATTTGCTCCTCTGCTTGCAGAGAACCACACCTTCCTTGTATGAACCCTAAACTTGTTGACCATCCTCCAATTAATCTACATGAGTTGTGACATAACTTTTCCTGCTTTCCTCTTCGTGTAGGCCGGTGTCGGCTTCGACAATATGAAGGCTTCCTGATTGCAACAGCTAAGTTTGCTCTGTTTCTTGCAATACCTTCTTTTTGTCACCTATTTTGTTTCAGTTTCTCAACTATAAAAATTAAAGAGACAGTCAAACTGTACATGGCATCTGTTGCCATTTTATCACTTTTGTAGTGTCATTCTGAAGTACACCTGTTTTTCAGTCAGTGAATAATGAGGCGTGTTGCTCTTGTCATAGTTCAAAATACCACCAATTCATGATCTTTCATCGTAAACTCGTGTAATTTCTTTGATAGGAAACATAGTTTGTAAGTAGTTAAAGTAATTGTATATTCGGCAAAATTTATGGGAGGATAGAAAAAAAGGAAGGGTTTTAGAGAAAAAAAGGAAGAAGAAAAAAGTTAAGTGTAAGCTAATGAATTTGCCTAGATAGAGATTTGCAGCAGTCATTTGACCAAGTGTGATCTTTTGTCTACCCAAAGGGAGAGGAGAGGAGAAAACTCTATCCTAACTCTCTCCTGCCTCTCGATCGATATGATCAAAATCCGCGCAGGCAAACAAGCAGCAAGTCTAGAAGAAAATCCAATCGACAGTACCTTTCCTGCTCATGAAACCTGATTTTCAATGCTTGCATTGTATATTGAATCTCTTGTGCTGCAATTTTGTTGAATTGTTGAATTAAATTGGTTTGCTTTGGATGAAAGCTGCATGAATGTTGCATGACCAAACTTTCTCTCCAAT
>JBBPFQ010000064.1:2817045-2828872 GCA_037974815.1 Kaempferia elegans
ATGTACTAGTGTGACTTTATGATTAAGATAAATCAATACCAAGTCATACTACAACCATGCCAATGGTTTATCCAAGATCATCTCGGTTGTGAGCTTACACTTACTGATAACATGATCTTCTGTATACCGAGCACCATGTTATCTTCAATGTAGAATATTAGATAATATAGCATAAAATGCAATAAATAATTATGTGATTCTTATTTCAAACTAAAATGTATATAAAAGGCAAGGCTTTTTAGTATACATCCCAACAACTAGAGGTTAGGGGAAGGTAAGTCCAACGCGAAGGTTGGCAGGAGAAGAAAATCCAAGTGTGTCAGTGTTGACCGGACACTTGGTATGAAAAGTTCTAGTGAGTGAAGCTAGGTAGAGGAAATCCAGGTGAGTGAAGTTTGGTGAAAGTCTTGATGAGTGAAGCCGGGTGGAAATCCTGGTGAGTGAAACCTGGTGGAAGTCCTGGTGAGTGAAGTCAGACAGAGGAAAATCCGGATGAGTGAAGCTTGATAGAAGTCCCGGTGAGTAAAAGCAGTCAAGTGGAAATCTAGGTCAGTGAAGCCTGGTGAAAGTCCCGATGCAGGGCACTTTCTAGAGACAAATCATACCAGATATTTTTCACCTTTTAACATCCAGATCATCATTATTTTTAATATTTTATAAGAGTTCAGCTATGTAATTATAACAACTATAATTCAACAGCGCGCGGTTAGATAAGCCCAGATGCCATTGTTTTAGTTGCTTTTAACTATAACAACTATATAGAAGTAAAACTTCTACAACACAATATTAATTGGTATTGATTAGAAATGATGTACCAGCTACCATGACTAATATTAATTAGTGGACTCGTATTGTAATGGTTATATAATTGTTAAAACACAATTAAAGTATTACTACGATATAATATTGACGATGAAATATTCATATCATACCAACTATATATTATAATAGTTAAAATATAATATTATTAATATCGATTGGAATTGAAATAATTATATTGGATTAATTATGAAATCGCTTTTATAATTATACAGTAGCTATGAGTTTATAATAATATCTAAAGCAAAAATAATTTCAAAAGTTAAATGTATACCGTGATAAAATAAAATATTCTTTTTATAATAAATGAAAAGCAACATCTTGATTCTAATAAAATAAAATAAGAGAGCCTCTTTATTTTTACTAAATTCATCTTACTATCTAATTAATAATTTGATATTTTAATTATTAATTCTCAAATGATTTGATGAAAGTCCGAATTAAATCACATATATATAATTTAATATTTATTAGTAATTTCAACTTCTTACCATTTTTTTCTTTATTTATGTTGATATTTTTATATTATATATATTTTTTTTTGATAAAATTTAGTTTTACTTATTACATATGAATTTAGAATATTATAGGTATAATTTTATTTAAAAATATAATTTCTGCATAAATTATATCAAAAGTTTTATATAATAAATCATATTATTATTGAATAATGTTATTTAATTAAATATTCATTTTATTAAATTTAAATGGAACACCGAGGGATATTTTAAATATTAAATCATGAGTGCTGTATTGTTTAATAATTTTTTTAATGATATAAATAATTAAGGATGTTATTTCGATTTTACCTAATCTAGAAATGTATTTGGTTGGACAAGAAACTATCAAAGCATGTTTTTGGTAAATATGAAGAATGGCACGTGACTACGAATTAAACCAATTCAGTGGTCAAAACAAATACCAACTCCGAGTCTCCGTCCACCTTCTCCAACCTCCGGTCTCTTCTCGCAAAGGTCAAAAAGGCAATCTCCATTCTCATCGACAGATCTAGTTCCATCGCCAGATCCGCGATCTCAATTTTCATCGACAGATCTAGTTCCACTGCCAGATCCACTAGATCGCGCTCCGACGTCGGCAGGTTGGGACGATGCACGACTTCTGCTTCACGATACCCTACGGGCTTCTGGTCCTCGTCGGCGGAGTCGTCGGCTATGCGCGGCGGGGGAGTACGGCGTCGCTTGCAGGAGGAGCGGGCTCCGGACTCGTCCTTCTCATCGCCGGATTCATTAGCCTCAAGGCGTTCGAGAAACGGCGGAACTCGTACTTCGCCTTGGGCCTCGAGACTGGTAGGAAGTTCCCTTGGGTCAGCTGACCTAAATTTTGCTGAAAATTTTCCAAATTTATGCCTCCATGGGTGTCATTCTCAATGATCTGACTGTTTTTGCGATACAATTGGATCTAGCTGCCACTTTTCAATGTGATAAATCCTTTGCAGTTCTTATTGTGATTTCTTTCGGGAAAAGGGGAAATGCCGGCGTTGATTGTGGTGCAGTTGTTTTCTACTAATCGGAGCACACGAGCCTTGAGTTCACCGGTTCACCCTAATAATTATTAGTCCTTCACGTTTCTTCATCTAAATTTGCAGTGTGAATATTTGGGTTTTGAATGTATAATGTGAAAATGACAGTAATACTTACCCTTCATCCATCCATGGGATTATCCTCATATCCTAAATAGGAATGCACTTGGAATACAGATTAATAGACTAAGACACTCAAACAATTATAGAAGGGGATAGGACAGAATTACTGAATCAGGGTACAGATCCAAGAATGAAAACAATGAAAATAGTGCCAAGGAATAAACCTTTCTTCCTAACACAAGTTTTTGTTAGCCAAAATACCGGTATCATAGTGAGGCAAAGAAACAAAAGGAAAGGTGGTTTATGCTATTACTTCTTATGGTAAGTGGGGCTGTATTACCCTGCTTGAACCTTGCAAACTTGTTGCCATAGTGCTAACATAATACATGTCCATTAGGATGGATTTTCCATTCCCAACTTGGTTGTTGCATAAGTGATAAGCAGGTAAGAGGAACAATTACTACTATGTTATTCATTTTATGATTTGACTTGTTTTATAGATATGTACTTTACCGTTGAAATTCTTATGAATAGAAAGAAGCATTCTTACAGTTAGTTTGGACCTTTTGGGGATTTATTGTAAACCCATAAATAACACACTTCACCATAAGTAGCTTGGTGCTGAACTTGGTGATAAGTGATAACACATTCAAGGGCAATCAAGTAGCTCATTGAGTCAATTTCAACTATAGTTTTAGGTTTCAATTTTAAACGGTCTTAGCGTAAAATGCAAAGAACCGATACTTTCGTACCTTGTTCGCATGATTGGTTTGTTTCCACGAATTAACTCACGGACAAGGTGTTATGAGCTCAAACATTTCAGTTTGACGAAATTATTGTACAAGTTCGTGCACACACTTAGCTATAATCTCATGAGTATACTCATATAAGTTCATCAAAAATTTCATTCAGAAGCTTGCAAAGATTGTCACTAGAAAACTCATATTATGTTTGATAAGATGCTCATAGATTTGTGATACATAATCAACAGTACTAGTTTGTTAGAGTAGTGAAATTATGGATTCCAATGTCTATTGCACACTTGAATCAACCATAAGATTTAGTTAAATTCTACAATGGAGTTTGAGCTCAGAGGAAATTCCAAGCACTAGCTCCTATAGCATATAAAGCTCAAAGCTTGAGTTGATCATAAGTAGGGCAGTTCTTGTTGAGATGTTTTGTTATAAGTTACTTAAACTGATACTTGTTGACTACTTTACTATTTTCTTAAATTAAAACCTTGTAATAAATTTTCTTCTCCACCACTGTTTTAGTAACACAATCTGTTAACTCGTCTCTTCACAGTTTGCTCCCTTACCCTCACATATGTCATGGGAACAAGATACTTAGAGACTTCCAAGATAATGCCTGCTGGTTTAGTTGCTGCTCTTAGGTATGCCTTTTGCTCTCTCTTCGCTTTGTGTCTAAGCCACGTGCCAAGTTTCTCTTCCACGCAAGAACTTCTTTTTGTTTTGTTTGATAGCATTGTGTTTTAGCCCTGCGAGCCTGCATAGCAGAATACATGCTTACTTCACGCATTTTGTAATATTTATCTAATTAAGCAACCTTTATATTTTCATAATTCAAGGGAAATATCCATGGTGATAATATTGCTACATGCTATTAATGAACTATTTAGTTTCGGTGCTACACACTTTCCTGATAGTTCAGAAAGGAAACAATAAGTGAAAATTCAAAGTGGGAGAAAATGTACACATTAGGTCAAGCAGGAATTACTAAGAATTGATACATTTTGTTTATTACAAAGTCAATTTTTGAGAGAAGTTAAGAATAACCGAGAGCATTCTATTAAGTTATCCTCGAAGATACTAAATCGAAGCCTCCAGTGGATTCCCAGTAAATATATTTTCTTGTGAAAAAATCAAATAAATCATTGGTATTCTTGATGTCCGTCATGGACAAGTTTGTGAATCTTAACTAATAGTTCAAGTTTGTGAACTGAAAGAAAGCATTGACCAAGATCATTCATAGTTGATGTTAGAATTATGAAACCAATATGGCAGTAAGCCCATTATTTCTCTTTTATCCTTCTACCGAAAATTGAAGAGTTTCAACAAACATAAATGCATACTAAAAACACAAGAATTGCTTATCATGTGATCTCTATGCAGTGCATTGATGTCTCTGTTTTATCTGTACAAGATGGCAACTGGAGCAAATCATATTCCACCCAAAGCTGAATGAACGCGGCCATAAAAATCCAGAAAGCATTTAGCAGGTTCACAATGATCGTAATCTGACATTATTTATGCAGGTGCTGTTATATTCCAAACACTATGAGCTATGTTTTGTTTTGGCAAACTGTATGTGTTATCTTGTTGGGAGGAAATTGCTCAATCTGTGACGACATTTTTACTTCGAAGATGTGTTGCTTCGTATCATTACTTAAAAGATCTCAACCAAAGGATCTAGAGGTGATGGGTTAGGCATGATTTATGTTAGAAAAGCAAGATTTTCTAACAATTTTTTTTTTATTTTATGTTTACTTCGATCTAATTTTTGGCCGTTATATTTCTTTTTACAATAATTGTCTCGATTCAATGCTTTAGAGTCTATGGTGAGTACCCTTGGTCTATCTCTAATTACACAAATTTCGTAATTTTTTTGTTTGAATAATTTCAAGATTCCCCTCTCAAAGTATATTCCAAGCATCTCTTTTTTTTAAATAAAAAAATCTATCTTTAATCAATAATTAAGCAAGTGAGACTTTCTCTCTTTTTTTCCTCTTATTTTTTGTTTACTTCTATTTATTTATTTTCAATATATAAATAACTCTTTTGTGTTTATATTTATTTAGGAGAAAATTCATTTCTCATAGTTAACTATTTAAAATAACCAAATTTCTTATTTTTGATAAGCTTTAAACAAATTCATTATAATGGTTAAATAATTTTAAAAAATAAATAACGATGGATCATGTTAGCTAATACTACTCTGCGGGTTCATAGTCCGTATGTTATAAAACGCTCTTCTTTCCATTATTGGCCATCGTTCTTCTCCAATGCCGAAGGGTTCCATGAAGCCATCGATTGTTATCAGGCTCTTCACTTGGCCGCTTCTCTGCCTTCTCCTCCTCGTCGCCTCCAGTCGCTTCTTCTCGCACGCTAATGTTCCAGGTCGGGGCGATGCGCCCACATGGAAAGCCCCCTTCCGCCCCGCGGATTTGATACCCATCCTCCCGCGTAAGGCGGCGTGGCCGCTTCTCCGGTCGCTGCGGAGCGCCGTAGACCTACTTCCAGCGTTTATAGGCGTCGCATCCGATGACAAGGGTGCTCTCGAGTGGAAAGGCGCTTGCTTTTACAATAACACTGCGTGGATGGAGTTCCACAACAAGAGTGGGTCCCGATTCGGAGGCGGGACTCTCCATATCGAGGTTTATGTTGAAGAAATTCCTTTTCGTAATCATTCTTTACCATTGGGGTTCAGCTAGTTGGGGATTAGGATTAGGGTTTATGATTAGTTGGAGTTTGTTGTATTCTTTGGCAGGATGGATAAATTTTTGATCGGCAAATGGACGTTGAGTTTTTGTTCGGAAGCAAAGTTGATTATTGTTAATTGGAAAAGGATTATCTTCTTAATACGTGCTTAGTGCTGTTGTGGTGAAATATGTGTTGGGAAGCAAAGCAGGACTTCAATGAACTGGAATCTAGGAATGTTGAGCTCAGGTTTTGATGTTAGAGTGTTGCGTATTGAATTCAAATAAAATGAAAGGAACATGTGGATCTTTTTAGTTTCTGTGATAGTAAGATTCTACATTCCAATTTCCAAGTAATCTTCTAGTTAAGCTTGATGGGGAAATTTTGTTCCTTGTACAATAGTAGGATCAATGTTTTTTTTTTTAAATTTTTTTTTATGTTTGTCTTTCTTTCTTATGGCAGTTGGTTAAGTGTGAAATTAACTATAGACATTTCAACTGCTTGATGTGAGTGAGCCTCTTGAAGAATATTCATTTGTTCCTCTATTTTTCAGAATGAAGCAATGGAAATTTTCTCACTTTATTCAGAACTTTTCATTAAGTCTTTCTCTTAGTTCCTAGTAGTTGCTTTATGTAGATTCATTTTTCTTATCAAATTGTTACTTGGAATAAATTTACCCTGCTCAAAATTGTACCTAATCCAGGAGCAGTTGATCAAGGTTGTTAAGTGCTGTGCATTGTGTATTTCTTGCATGTTTGTATATGTTAAAAATTGTATGTCCTTTATGTTTCCATTTTAAGGTATATGCGGTTGTTATAAAATGGAAACTGAATATGCATATTACCTTTCAAGTTTTAAGTGCAATTTGGAGCATAATATACTGGGTAAGGATCATTAGTGGTTTGGAAGCAAATGTGATTGTGGATGACACTTTGAGTATGTGGTTAATTAGTATTGGAATATTGGTTCCTCTCTTTTGACTAGGCCTAACCATCATGCTTAGATAGTTTGTCAATATGTTTTAAGTTAGGAGCTTGCATTTGATAATTTGTATAGAGTGTGTATCATTGAGCATGAGAATTGAAGATTGATCTAAACAAGGGACTATATGGATCTAGTGTGGAGCCATATGGGGCTGCAACCTCATGGATGCTCATTAAGCTTGGATACGAACCCAAGGACTCATGTGTTGATTGAAGCAATCTTGAGTTTGTTATGGGTAGTATGAATATAACAATAAGACTTGCTTTTAGATAGGAATTATTAACTAAGGAGTTTCATCCTAGGAGTTTTTGAGCTTAAGGATGTTTGAAAGTTTGTCTCACGGTTTGGGATCCACCTTTTTAGATGGTCTACCAAACTAAAGACAAACCTAGATCTATCTTTGAAGGTGGTTTAACTAAAAACTTATGTTTGGCTGACTAAACATTAGTTTTGGGAAAAGGAGTTGACCAATAATTTATGTTTGTAGACCAACATCGTGGTATTTCAAACATTAAGGTTCCAACAGTCAAAGATTACTTTTGTTTGACCCAATAAAAGTTTTGGTCAACCAAAGCGTATAATCATTGGAACTTCGCTTAAATGCTTTTTGGTGGATCTTTTAGCACATGAATTCACAAGACAACCTTCTAAAACATCTTCAATCTTGCTTAAGTGCTAAAAGGAACACCAAGGAGTTTGAGATTTTAAAAAGTCAAAGTTTCATCCTTATCTTTGGAAGTTCTCTTGGTAGCTCTTTGCTCACCTAGGTTTAGGTCTTCGTCTATAAGGTGAGGAAGAGACACTCGTGTACTTATTGTATAACCTCTTGAAGGTGTGACTGCTTTTAGTGTAGATTTAGAAGTAATCAGTTTGCATTTTAGCATTTGCTAGGTTGCTAGCAACTGCAGGAGCTAGTCCAGTACGAGCTAGGAGGGTCTTTGGAAGTGCACAAGAACTCGTTAGTTTGCTTGCGTAGAGTGCATCTAGCCCAAGGGTTTGTTTGATCTAGGATGGGTTCTAGATTAAAGATTGACTTAACTAGGGAGAGTTTAATTGATGGCGCTTACATTGAGTGCTTTGTCACTCATTATTGGCAGGACTTCTAGTGACAAACTATTCATTACAGAGCTTATTTATTGCCTTATTTAAAGAAGTGGATTAATGGATTTGTGGATGATGCATTAGATGCATTGTAGGCCGGTGATATAGGAGCAAAGTCACCTACATTATATATCTTTATTAGCACACATATATTTATTTATTTCTATCATCATTTTGATTGATCACATACGTGTACTTTGATTAATGTGATAGTTATGCGTGTCGACAAAACATAATGCCATCTTGTAATATGTAGGTATCCTATGCAGTCTTCCTGCATCCTTTGATTGACCTTTTTGATCTACTAAATAACATATTTTCCTTAAAAATTCAGTTTGAGGAGAAATTTTAAATCCTTGTTATGATCTATGCTTTGTTCTATTTCCAGACTAGCAATGCCCACAGTTGGACATGCTTGGACCTTTACCTCTTCGCAACTCCATACCGCGTGACCTGGGATTACTACTTTTTGTCGCGGCAACATACTTTGGATTTTCATGAGTGGGTTGGAGAAGCTGAATATGAATATGTAAATCTTCTTGGTCTTTATGCATATCACATACTGACAATGTTTCGTAATCAGTAATCACACTAAATTGTTTCTTTTTTTAATTTTGCTAATGTAGGTGAAACATAATGGAGTTTCAATTTTCCTAATGCAATCTGGGATGATTGGAACTCTTTGGGCTCTTTATGACATTTTCCCATTGTTTACAAACACTGGATGGGGTGAAAATACGAATCTTGCTTTTCTCAGAAAACATATGGGAGCTACATTTGAGGAACGTCCGCAACCATGGATTTCAAGTATCAATACTGATGATATACACTCGGGAGATTTCTTGGCCATTTCAAAAATTCGTGGACTTTGGGGTGGCTTTGAAACTCTTGAAAAGTGGGTCACTGGATCCTTTGCCGGTCACTCTGCAGTTTTCTTGAGGGACTCTGAAGGAAAGCTTTGGGTTGCAGAATCTGGACATGACAATGAAAAGGTTAGATCTAATGGGTACCTTATACTTCTCTTTGGATTGCAGAATCTTCAATTGCATCATTTGTACATGCTTTATCTGCATGAATATTCCGTATTGTTTAACTATTTTATGGTAAGGATGATTTTATATTAGGAAAGGAATTAAATTGCGATATCGTTTTCTATAACAGCATTTATTTGTATAATTGATCATGCTTATATTTGAAGATGTTCTCGTACATATGGTTTTCAAACATTTCATGTTCTAACAAATTTGCAGAAAATCTAATATAATACTTATTATATTGATTATGACAATTTTGAAATCTAATACACAAAAATTTAAAATTTCAATATTATCCAAATTGGATTTCTATAGAAAAGGGTGGCATAATTGCTGCATTACATATTCCTTTAGTAATTGAAGACTGTTTAGTTCACCATATTCATGCATTTTTTATCCACATAACAGCACTGATACTATTCCTATCAATATATTTGTTGCGTCATTCATATGTGTTGGTTCTGCTTGCATTATTTACATGCTGGAAGAAGTGTTTATTTTTTTTTTTATTTTGACCGGTAATATTTCAGTGACCTTAGATTACAGTATTGTGCATGCATATTCAAGCACAGAGTAGTAGTTCTTGTGCTGTACCTGTTAATCACAGAGCTCACTTCTTATAGGGAGATGATGTGATTGCTATTCTAACATGGGATGAATGGTGGGAATTTGAGCTCACTAAAGATGATACAGATCCTCATATTGCAGTTCTTCCTCTCCATCCAGATATGCGAGCCAAATTCAACAATACTGCAGCGTGGGAGTATGCAAAAAGTATGGTGGATAAGCCGTATGGTTACCATAATTTGATCTTCAGTTGGATAGACACTGTTAGTGAGAATTATCCACCACCATTAGATGCACATCTGGTATCTTCCTGCTGATTTCATCTTTTGAAGCTTTTTTTTTTCTCTCCTGTTTTGGTCTTCACATGCTTGATCAAAACATCATTCATGGTTACCCTGCACTTGTCAAGTTCATGAAGCTTGGTATAATTTCTTAAAGATTTAGAAGAGTTTAAATGCTGAGCGAACATTTTCATTTTTACCTTTTTTGTGTTTTGTTTAGTGGAGCAAGAGGATAGTCATTTGCAAATTACTGACAAAAAGGTTTTGAAATTGGAGAGCATCCCCTTGTTTCTCTTCAAATACATCAACTTACCATCATGTGCAATGAACTGATCAAAGTGTAGGCAAATTATGCTAACTAAACACCTGTTCTATTCAGTTACACTCAATGATGATCTAAATGTAATTGAATGTTATGCACACATATTAGACTGGATTGCATTTCTGATAGTTGTTCTCTTCTTTTTCCCATGAAAGATTATATGACTTATTATTCTTACAATCAAGGGTGAAATTGGCGTTAAATCAAGGTTTTACAGAAAATAACTATTATACATTCATTTATATGAAAAACGTGTTTTCAGTTCGTAATCATTATGTGGGAATTTAACATATTATGTTTGTTTGACAAGTTGAATGAATGTGAATTAAATGTGTATGAGAGTGCAATACTCTATTTAACATAACTAAAACTTACTTAGAGAACAATTGCTAAGATTTATGAAGGTGATCCTGATAGTTTTTTTTTTCGGTCTGTAAAGGTGGCTTCTGTAATGACCGTGTGGAGTCAGTTCCGACCGGCATATGCTGCTAATTTGTGGAACGAAGCTCTGAACTTCCGACTTGGAACTCAGGTTTTTTTCCTTGTGCATACACTTTCTTCAGACATAATAAATATTACTCGCTATTTAGCATATTTCTTGAGTGAACCAATGCCTTTTTTAGGAATTTTTTCCTCATTCGAGTCCATAATGTGATCTAAACTTCAAAGAATGTCCAGTAGTAAACTTTCACATGTTAAGATTTACCATGAACTGCTCTTTCTGCATATACTTACTGAAGAACTTAAGTTTTTCTTCAAGTTAAGTAAAATGGATTTGTAGGGTCTGAATCTGCCCGAAATCATTGTCGAAGCTGAAAAGAAAGGAACATCATTTGACGAATTGCTGACAGTTCCTGAGCAAGACGATTGGATCTACAACGATGGAAAATCAGCCTCGTGTGTTGCTTTCATTCTTGAAATGTACAAGGCGGCCGGATTGTTTGGACCAATTGCTGACTCCATAATACAAGTTACCGAGTTCACTGTAAGGCCACTCGATGTGTCAGAACAACACATATCCGATAAGAACCTTGCTCTTCGCATCATCAATGATTTAATTCACAGCAGGAAATAGTTTCGGTGGCAACTAATTCTTGATGTGCTATGCAGATTAAGGATGCTTATACCCTCAACTTTTACGAGAGCAATTCTAGCCGCTTGCCAGAGTGGTGCAACAAAGACGACGATGTGAAACTCCCCTTCTGCCAAATCAAGGGTCGGTATCGCATGGAATTGCCTGGCTATAACACCATGCAGCCGTATCCCCACATGAACGAGAGATGCCCGAGTCTCCCACCAAACTATGCCCGGCCCAAATATTGCTGAATTGGTGGTATTCATCTCATGAGGATTTGCTTTACCTCTTCATCCAAATCTTCCCGCAATTAGTAAGCGGCGAAGGGTGTGTCGTAAATAATAGCTATTCTTGGTGGAAATCGTCCGCATTTAGCACCAGTAGAAATTATTGTAGATCCTTGTTTATAATACTTAGCTTAATGAACTGTGTGAACCTCCTTTAGATGGAGTGGCTAGTAATATTAGATAATCCAAAACACAATTAGCAAGGATGATTTTTTTTTATATAAATATCATGACATAAATGATAAGGAATGATATATGGATAAAGTATATTAATATTTAAAAAATTAGGGGGCGCTTGGTATATATTTGGGAATCGG
>JBBPFQ010000064.1:2845699-2858162 GCA_037974815.1 Kaempferia elegans
CACCCCTGCTTTACCTCCTCCGTGTTATCTGAGAATAGATTGACGGAGATGCTGGGGCGAGCGAATTGTCTTTTGCTACATAAAAGTTATTTCCCACCTATTTTATTCTCATCAATACAAAAAGAAATAATAATAATAATAATAATATATAAAATCTCGATTAAAATTTTAATTTAGGACGGAATAATACCAATTTGATATTTACCATGCTAATGTGATTTTGATGCTTTTAAAATATAAAATATATTAATTAAAAAATTAATTTAAATATTAAAAATAATATATATTTTAAAAATTTACCTATATGTATATATTAAATTAATAAGATAGTCTTATTAGAATTTAATTAAGCCATATTTAAGTTTACTTAAAATTATTAATTTAAGTTTAATTATTAATCTAGGTTTGTTTTCTACATCCCACCCATTCATCCGTGGGCATCCTCGTGCTCACCTGTTGTGGTCTCAGCGAGCGAAGTTCACCACGGGATCGTTGTGCCTCCACAACGGTGATATGGCTTGCTATGCCGGTGCGGTAAGCGAAATGGTAAATTTCATCTGTTACACCTAACATATAATAAAATTTTAAACAATGGAATTTACCGAGAAAAATATATTAGTTAATTATAAACGTGAATCTAAAATTATTTTTAAAAAAAAAAACAGCATCTTCAAGTGCATTAAAAATTCAGAAGCAACCATAGAAAAAACACACTAGTAAATTCCTTTGAGCACAGTCACAAAATGATTCTACGAAGAAAATCATATGATAGTATTTATTCTATTTGATCTTTACACTAAAATATACAACCATTGTAGATTAGAGGTAGAAAAAACATTGGTAAAGGACCGAAAACTCCGCCTATATAACTTCATATACAACTCTACGAACCTATTCGAATCGAATGTGATTCCTTCAAACTAGGAGAGAAGACACGAGGAGAAGAATAGAACACATATTATGTACTATCTTTTTTTGAACTTAGTCAATCGGAGCCAAAATATAATTCAAAACTCCATGTTTTTCTAAAAAAGAAACTCAGGCTCATTCTCAAACAACAATTCACTCAAACTTTGCGACTTTTACCTGATTGAAAACATGGTCAAGAGATCATTCCAAATTTCCAATTGACTAAACTAAAATGGAATTATGATTAAACAAGCAAATGAACTGTGTTATTTTCTATGCACAAATGTGGAAACGCCACATCAGCGGCCCCCTAGAGCCGGCCCCACGGAAATGGAGGGAGGTGTTATTTTCTATGCACAATATTACAACAGGTGGAGATACATTTAGCACCAACTTATCTCTGGCCGAAAGTAGGACACACACACTCAACTTAGTCTATTTACATTTGACCAAAAAAGGATTAATAACAAGAATAAACTTTTCTTTCGATTGGCTCACGGTAGAATCTATTGAGTGCCACACAAAATTGTTTCATCGAAGAGTTCAAATTCACAACCTTCATCTTCCCTCTACCACGCTCATAGTCAATTCAGGGGGAGATGAGAGTGCTGACCAAGGACTTGCATCTAAATGCAGGTAGCCGGAGTGGCTGCAAAACTGGTGGGTTATTGTTCACCAACACGGCGATGATAATAGAATCCATTACATTGGTCGATCATTTAGGGGAAGCATTGTTCATTAAGCTTTATTGAGAATCGACCTCTACCCCTTAAGTTCTGTCCCGTAGTAATTAACCGATTCAACCATACCTCGGAGGCCCTCGAAAATTGATCTCTTACCCCATACCTTGTGTCTCGATCATCAATGATTTTCATCTCAGCTCTTCTTTTGTTATATCTCCCTCGTCGTGTAAGTGTGTGACATTTCTTCTTCTTCTTGGTTGCGAAAGAAAGAAATATGAATTGATTTCGCCTGTGACTTTCCTTTTTTTAGTTAAGTTATTCCGTGATTCAGTTTACAATGTTATCGGATTGTTTGTTCAGCTCGGTCAAGAATCAGCCCCTACCCATTATAACAAGTTCTGTCCCATAGTAACCAATTCAACCATCCCTAGTAGGCCATCAAAAATTGATCCTACATTTTGATATCCATCAAATGGATGGATATAGCACAAAAATCCTGCTTTAACCTAGTTTGTACCAATCCGTCTAAATTGAACTTCAAAGATAAATTCATGCAGAGAAAAAGTGATATGATCTATTTGGCAGGTCCATAACAGCTATAGGAGCTGAAAAGATTGAGAGAAAAATAATTTGGCAGAGAAAGCAATGACCTTTATGCTGATTGGCGGCATCATGGTACTCTTCTTTTGGGACTGGATGCAGCTCGGCGTCTTTATCTGAAAATCCCCTAGCTGCCGCAGGACTGCCACCTCCAACTGTGCCACTTTCATTTGGATAACGAACCACCACAACCAGGCACACACAATGCCACCTCCAGAATCCAGATGCATAACAATTCAGAAGTAACCATAGAAAACCATAATAGTAAATTCCTTTAAGAACAGTCACAACATGAATCTACAAAGAAAAACATATAATGATATTCTCTTTAATCTTTACACTAAACTCTACAAGCATTGTAGATTAGAGGTATTGCTTGTAGATTAGAGGTAGGAAAAACATTGGTAAAGGATTGGGAACTCTAGCTATACAACTTCATATACAACTCTATGAAACTATCGAATCGAATGTAATTCCTTCAAACTAATACTATAGGGTTTGAAAAAGATAATTCATCTCCCTTCAATAGTACTCATGGTCAACTCTGGTGCCCGGGAATATGGGATTGGCACCAATGTTGGTGAACCTGTTGTGGAGGCATATGCAGGTTGTTGAGGCGAAGGTAAAACTGGGTTCTTGTTCACCAGCATGATGGTGATAGCGTCCATTGTTGGTCGGTCCGTGGACCTATCTTGAACACATAATAGGCCGAGTTGAATGCATTTCTCCACTTCAGAAACTGGAAATGAATCGATCAATTGTGGATCTACCAGTTCGCAACATCTTCCTTCCGCCCAAAGATGCCATGCCTATGAGATGTTAAGCCCATAATGAAATCAAATGTGTTAAATCTCATCGTAAACCACTGAGCTAGATGTAATCTTTCAAGCTATTTAGGTTGGTTGGTTCCTTGTAGACCAGAGGAAGCCAACCAAGAATGATATTACGAAAAAATAGGTCTGAGATAGAATATGATATCATGTTTTTTTTTTTAAAGAAATTCATTTCTAGAAACATGTCTTTACTCTTTAAAGAAGATACAAATAACAAATAATTTGCAAGTATATTTGGAATGTTTCTTTGATCATATGATCAATCATAACAATCAGATTAAAGAATACAAACAGGTGGGATGATATACTTACATATCCGAGAAGACTGAACAAATCGTTCATCAAGTATGAGCCGGAGTTTTTTTTACCGGAAATGATCTCAAGCAGAATCACCCCAAAGCTATATACATCAGACTTTTCAGAAAAACGACCATGCAAGCCATATTCTGGTGCCATATAACCGCTGTTATATGACAAAGTTATCAGGAAAACATACAATGTCTGTCTTTGTATTGTGTTGCACCAAAAAAAAAAGTCAATTGAGTTAAAAGATAATACTTACTATGTGCCTACTACTCTCCTTGTGTTTTCTTCCATATGACTTTCTCCAAATATCCTTGCCAAACCAAAATCTGAAATTTTAGGATTCATATTTCCATCTAGTAGGATGTTGCTTGTCTTCAAATCTCTATGAATGATGCGCGGTCTTGAATAGCGATGAAGGTAAAGAAGTCCTTGAGCAATGCCTTGTATTATACAGAATCTCTTATGCCAATTTAATTGCACTGAAAGGTTTGAATCTGCAAATATATATGTCTTAATTATTCAAGAAAATCAGATTTACCTGCCTGACCTAAGATAAATGGAACTCATGAGATTAAATCAAATGAGTGAGAAATATGGCAAAATGACTAACCGAATAAGTATTTATCCAAACTTTTGTTGGGCATATATTCATAGATGAGCATTTTCTCATTTTCATGAATGCACCAACCTAAAAGCCTGACAAGGTTAGTATGCTGAAGTCTGGCAATTAGCTTAACTTCATTTTTCAACTCCTCAAAGCCTTGTTTGGAGTTCTCAGAGAGCCTCTTGACAGCTATATATTGACCATCTTCTAGACTTCCCTGCAATAGATAGTTTTGTTTGTTCCCATAAGATGTATAAAGCTTAACAAAGGAGAACTTGTTTGTTCTTACCTTGAAGACAGAACCAAAACCACCTTCACCGAGCTTATTTGTAATCGCAAAGTCATCTGTCGCCTTACAAATACTAAAAAAATCAACTAGGGGGACATTAATGGCTCCCTTATCGGATCCAATAGTATCAGAAGCTCTTAATTCGCACAATCTTCTTGCTTGTCCTGCATTCAAGTGGACAACCTTATTCCTAGTTATGATTGAGTTTATGAAATTTTACAAAACATAGCATGACTATAGAACCTCACCCAAACGCATGTGCCTCAGCCACATAAAATAGCATGTTGTTCCGAAGAGAAGAATTGCAGTAATGCCTACTGTAAGTATAATAACAAGTAAACGTTTTCTCTTATGCAAATGTCCATCATATTGATAATTATCATCTGCATGAGCCAAAACAATTTTTAGTCATTTTATTCACGATGACTTCTTATACACCTATATACAACCATAGTAAAACAACATTGCAGTGTATCAAAATAAGCAAGCAGTATTGATATTTGCATTCATAGGCATGTAATCAAAATCACATTTTCTTTAGATAACTGTTATGTTAAAAGTGGTTTGCTTCTATAAGCAATCATAATTTTACACCCAGAAAGAATGTAACCAGACCAAGTATAAGCAATCAACAATATCCTACATGGTAAAAAATACTACAGTTTTACTTTCTCAAGCATAAGGAAAAAATGTAGTGTTAATTCTTTAATGCAATCATATTTACTCCATATGTAGAATAATTAGAACTCTACCAAGATCAGTCGCAGAGACACGCACACGAAGTTCATCCATTCCAGATGAATTTTGCACAAGATCAATCATGTCTCCAAACCAAACCAGACATCTAGTTGTGCTCTCAATGCTCCTCATACTATCGAAAGAGTAGGCTGTGCAATTGCAGACAGTCGAACAATTGGCTTCACACTCACTTTCACTAGCATCTCTTACTAGCAGCATGCCATCAGGCAACTTCATCTTGCTATAAGTCTTGTAGAATCCTTCCTTGCTGCAATCCCATCTAGTCTTTTTCACACAACCGCCTGAGTGATTCCCAGCAGCCCATTCTGTAGAGTTGTTTGGTGAAAACTCAGCGAAGCATTTGCACGAGCGTGTTGTGTTCCTGCCAACGCACACGCCATTTGGACCGCACTGGTTGTAGAGAACACAAGCCCCAAATTCCATGTTCGGATATGATGCTCGAGTAATCCAGCTCTTGGTGGCCGCTTGCCAAGTTAGCAGCCTGATGAACCCTGTTTCCTCAATCACTAATCTCGTTGCCGGAACACCCTGAGTTACCATGTACGACCAGGACATATTCTGCTTGCCGCCGGCGAGCGACATGATGTAGAAACTGGAGATGGATTCGGTGTCCCCGTTCTCCGTGAAACTAACAAACCCATTCCACGCATTGCTTCTCCAGTAAGGCTCCGATCCCCGCCATATGAACGCTTGCATGAAAGTTCTCGGATCAATGCCCAAGCTAAAAGTTCCTGTGGCTGGGTCGATCGATGTTTTCCACGACACGATTCTCGTGGCGACGCCGGTCCCGAAGTAGGAAACGATCCTCATGTTGGGAAGCAGGGTATCTGTGGGCTGGTCGAAGCTTTCCCAAATAGTCGTATCACCGTCACTCGACCGCAAGACGAGGTTGCCAGAATCCATAAGCACGGCCTCCGTGCCATTCGAAGCCGACGAGGTATTGGTTGACCAAATTTTGCTGCCGTCGCTGGTGGATAGCACAAGATTCCCATCGAACTGCAAGGTCAGAACGGCAGCGGAGTCGGCGACGGGGTTGTCTCTGTTGGCCACCCACACCGCCTCGTTGTCTCCGGCGTCGTTGTACCAAATAGCAAGGTAGGTGCTCGAGGTAGAGTGGCCAGGGGTGAAGAACCCTAGGGCGAACGTTCCGGCAGAAGAGACGACGGTCCGGTTGATGTCTATGGTGTCGCCGGGGCGGAGAGTCAAGAGTGTCCCCTGCGGCAGCTGCCGTGAGGATTTGGCAAGACAAGGAGGAGGAGAAGAAGAAGAAGACCTGAGGAAGGGTGCGGTACATGTTTGGTTACCTGGTTTGTTCAGTGAGTTGCAGTTGAAGACAGGAGGAGAAGCACGCCATTGTAGAGCGGCGCAAGTCGCAAGACGGCGAAATGGTCGACTAGTTGCTTGGGCCGATGTAAAAGTCGTTGGTGGTGCATGGTCATCGAGCCAAAAGTTGTAATTCGCGCTCAGCCATAACACCCGTCCAGACTCTTACCCAATCGGTGGTTAAATTTCTATATATTTAGACCTTAAATTTATATGCCTTTAGAACGACCGAATAATCACATCTAACCAATAAAAAACATTTTTTTTGCAAAATATTTATTTATGAATAAATCATATTTTAGCAAAACAGCATTGTCCATGCCACTGGAAGATCATTAACAGAGCATGGAGCCTGAAAACAGGTAAGCGCACGACATAACGAATAACACGAACGATACAAGCAGAACATTGATTAACACAAACGATACCCGGGCATCACCCGGATTCCTAGATAGTTGTCATGAGAAACCAAAAGCAGTAGAAAAATGATGAAACATACACCTCTGCTTCCTCAGTTGGATATAACCTCTCAGCACTGAGCTTCCAAGTCTACCAAAAGATACAACAGCAATCAGAAATTTGGCCATGTTTGGTGCGGTCAAGCATGGAGGAAAGTATGACCAACGAACAGGAAGCAAACAAACTGAGAGGATTTTGTCATTACTTTTCTCCAAGGAAAATAGAGGGATTTGTAGCACGATTCATAGCAATAGAAGCGCTTATGAATAATATTTACTACCTGGATGAGAGAGGACTGCGTCAGATATACTCAGTTACCTGCACGTAACACAAGCATTCAACGTTCATCAGTTTGCTACAATAATCATGTGCCTTTATAGTTCATATTAGGTTGAGAGATTATTGAAATGCTAGCAAGCCTATTAGATTTTGTATTCAATGAGATTGGGAACTTAAAGTTTGTAAGAGGAGCAACACTCATAAGATAGCATTACATTCTCGATAAGAAAGAAGACAAATCTCAGCCCCAAGGTGTAATTAGAAGGAAAAAAAGTTACAAAGCTCAGAATGACAAAACATCTAAAAACAAAAAACACACACACACAGACACACAGACAATCTGAAGTAATGTCAATGGACAAAACTAGTGTTCAAAAACAGTGGAATTAATGTATGATTAGAAGTGACATAAGTCTGAAGACAACAATTGTCAACAACTAAATTAACAAACTATATATGTGTGTGCTTGACAGTGCATGTGGTGTATATACTCGTATCTTCTAGGCATGAGTTCATGTTAAAAGGCTAAGTTTTCATAAATTCAGGTTCTAACTTTTACGAGTGCCATCAAAAGAAGAAACCATAACAAACATAAAAGGTTGTCCAATATTGCTTACTTAAGGTCAACAGCCAACTGAGATTATGAGTAACACTTTCAAACATGGAGGATAGGCTTATTTAACCACAATAACAACAAAATAATCTTTCAAAGCTCAAGTATTGCTCAACTAACAGAAGTCACAGTAGGAAATCAAAGGAGTCTCAATACATCATTAAACTAAACCCAAAGATCTCAATTTGATTGAAAGACTCAACTCTTGTACATGTACTAACAAGCTACAGGTATCATACACTAGTCAGTATATAGAAGGCAATATAAGCATCCATCTGTTCAATTGAAAAGAATGGAGAAATTGTATTAATTGAAAACTAAAAGATTTCATCTAAATATAAGACCGCAATAAGATAACTAAAACTTAACAACTATGTATTCTATAACCCTCAAGATGGAGCATAACATCTACATAAGTTCAGCATGTTACACAGAATAGAAAAATGAACACCATTGAATAACCAAACTCGGACAGAGGTAAGGAGAACAAATAAAGTTTGCTCTTATTAGGAATCTAGTGATACTTCAAGAGAGAATATGATCTCGTAGTAAAGAGCAATAAAATTCTGGTGTTAAGAGAAGATAAAAAAAAGTTATTAGAAGAGAAAGAATAAGTAATATTTCTTTTGAAGTTGCAAACAATGAAGAGGCTTGACAAAAAAATATCATAGTCAAAAAATGAGATCAGGGTTATAAGTTTATAGCATATTCTCTCTAAGAAGAAAAATGGCAAGAGAATAAGTAAATTTCTAAGTATTTTACTTTGATAGAGGAAGAAGATTCTAGGAAGAGAGTTACAAGTCATTCTTTGACTCTGATAGAAGAAAGAAATGTTAGAGGAGAAAAGAAATTAACTAATATCTATGAAATCTTGCAATCAATAGATAAGAAGATGAATGCAAAAGAAGAATGTTCTTATTAGGAATCTAGTGATACTTCAACTTGAAGGGAAGGGAAGAGAGAGGAAGAAATTTAGCTTCAAACTTAAATAGTTGCTAATGATGGAATTTATTATCAACAAGAGAAAATGTCCTCATGAGAAGTTGTGTATAACATATAGTTTCCTTGGCGAATATTTGCAACATAAACATTCAATGCTTCGAGATTATTTTTGTATTCTTCTTTAGAAATTTTTTCCTTTTAAAATTTTATTGTCTTCTTTATCTGCCATATTATTTCTAAAGACTACTCCTACCCTATTTTGGCTAGCATGGGCAACACTTGGGTTCACCTAAGCCTTACTTATATGGGCCACCTACTGCTGACCTACTGCTGTTTGGTTGTGATCTGCTACTACCTGATGTGAGTATCAAACTGAATGCTAGTGTTGCAAGAAGTTGTGCATACAAGATAGAAAAACATTGAGTCATCATGGTGGCTAGTGAGGCGCTCAAGGCGACAAGTGATGAAGCAAGGGGATAGTTGCTACATCTAGTCCTTGATGACTCAAACAACTAGGAACAACAAAAGACACAGATAGAGCTCAGGGAAGCATGAACAGTTTCACTGGAGTACGATTTGCAATGGAGACAAGTGCATATATGGAAGCAAAAGATCGAGAAGGTAACATAAGGTCAAATACAAGTAAAAGCACATTGTGGTTTTATAAGCAATGTGGCATAATAGGAAATGCTTAAAAAGATTTGGGCAATAGATTTATGGTATCCCGGTGCAGATAGAAGACTATATGGTTGTTTGTGAAAAGAAAATCAACTCCCATAGAGGTCACACAGCATAGGATTAGAAGATAGGTCAAACACATGGTTTTGAGAACAAGCCTAGGAAGTACGGGACAACACCGCAATAGCATTGCCAGTCCCCTATATGCGACTATTTTAATCAGAGTTGGGTAGAAGTATCCAAAGTGGGTGTGGATTCAAGTGATAATCAGAGTTGGGTATTATTAATAAATACTTTTAGAATATGATCAATAAGGATATTGAGTGTCCACTTCACATTGTTGGTGTCAGTGTTTCCCTATCTGACATGAGTATGGCGGGGGAAGATGAAGAGTTGCCGTTTGAAGTTGACTTCAATATTCAAGATCAAGCGGTATATGCAGCTACATATGCAGCCATATGTGAAAGCTAAAAAGAAAACTAAGAAGGAAATTTCTTTGTAATCATGATAATCATTGCCTAATGGTAACATTTGCATATAATTGATCCATGATAATGAAGACCTAAAAGGCAATCTGTATTTTCAGACATGAATAAACAAAATTTCTCCCTGGATTGTTTACACACACCATTCAAAATGTCAAATAAACTTAAACAATAAATCTGATTAGTAAGACCTTTTTGCAAAGATATGTGGAAATAATTATATTCAACATCTGGTTCCAAAATGATGAATCGACTATACAATTAGACAAGTTGAATCTATTAATGTCCAAGACCAAATTGTTAAAAAGATTTAACATTGTCAAAATAATCTTTATAGTAACAATATCAACTTGCATAGTCAGTACAAATGGCTTCTTGTTGTAATTCTATACTTCATGTGATGGGAAACACATGCATATTTGAGATAATAATGAGTGAATGATAGTGGTCAATATTCTAACAATCACTCTGTGTTTCATTTGTGAGTAGCTGATGCAACAAGAAGATAAAAGAGACCTTACTGGATTCTCTAAAAAGAGAAGGCTGACAGTGTGATTGCTGTAGCACAGCAAAGTTACAGGTAATAATGATCGTGGACATAGATACGGAGCAATAACAAAGTACCTGATGAAGGCTTGGTATCATCTATAAGTAGTACTTCAAAACTCCAGTACTTACTACTCTCTTACTTTCGAACAATTTTACAAAAAAAAAAAAAAAAAAAACTAATGCAAAGGTTCCAAAAAACATGTCAATCATCTAGTATTTTGATATTCATCAACTTGTATTTTGATATTCATCGACTTGATATAGGGGAAAAAAAAATCCTGTTTTAGCCTAGTTTCTTCCAATCCTTTTAAATAGGACTTCAAAGATAAATTCATGCAGAGAAAAAGTGATCTGACGACTTGCAAGTCCATAACAGCTATAGGAACTGAAAATATTAAGGGTGAAATGGTATGGCAGAGAAAGCAATGACCTTTATGCTGATTCGAAGCATCATGGTACTCGTCTTCTTCTGGGACTGGTTGCAGCTCGGTGTCTTTATCTGAAGATCTCCTGGCTGCCACAGGACTGCCGCCCTCCGCAATGCCTCCAGCTGCGCCACCTTCATCCGGATAACGAACCACCACAACCGGGCACACGCAATGGCGAACACAGTAGTCACTGACGCTTCCAAGCCTCCCCTTGCTGGTTCTCCTTGAAGCTCCGAAGCCCCTGCTGCCCATGATCACGGCGCTGAGCCCAAGCCTCTCCACCTCTAGGCAAAGCCGCTCCTTCATGTCGTGGTCCTTCACAATGTGAATCTTGAAGGGGATATGAGCCTCGACAAGAGGCTGGGCGAGATCCTCCGCCTTGGTGGTCATGAAGGCATCGAAGTCACTCTCCAGCTTCTGCTGCGACTCCTCGGAGCCCGCTTCCTCCGCGTCCGCATCTGCGGAGAGGGAGAGGTCAATAGCACCCCAGTCAGCGCCGTACAGGACGGAAGTGGGGCGGACGTGGAGGAGGATGACTGCATCCCCAGGGCGGAGGTAGTTCTGCACGGCCCACTTAACGGCGTAGGCGCTCTCGTCGCTGAGATCGACAGCTATGGCGATCCGGCGATGAGATCCAGCGGAGGGGTTGGCAGCTGCGGCGGCGGAGAAGAAAAAGCTTGGAGAGGACGG
The DNA here is from genome assembly GCA_037974815.1 of Kaempferia elegans. NCBI lineage: Eukaryota > Viridiplantae > Streptophyta > Magnoliopsida > Zingiberales > Zingiberaceae > Kaempferia > Kaempferia elegans. Next base: position 2,857,129 of record JBBPFQ010000064.1, read on the forward strand.
CTGGATCGCGGCATGCGTGGCCGCCGTGAGGGCCCTCACCCTCACCGGAGGTGGATCGTCCTGCAAGTCCGATTCCGTCGGGATCTTGCTCGGGATCATCGCGGCGAATGCTAGGGTTTCTTGTTGACTCCACCGCACAAACTTGGAGCTTCAGCGGCAGAACTGGGGATGGTAAAGCGAAGACGACCAGTTGTAATGACCAAAATACCCATATAATTTTCAAATTTAATAAAAACTAAATCTCACAACTGGACGGATGAACCGCATCGGATTGGACCAAACCTGAAACTGATTCAATAGACCGTGTACCCGGTTCAATGAGTCCAATTCATAATCAGCTTGGGCTCCAAATGAATCAGCTTATTAATTTTTTTAGTTCGCTGATTAATTTTAGAAATGATGGATCCGAACTATTTGAAATTATCTATTAGCGGTAAATTGGAAAATGTATTATCCATCAATGTAATAATTTTAGGTCAATTACTCGTTTAAAAAAAAATTCCTTTAATGCACAGATATTAATATGAAAATTTGAGAAAAGTCAGTGACTGCAACATTTCCCCTCATTCCCCCGCATTAAGATCATCTTGATCCATAACAACATATTTAATATAATTTTCATATTAAAATTATAAAATTTTAGTATTAAATACTATTTCAACTCAAATCTATCAATAAAATATTTATTAAAAAAAATATTCTTTAAAACATTCTATTTTTCTTATTTATTAACTTATATTTTAATTTATTAATATTTTTAAAATTCTACATCCATCTAATATAAATAAAATTATATTTTTAATTTTTAATTTTTTATTACATAAGTTCCTACATAAATATATATTAAAATATTATAAAATCGTAGGATACAATATTTTATTATTTTTTAGTTAAATTAAAATATACTACTAAATATACATAAAAAATAAAAACCCTCTAGGCCTCTACCACGCTAATGTGGTGGGAATTTGATGCATGAATTTAAGAGGTTTGGTATTATTTTTATTATATTTTAGTGTCTGAATGGGAAGATC
>JBBPFQ010000064.1:2859848-2879646 GCA_037974815.1 Kaempferia elegans
CCAAACCCAACCCAACCCAAAACAAAATTTCGGGTCAGATTTCGGGTTCAACCCAATATGACCCAACTCTAAAACTCTCAACCCTAACCCAATATTTTTCGTGTCGACTCGGGTTGGGTTGTCAGGTCGAGTTAAATATTGACACCCCTACAATTGGCTCATTTGCCCTAAGTCCCTAACCAACCAACTAGCTCAACTCACTTAGAGTACCCATCCACCAAGCTTGATCGATTCAGTCGTCAGTCAATCAGGCTTAGTACGGTTTGAGCTTGAGTTTGGTCAAGATTCTGATAGGGCATCTGATGTCAAGATTCTGATAGAGCATCTGAGGTGACAATAGCTTGGTCAAGACATTTAGGATGTGTTTGGTTGAGATTATTATTGACAATCTTGGTTATATATCCAAGATTATCAATAAAAATACTAGTTGATTTAGATAATGAGTAATTCTGATAATGGAGCATGTCCGTCAAGTCAGCAAATGGGGAATATAACCCTGAATAGAAATACCTTACAAGTGTAAGGTTTTTCACGATTCCAAGTTAATAAATGTTTGTTTTTCTAATATTACCCTCTGATGTTTTTTTTTCCTACTCAACGGTTGCTGCAAATTCCGGTCGAGCACCGGTGAGGCGCCCAAGTGCGTCGCCTGCCATCGGAGCTTCTAGCGGAAAGACCACGACGAGATGTAGGAGCTCTGAAACGGCATCGTGATGTTGTTCTTACTTCTGCCACCAGCGCCTTCGGCAGTGTTACCTCCACCATCTCTTCTCAGCTCCTGAGGCCTCCCTCTCTGCCACCCTCTTCCCCTCTTCTGCACTCCCCCCTTTCATTCCTTCACCGTCCTCATCCTCGAGTTCTCCCCTACCCTGTTCCCCACCTTCAACGCCGACGGAGGTTTATCTCAGATCGTGTGCCAACTCGCCATTGGAGGATGTTGAGGTTGGGGAGTTTGCATCTCTCCGCGATGGAGAAGCAGCAATTGTGGGATTGAGAAGCCCCAACTACTCGTTCCCCGATCTTGACTTCTTGAACTAGGATCTTAACTTCTTGAACCAAACAAGACCGATATTGCCTTCTTAAACAAGGATACTACAATAAATATTAAACTATATTATACACTAAAACCTTCAAATTTAAGATTGAACCAAACAATATTAAATTATATTTTATTCCATGTAAGTTGAACAAAATGTAGACCTTTCAGGTTATCAAACCTGTCCAAAGCGAAGATGACTTCTTATAGGCAAAGGTATAAATGGATTTTTTTTTATATTATAGTATTGCCTATTTTTAGTCCTCAGTCAGCATTGCGCCGTGTCATACTTCTCATCTCGTCTTTTTAAATCAGCGTCGTGTTTATATGGTAGTCATCCACAATAGTTAGGAGGGACAATGAGCCTCCCTTCACCCTCGACCCTAATCACTCCTTGCACTCTTTGCCTTGCTCGCAAGGTCCCCTTCATCCCTCGCCTTTACAATTGTGAGCCTCCTTTATTCTCTATCCACAGGCTCCCTTACACTTTCCTCTCTATTCATCAATTATTCATGAACTTTTATTTAACAAACTAAATTCATTATTGTTTTTATAAATTAATTTTTTGTTTATATCAACAATCTTTCTTTCTATCAAATACTTGTCGAACCAAATATCCATTCGAACCAAGCTGAAAGTAAAGGGAACAATGGACCAAGGCCTAAATCAATTCAGAAACCCTAGCAACTTGGTAACCCTAAATTATTGTTTCCTACTCGTTTGGGGGAACCCCCATTAAAGGGATGAATCTAAGCAGAGTAAACAGAATTCCATTGAATACTATCTGATACTGTTGAGGTAAACATGGAATGAATATGTAGTAAACAGGTGTTATACAGGTTTGATGGAAACAGAAGAGTAAGAAAGAAAATGAAGCATGTAACCAGAAAAACTAGATTTTGATAACATATCTGATAAGAAGTTTTTTTTTTGTTTATATATACAATTTCAAAATTGTTCGGGAAAAAAATAATCAATGGATCGCGCCCAGTCTTCTTTGAGTAGCAGTGTTTTCAGTGTGTTCATTATATCGAAGCCAGGATCCAACTTCCGTTGCCATCCCTGCGAGTACACAAGCTGCAGTTGTAAGATTTCGAGTTCTCAAAAGGTAATATAATAAATTTTTTTTTTAAAAAAAACTAATTTTCATGTGTTGTCGCGAAACTTCTAGAAACTTCTAAAATCGATCGATGAACCTCACATGGATAACTAAGGGACCTATATTTGAGTATTCACGAGCGACCTAGCGAAAACAACTACTTGATGGCAACATCCTTGAAAGGCCGACTAATGGAACATCAGAGATTTTGCAGTTAGGAGCCAACTAATAAATTTAACAGACTAGTATTTAATCTTTTGTGATCCAACCACAATAGCATGGTAGAATGCAAGACATATGCAAGAAATCCAAAGTAAACTTGCCACATGTCCATTTAACTTTCGTATCTCTACTAAATCAATGGCCTTACATAACCAAAAATCGCATTAACAAAAGGCAATATGAATGAGCAAGTGCATTAACAACATAAGCGAATGTACCTCGAGAACCAGAATGGTCACCATCACAGTGCAAACATTGCCATCAATACTGACTCTATGGCGTCGAACTTGCTCAAGCAGTTGGTGCATGCATTCCACCGGATGAAAGACATCACCCTCAGAGGTGCCCCAAAATGTAAATGTCTTCTCCAACTCCTGCTCATGAACAAGAAGTTCGAAATTAAATATGAAGTTCAACAATATCGTACGCTAGAAATTCCTAATTTAATAATGTAGAAAGTCTAATTTACGTCGGAAAGTACATGTTAAATTCCTTGTGTTTTGCAAATTTTGAGCACAATCACAGTTGCACTTATAGGTCATTTGGTGATATTATTACTTGTATAAAATATATTGTGGTGATGATGACATGCTGAGTACTAAATATCTATATGTTTTGATTACTATGAACTTACTAATCTTACCGAAGATACATCTCCTAGGATTATTGTTGAAATACCATATTGTGATAAATTGATGAAGACGTAAATGGGCAATACTCAAATCTTGAATTATGCAGAGGTATTTTACAAACTAAAAAGTTAAAAAAATAATAATAACTTGAGTGACTAATTAAGATGAATGGGGAAAAAAAGTCCTCTACAAGTTTTAGACATTTTGTATTTGTCATTCAACAAAAAGAAAATATTAATTAAGATCATAATAATAGAATAAGTGTAGACAATTGAAGCGGAAAAAAAAAGCTTTGAGAGTCCTTTGTGATCATTGTGAGCCCCTCGGACTGAAAAGAAGCTTTCCTAAAACTATGGTACAAACAATCATATTTTATGAGTCAGAGCATTAACTAGCTCTGAAATTGTACATACAAAATTTAGAGTAGACTAGTGAAAATGCTAAGATGAATATGTGAGGTACAAATGTTACGAAAACAATGGACATACACACACACACACACTTACAGTTACTAGTCATAGAGACTGATATAGAATTGAATGGAGAATGAGATAGTTGATGGACATGATTCTTATTGTTATCCATGTTGCCATAACTAAACGGTGGAATAGGAACATCAGGATTGTTAAACAAGTACAAAGAAATAAAATAAATAAATTTAAAACTAAACCTCAATAAAAGCCTTCGGATTGGGGCAACTTTGATGCTGTGATAGTCTCAGTGTACATTCTGCGGCAGTGCGACCATCTCTAAGAGCCACAGCTTTAAAGAACTCTAACAAATTTGCACGATCACATTTAGAGAGTTCGGCAGTCATGCCTACATCCAAGAAAATTATATGAGGTTTGGGTCTAAAGATTGCTTTGTTTGATCTGTTGCTTTGAGGTTCCCGAACAAGGATGTTTCCAGGATGCATATCAGCATGAATAAAGTTGTCCACCTTAAATAGGAAAAAGAATTTTAGAGCATGTATTTATACTCGTAAAGTTAGTAGCACAATCTTAGTCCTCAAGATTCAACTAAATGACTAAAATAAATCACATCAATGAGCCTGTTAAGAGTTTGTCATATTTCAACATATTGGGCAAAAAATTGTATTTTCATTAGTATGCAAGGTTTGTACCAAAGGATAAAACATGGGTAGTTAAAGAAGCAAAGCCAGTATAAAATGAAATCAAAATAATAGGATAGAGGTTCACCAGAAGCATCTTCAAGAGTGCATGTGTGCCAATGTGCGCAAGATCTCTTTTTATCCGACTATTTCCATCATATTCATCATCAATATAGCGAGAAACATTTTCTCCTTTTTCAAATGTCTCAACCAGAACAGAAGGATGCACCAACGGATACAAAGGCTGTGGGAATGAAACATCCTTCCATCTTCTGAAATTGTATATAAATCGGCTTAGGTGGGCAGCTTCTCGAGAGAGATCAACTTGAGACATCATGAAAACTGCAAATTGCCTTACACTTTCATCCAGTCTCAACCAGCTTAAACCAGGGATTAAAGTTGAAATTTTGGCAATAAAATTGACGATTAAAAAGTCCCTCTTGATTGAATCACCAACGCCAGGATGCCTAACCTTCACTGCAACATCAATTGGTTTCTTCAGACGTTGGTTTGGATAGCGGAACCTCAATGAAGCTCGATGAACTTGAGCAATGCTCCCTGATGCTACTGGTTTTTCCTCAAAGTAGTCAAAGATTTCGGATAGTTTCCTGCCAAATGCCTTTTCAATGGTACTTCTACTGTATGCAAAGCTATGGGCAGGTGCTTTTGTATGAAGTTTTGTGAGCTCAAGGCATAGGTCTTTCGGAAAGAGGTCAGGTCGTGTTGCTGCCCACTGACCCCATTTTATGAAGGCAGGACCAGCTCTCTCTAGAGTGTGATGTACAAGATGTACCCATCTTTTCCTGAATTCAGGTCCAGAACTATCGGCAAAAGGTGCTAATAGCACAGCTGGAAGGAACAATATCGTTAAATATGCTACCCGGAATATCAAAATAATTCCTTCCGAGATAGAGGAAATTACTGAAGAGAAGTATAGACTGCTAGCTTCTGCCTGCAAAAGAAAACCATTTTTCAAAGTATAGTAATTGCCCTCTGCCAAGGTTCTCTGAGCCCACACCAGTTCCCCAACACCAAGAGCAAGAATACCCGGCACTACTTGGAACCGGGTGAACGACAAGCTTATCGCACAAGCTAACTTACTTATAACAGATAATGCTGGACAGTCACAGGAACAGAATAGACTGAGCCTCTTCCAAGACAATTGAGCGTGATCATTTACCGAATAATTTGAGAAACTACTTCGTTGGACATAACCCACAGCTTTGCATTGTCCAAGCATGCTAGTTCCTCTATAAGAAACCCTATGGATCGAAAACACCCTGAACAAGATAAAGGGCAACCCTTTCTTAGCAACTGACCCATACGTTCCTGAAGTTGAGTAGCCAATTCTCTTCCTGGAATGCAAAAGGCAGCCAGCTTTCCTGTTTTCATGGAATGCCAATACCCTGCAAGATCATTCAATATTTATTTATTTGAGTAAATTAGCAAAGATTTGAGCTTTCGTTGGTCCAATTTCTCAAACAGTGTCCACGTATCGTTAAAGAAAGATCCCCCCAATAAAAAAAAAGGGATTTCTTTAAACACACGTACGTAGAATCCTCCCAAAAAACGGGAGAACGAATAATTTTTTGAGCAGGGAAAGAAACAACGAATGGAAGAAGACGAAGAGTTACCTTCCAGGAATCGATAAGAGGCGGAACATTACGTTCTCATAATCAGAACCCCCGAGAAAAGATGAGGAGATGCAAAATCGAGAGAGGCTACTAGATTGCCTACAGCATAAACAGAAAGAGCGGCAGGCGGTCCGATCCTCTGGCGCTCGACTCGAGCGATGAACTGGAGGGAAAAATTCGCGTGAAAGCTTCAACAGTGGCGGCGAGGCGCAAAGCGAGAAGAGGTATTGGTTAACGATGGCAGAGTCGGCGGTGGTAACGTTGAAAACGGCGTGCAGCGCAGGGCCACGCAGTTGAATGGTCTTCGTAAGGTTCCGCCCATGTTTGCCCTATTACGCAGACCGGTCTACAAAACAATTTCAATTAATTTATTCATTATATATTTTAAATTATTATTTATTGTATTAAATAAGTGAAAATATTTTTTTCAGAAATTATTTTTCAAATTTTCAACATGAAAAAAAAAGGCATTATTATTATTAGTTGATAGAAAATAGTAGCATGAAATGGGACAAGGCATTTTCGACCCTGACAAGGTACGGTGGTAAATGAAAAAAATGATTTTCATATAATTTGAGCCACCAGTGACACTAGAATATCATGTTAAGATTCATCATTTCATTGTGTTCTTGGATTTATTAATAATCGATTTGTAGAGTCGAGTTAGAGGCTTAGAGCTAAGGAGGTATTTGATAGACAAATTTAGGAGGCTAGAATAAGAATGAAATATGCTTCATTCTCATTCTTGATGTTTAATAGACGGGAATAAAAATCTATGTATGAGTTTCATACCTTTAATTTTATAACTCACACTTCCTAAGTTATCGCTAAACTCATTCTCCCCTTAATCAAACTCATTATCATTCCGATTCTCAAATATATACCAAGCGCCCCCTAAGATCCTGATATCTAAATTTAAAAAATATATAATGTCATTTTTTATTTTTCTCAATGTATCTTGTCCAATAAAAATCATCCTGATCATAAATTTTAAAAATTCTAAAACTATTTGTATTATAATAGGATAAATAAGAGAAAATAATTTTTTTCTTTATATTTTTATTTTGTAAAATATATCCCTATAAACAAATAAACATAAATTTCAAATGGATAGGGAAAAAATTTAATGGTAAAATCATACCAATATAAAAAGAATTATATATTAATCATGTCACTCTTATTAGTAATGTATAAAATAATAATAATAATAATAATAATAATGTTATTTATCAATTAATTTAATAAATTTCATACTATAATAAATTCAGTAGCTGCGTTGATCAATAAATCTTTGACCTGAAATATAATTGGTGGATATGTTCTTCTTCGTTCCTCTTAAATATAATTAATATTTAAGTGTATAAGTTAAAAAGAAGAATTAATTTGTTTATAATTAAAATTAATTTTTAAAAAATAATGATAACATGTTACGTCTTAATATACTTTTACTGTTTTAAAATTTTAATTAACTTTAAAATATATATAATTATCTTTGTTTTTTTATTTTAAAATAACATACCAGTCAACCATTAAATATGATTGACTATTTATTATCATTTACACTTAAATAAATTTTATTTTACTATTATTAATCAAATATTTTTTTATCTTTTCTTCCTTAATTAATACACATTTATCATGCTTTATTTGATCACCTAAATATATATTTATACTATCTTAATGATGCATCTCTAAAAAAAATTGCTCTCAATAAGCACAATTTCATTATTCTATTTAATTGTCTCATATTTTTTTTTTATGTTGTTTATCTGTATATTTTTATATCCTCATCTGTGTGACTCTTTATCCTCAGCATATATTCTGTCATTTTATAATTTTTTTAAGTTTTAAAAGTACATTTTAAGATTTTAACAGTCATACTTGTATCAATATGTAAAACATCTTTATCAAATTCTTCATCTTTTTATAAAAATAATTTTAAATACTTCAAACTTGAGCATAATCGTTTATCTTAACTATAAATGAATCATAACACTATTTTTGAAGAAAAAAACTATTATATCATAGTAGATTGAATGATAACTATGTCGATTGATTATTATTATTTTCGATAACGAGGTGGTTGCAAGCCTACCGATATTTACACACTATAGAAACGACACAAATGAGGCAGATGGGTACATTTTGAAGCTTGCTCATTCTCCCAAATATGACAATTATATAAAAGATAGCCGCTTACACAATCCAAGTTAACCTTAACCGGCTACTACTACAAACAATTAGAAAAAAAGTTCTGATCAGGCTTAAACTCTTGTCGAACGGGAACTGGTGGTCGGCCGAGCTCATGGTGAGATGTCGCAAAATCAATGCTCAAAAGACAGAAATATCTCCTACAAACTGTGTGATGGCCTCATTCGCCTTCTGAGATGTTCTTTCTTCTCTTTTCTTCTTTTCTCTGCAAAGGAGACATTCAACAGTTGCTACATTAGCATTCAGTAGTGTGCATCCCAATCTATGTGGCACCCTCATTCTAACTACTGAAATTTGTAGATGCAAACATAATTTAAATTTTTTCGCAGAAATCTTTCTGTTTAGAAGGATTATAACCAGAAGAATATGCAATGAGGTTTGTCCATCCAGATTATCAACAGTAGTATCGAGCAGGGACTTATGGAGTTTCACTAAACTTATTGTTCAATGATGAGGTAGAGAACATAATGCATAGCTTTAGCTAGTTGTGGTATTGATGAAATTAGAAGAGATTTGAAGGCAGCAAAAGAAAATTTACCTGTCCACGTATTCCTTCAAAAGCTCCTTAGCTTGTACTAATTTCGACAAAAGATTGCGGTATACATCGAGATCTCTATCAACACTACGCTTATTTATATGCAAAGCAGCACAGAGCTGCAAAACAACAAAGGTTTGAGTTAATGCTTGACAGAAGTAATCTTCCTGAATTAAGAATGCATCAGGATCCTTCAAATGAATGATCTAAGATATGAATCAACAATCACAGACAGCCTCATAATATGAAATTTTATTCTAGAAATTAACTACAAAAGCTTGAAGGGTTATATACAGATCAAACTCTTGCATCATGATTCCTAGTAATGCATAGTTTCTGAATAAGATGTAGCCATGTTATTTTAAAAAAAAAAAATAACTTTCTCATGAAGCTTTGTGTGAAGAATCCAAGTAGGTATCTAAACCTCATAAATAGATAACCACGACAACCATAAATAATGAAAGCAGTTGTATGTAAGTCTACAATATATAAATGATGATAAAAAATAAGATGGCTCGGTATGAACAAATATGCAACTCAATTGCCTACTTTTAAAGAAAATAGAATAGGCAATTTCAGTGTTAGTAAAATGCAAACGCATTACATGCAACAATTTGAGCATAGAAGTGATGCAATTTCTCCCATGCACAAGGAAGGTGTTAAGGTGCGTGCAACATACCATAGTGCGCCTATAACAAAGTATCAAATGTCTTTTTACCTTCCTATACCGATAGCCATTTTTATGTTTGTGTTTCCTCCATGATCTATCACAAGACAAAGTTGAAGTGTCTGACAACTTTGAACTTTTTCTTGATAAGAATGAGTAATAATTTCGCAGTCATGGTTAATATGTCAGACAATTAGATTTTATAATTGATTATTTTAGATTGATTTACTTGCTAATAAATGATTTAAACTGTTATATTCTGGTGACTCTATGCCATATGTCGTGTACTACAGTGTGGGCTTCATTTTTCCAATATTTTCACTTGCACCTTCACTTTGCAACTTCTTACTGCCTAGTAGCATTAAGTGGATTTAAAATAATACCACAAATTAGACAGTAAACAAGAAAAATGAATCAAAAAGGAACCAGTAAGTGAAAAGTTAGTTGATGTGATGGAAAAGGGACTACTTTCTCAAGCACTGTAGGCTCAGTTGCATTAACCAGCTCAAGCAAACGGAAAAGTCCAATAGCAAAGAAACGACTATAACTAAAATTTCCATTGCCCTGTGCTCGCTCTGAGATATCTTTCAAAATGGCTTCTACTTCTCCTTCTCTAGAGGCAAAATCTACCAAAGAATTAGGAGTCTGAGAAGAAGCCCACTCTTCCAGTTTCTTTGCATCAAGTCTGCATAAGCGAAAGTTAATCTGTATTATCAGAGAAAATTTCCATCTGAAGGCCTGAACACTATTATGGAATAACTTTGGAAACAAATTCATCTCAGAAAGATGGGCATAGGTTAAGCAAAGAGGATTTGTTTAGCTAAAAATTCAGTGACCTGCCCGCGTCAGAAAGGAGGAACCTTACTCTCATGCAAAGGCTTGCCGGGACAATTCTCAAGCATGGATAACTTTTAAAAATTATCTGGTAGGGTTGCAATAATATCAAGTACCTGTACTGTTCAGGATCCTCCTTCAAAGCTCTGATATATGATTGGAAGATGGCATCTCTATCCTCACTGCTGGGGAACCCTTCCATCAGTTGTTCATATACAGTTACAAAGCCAAGCGCAAAGACGGCATCATACTGATAAGTGCTTTTATATCTCATCAGATGTTGCTGCACAAGAAGCTCCAGCAACACAGTATTGTATACGCTTGGAATCGGTCGTTTGTATGCTTTGAGAAAATTCAATTTCGTCTCTGATACGGTGGGTGGCACATCTAATCAGTAAAAAAAAATGAAAGGATAATAAAGATATTAACAAACAAGTTCTTGCCTAATTGAACATGAAACAAAGAACAGGAGGAATAATATATGGTAATTCTTTTTATCACCAAATAACAAGAAAATCTGAGTGCCTCAATATCACAAAACAGCTTTACAGCTTTCTATGCTCATTTTTCTAATCAACAGCAGACATTAGTGAAAAGTTGAACATAATTTATATTAAAAAAACTGTGAAAATTCTAGCTAGAAAGATACAAAAGACTGAATATTTAGAATAGTGGAAGGGTGATATAGGAACGAAGTTGATGAACTAAAACATTCTTCAAGATCAAAATCCAACAAAAAGAGAGTTCGCGCAAATCAAATATGCACGAGAAGCAAATTAGTAAACAAGTTTGACATGAATTGAGGAAACAAAGAGTTTCTTCATTCCAGTAAACCCACACAAACCCGAGCTTGTCGAGAAAGTCAGATCAATATACTACAGAGAATAAAATGGCAAACTATGTTAAAGATTTAGTGGTACTTTAACAGTTAGGTGAAACAATACTCATCAAAACCAAGAAAAAATATACTATAAAGAAGGATGTTCCTTGCAACTGCGAAAAGTCTAAGCAGAGACAACCCGATTATAATTATGGATAAAGATGAAAACTTTATGTAAAATTTCATCAACCGAAGTGAAGACTGAATAGATTTGAACAGTATAAATCAACAAAAATAGGGTTGGGTAAAAGAACAAATCTCACAGCTTGCAGCAGCCGCCACGCAGCGGACTGCAATCCGGGTGCTGATCTTACGAACTTCAAATCGAACTCCACGGAGGGAGGTAACAGAGGAGGACCACACGGCGGCGAAGGACGGCCTTCTCTCTGAAGCATGTCTGCAAGGCGAGGAAAAGGAAGCAGATGGAATGGAGGCCATTTGAGATTGGTCGGAGAGGTCTCTTCAGGTATGGAGCGAGAACTATTGTTGTTGGGGAAGTGCGGTGGTCGTCGGCGGCCTCAGTAATTGCATCGCGGGGAGGGAGAAGGCGAAGCGGAAACGGAACGAGAAGGGTGTGAGTTGTGAGGAAGGGCATCGCCTTATCGCGGGATGGTTGACAAGTAATATGGTGACACGTGGCCGTTGATTGCTGTGGTTCACATTTTATATATCCAAACGGAAATGCGCGTCCCTTACCGTTATTTTTAATTTTTAAATTTTCATATATTTTCTTAAAATTAACATACACAACATATTAAGTATAATAGTAAAAAAGAAAATTAAAATTCTCTAAAGACTGATTATACAAAAACATTGAATAATATAATTACATATTTTTAAAAAATCAGGATTTTATTGTTTTTTATATGTAATTGATAGATTATAATAATATCATTAATTGATATGTTCTATAAAGAGACAGCACTATTAAATTATTTATTATTGACGAAAAACCCACGGATATAATTAAGTATTTGGCATAATACGTCAAATGATGATTCACTGGCCCTAAGCGTTTCTGTTAATTCGTCCTCAGGCCGATAAGGAGGAGTTAAATCATGAGTGATTACTAGTAATTAGTGTAAATGATTAAGATAAATATTTGGTATAATATTATAATGGTAGGGTTAAAATTTGTCAGAGGGTTTTATTATTTTGTAGACCCTCGCTATGTGATGAATCCAATTTTTTTATTATTGAATAAAAAGGAAATTAATTTTTAATTAATCTCGACTAATTGAATTCAATAGCTAATATAGAAGTTGATATCTATAAACAGATGACCTAGTATAAGATTAAAATGTGAAGTTTTCAACTGAATCTAACGTATGAGCAAATTTAATATTTGATTTTTTTTCGTTCAGGTAAAAGATTAATTAAATAAATAAATTTAAAAATGCACGTGTTCAATTGATTAATATTTATAAAAAAAAAGTTACAAATTGTTTATCAATAATGTTTATAAATCATGTTCACAATAAAATTTATGAATCAAATTTATCAATATTATTTAAAATTTTACAAATAAATAAAAAAAACTTTCAGTGTAAATAAACAAAATGGGTTTAAAAATATAAAATTTTAAACAATCAGTACCTAATATCAAATTGAAACCTCGAAAGTGTGTTTTTTTTTTTATTTGTTTTCTTTTTCTTAGTGAAAATGTAAGAGTTAAGTCATATAAAATAAAAAAGTGGGTTAGGGCTAACGGTAAGGATGTAAGAACGAGGGTTTATGGTTAAGCGTAAGAATGTAAGAGTCATACTTATTTATGAGTGTTCTTCACAGTTCGTCTGTATATTATGTAAAGAAAAATAAATTACAGATTAATTGATAATAGACTATTAAATGGCTAAGTGTGAGGGAAATTTTCCTTTAGCCGGATATCTTATTTATTTTTTATTTAGAATATACTAGTTGTGGTGGAAATAACATCTATCATCTAATATTTCTTGATATATTACTCAAAATTTTAAATCGACACAATAAGTCCGTCGATTAGAATTGAAAAATTTTTATAGCTATTGTCATAAGCATACAATCATGAGTAAATATTCAAACACACTTGTTCTTTTCAATAATAAAAAAATAAGCTTGACATATATTTAATTTTTATTTTAATATAGAATATGAATAATGTGTATAGCATGTAAATTAAAATCTAGTTTGGAGGATCTCATGAGCAGTAATTCTCTGGACCATAATCTCTTATTCATCTCTGGACTAGTGCACATCAGCCGTTAGATCATATCAAGAGGGATCAATATTTAGATCTTATCTCCGATCTAATGGCTGATATGCACTGGTTCAGAAATGAACTAGAGATTGTGATCCAGAGGAGGTAAATAAAATAATTTTAGAGAAAGTTCGAATTTATTAAAAAAAACTTAAATAACCATTTCATTAACTCAATTAACGTTATCGAATAAATTTCAACAATGTATTTTACAATCCTATATACTACGATAAAATCCATCAAGAATGAAACAAGGATGAACCGATGGTTCGTGTGAATCGAGTTCGGTCTACTGGACAGCTGGCGACCAAGGGAAGGCTAATAATAATAATAATAACAATAATAATAATAATAATAATAATAATAATAAAATCAAAATCAAGGAGGGGAAGAAGGGAGCGATGATTCATGGAAGAACGGAATGGGCGAGGCGACCGTTTGTGGAGCGGTGATCGATCAGATGGCGTCTGGGATCTGCAATTGCTGAATGCCGAAGGTGTGGAGCGAGCCGTTCTGCACGAAGACGAGGAGGCCGCAGTTGGCGGCGTCGAAGCCCTCCCAGAGGGCGAAACGGACGGACCCCGACACTTTCTTCTTCGGCGACATGTTCTTGACGTGGCTCAGCTTCTCCAGCCGCCGGACCACGAAGTCGTTCGTGAGGACGCGGCCTCTGTTCTCGCCCTGCGCGCACTCCGTCACCAGCCCGCTCTCGTATAGCGCCACCATCACGTCTGCGCCGCCGCCGTCGACCCTGGTGCCCAAGGCGCCGCTAAGGGACACCTGCAGCGCTGTCCCGTCCGCCGCCCTGTTCACTTTCACCTGCGCAGGCACAGGCCGCGTCTGTAATTGGGGATTTTTATTATTATTATTTTTTAACCAGTTTGGGATGAGACTGTTGAAACCTGCATCGTAGGGGAAGGGAATCGGGGGGCGGATTGGATGGCGGCGCAGATGGCGTCGACGTCGGTGCCGACTCACTGGGCGCGGCCGTTCACCACCACCTGCGGCGTGTACAGAGTATCCAGCCGGAGCGTCTCCACGTAGGCCTTCTGTCGCACCGTCCAGATGCTGGAGCCGAATGGGTCCCGCCACCCCCGGTAGTCCCAATACTCCACGTGGAACTCCAGCAGAACCACCGGCGGCAGGCCCCCTCGCTGGAGCTCCCCGCGGCAGAGCTGCGACACCACCTCCTCCGCGTCCGGAGAGGTGGCGCAGCCCTGCGACGAGAATAGCTCCACCAGCACCGGACCCATCCTGCGCTGCTCCTCCGCCGTCAGGTCCGCCGTCGCTTTCGCCTCAGGAGGCGACCTCGACGACGAAGCCACCCCCATCCCGCCGGTGAAGCATGCGAACAGACGCGGTGGCATTGGTGGCCGTCGGATCGGTCTCGCCGAAGAAGAGAATGGATTGGGGACTCGCTCGCCGCCTTTTCGGCCCATTAAAATAGATCGAGCTTTCTATCTTTTATTAAAACCCCAAGATTTTGTAATATTTTAAATCTACCATTTAAAAGTTCTCAAACGAAATAAAATTACTAATATCAATAAAATTTTAAGATTGTTTTTAAAAAGAGTAACTTTGAGGGTCGTTCTGAAAAGTTTTCGATGTGGGTGCGTGCGACTGGGGGAGACAGACAGGCGAACCGCACTGCCACTTGGCGGGTAAGAAAGGGAGCAGTTGTCTGTGGGGCCCGTTAGGTGGATAGTGGGTAGCAAGTCGATCGGCTTCGAGCTGTGACACAGCTGTTCGAAGACGTGCCAACCCATCCGCCACCGACAACGGCACGACGGCGCCGGTGATGACGGCGGCGGACGAAAACCATACTCCAAGCTTCCTCATTTCAACTTAAGCAGAGGAAGAATAAAACAATTTTTTTCCCCATTTTTTTTTTAAGCTTTTTTCTATTTCAATTTTTTCAACTGTTTTTCCTACTCCTGCAATAATGGCCATATATTTTTTTTTTTATGTTCAAAATTACTAAACCACAAACCCCGAGCCATGGTGGTAAGGAACTTAATGAATTTTTAAGTATGCACGGCTTAAATTTTAATTACGGTGTACTATAGAACTGAATTCTTATTCAATTAATTTGAATTAGAAATAGAAATAGAAATGGATTTTCCTTTTTTACCTTGTATTGAATTAAAACGTGGTCGAGTTAGAGGTTCTTTCTAAACTTATATATAAGAGAGGTTCTTTCCTTACGTATAAGAATGGCATTATAAAGGAGGAAAAGCATGTTATAAAGGAGGAAAATACATTAAGGCTGTGTTTGATATGCTGTAATGTAATCTACTTTGTAATGTAATTAAATTTGTAATGTAATGTAATTAAAATTAAATTACTATGTTTATGAAAAAGTTGCATATAATCCAGATTACAATCGTGCTTACCTTCTTTTGTTTGGTGTTTATTATTTTTTATAAGAAATTTAATTCGTATTATTATAAAATGATAAAAATATTAATGTAATTAAATTTGTAATGTAATGTAATGTAATTACATTACGTTTGGTGAAAAGTTGCATGTAATTCAAATTACAAAATTGATTACATTCTTTTGTTTGATGTTCATTATTTTTTATAAGAAATATAATTCGTATTATTATAAAATGACAAAGATATCCTGCGGCCTCTATCGGTCGCCGGAGGCGGGCGGCGGCAATAGAGGTAGTGTCGACGAATTTGTTGAGAGCATGTTTTGATGAAATAAATTTGGGATACTTTTATCATATTAAATATTGAGTTGTAATATAATCTGAATTACATAGTGTTTACTTTATAATTCAGATTACAAAAGTTTATTAACTTTTGTAATATATATTACATTACATTACAGGGTTAAGTTAATACCAAACAAAGTAATCAGTCATGTAATGTAATTTGGATTACATTACAAGGCTGATTACAACCTATCAAACGTACCCCAAGAATTAAGTCATGGTATAAGATATTTTCTTTTAAATTCAGGTATCAGTCGACTACTTATATAACAATCAACTAATATTAAATTTTTTAAATTAGTTTAATAGATTTTTGAATTTTAAAATTGCCGCCAAATCAAATAAATTGAAATAATCAAATCTTTTTAAAAAAAATTGAAATTCTGAATCGACTCGTTGAACATTTTCTTTTAAGTTTTGACCCACTCAACTCGTACCTATAATTCTTGTTAAATTCTTACATTCACACACTTATTCGAAAAATAAACATCAAGTCAAACTAACATTCTGTCAACTGGGTTAATCATTAATTAACTATATAGTGCGATGATAAATAATGGATTGGTAAATCACACATGAAACAATGTGGATTTAAATGCTTTTTTAAGGTACATCAAACGTTCCGAATTATTCATGATACTGGACCGCCCCCAAGAATTCATCTGAGCTTTTTAGAGTTATCTAGTGGTTAATTTATAAGGTCGGACTGTCCATCTTCAGCACTAATTTGATCATCGGAGTTGAATACCTAGGCTCAAATAAAAAAAAACTACATCAAAATCAAAACCATTGGTATATCGAGTATTGTAGTACAGATTTATCAAGTACTGGTGACACGAAAAAAAAAATTAGTAAAAACACTTAAATTTGGACATTTGAGACATCATTGGCGTTACAAGGAACGTTCTCGAATAGTTAGTGTGACGCCAATATCATAATTTACTGAATTAGTAATTAAATAGTAATATTTATATTACAGGAGTAAGGTTTAAATTTTATGGGATTTATTCTCTTAAGGAATAAGTTCCTTTTATTCAAGAGGCTGCTTAATATCATAATTTAAGTCCCTTCTACAAGGCTTCGGAGCAGATAATGAAAAGATTGAGCGAGCATGATGATTTTTTGCATCACTGATTCTCCTGATTCGCTCTATGTGTTTGTCATGAAGATGTATGGAGAAATGAACCTTTACCCTTTAGCTAAATCAGTTAATTCATTATCTTTATTATTTATATGGAACTAGATAATTTCGTCCTATAGGGTTGTACATTTAGTCATTACATGAGTTATTGCTCTGGTATGTCTTTGATTCTTTGACTCAATTATAGGTCTTTAAGTTAATTTTAAGTATAGGTATAATATCTATTGAGTATCTAACTACTTCATACAAAGAGACTTTGTGATAGGCCAAATACCTTCCATGATTTACTTGTCTATATCTAGTTGGGGCCGGTAATATTGAACCACTTAAGATGAGTGATGCCACATTTTACACCAATAAAACTAGAAAGTGTGGCTGTTAAACATGTAACAACTATGATTTTGTAGCGGCTACAAATTGAATATTAGATGCGTAGGTCGAATTCATATTATAATAACTACGGCAGGGATAGTCCCAGACTTTGAATGACTTGATGTAAAAAAAACCCCTTTTATATTAATTTAAAAAATAATAAAATCGATACTATAAAAGTTATTTACAAACATGTATCAATATTAGCTGAGAAGTTATTTATAAAAGTTTCTTTCCCAAACATGACATAATTAGCATGTAAAACACTTTTACTTGCAGATGAGATTTTCTGGTTCGTAAAACTTGGACCCCTCTGGTCCCCAATCAGAAGGGTAGATCAGATCACGAAGGACTAATACATAGATCTCTGATTTGATTCAACAACCCTCTTAATTGGAGACCAGGAGATAACCAAACTTTATAGACCAGAGGATCCACACTGTTTTACTCATGTATCAATTAAGAATTTTAAATTGAAATGAATATCAACATATATGATAATAAAAGATGTAAGATCGGATGTGCACACTTTGTCAACATTAACAAGCCTACTCAAGTTTAACTTTCGGATATCTAAGAGATCATTATCTGTTGGAAAACTATCCTATTGTGTGCATTGAGATGTGCATAATTAATAATGATCTCTTTCTGATAAAACCTAACCAAATTAAAATTAAGAATGGCTTCAAAACTTTTAAGTGGAGTAAGTCGGCATATATATGAAAGAGACAATTAATTAAAAGAATGAGTAGAATAAGATTGCACAAAATTAATTATGTCAAATCTTGAGTAAAATAACGGTAAGGATTAAGAACGCACTTTAAATCGGAGTTTCAGTACCTCGATAAACTAAAATCAATTAATCCTAAATCATCAATGCAGACATCAATTGCAAGTGGAATCAACGATAAAATTAGACAAATCTCATCAAAGGGAACACAAAGCAACAAACTAGGCTTCCTTCCTCTGTCAACTATGCAGCCTCAAAAGCTAAATCACATTCAGCAATCAAAGCCATAAATCTGAGATTAAAGATACAATCAGAATTTGAATATTATACACATACGCAAAGACGTTGAGTTCCATGCAGCATGCACGAGTTCACTGCTCTAGAGCAAACTGCTCTAGGAGATTGAAGGGTCTATGTGAGGAAAACAATGAGCATCTTGTGGGAAAATAAGAAATAAAAAATAAAACCACAGCGACTTTATTAAAACAGTCATGTCCATCATACACAATCATTTATGGACACTCATTTGTCCGCTGCAATTGGCTCCAACAATACCCACAATAGAAACCCAAAGTTGAAATAGCTTAGCAAAATATGCTGAAACAAGAGGACAAACATCCTTGAGACACACACATAAAGTGCAAATTAAAAGGGCCCTTTTGGACGGTGTGTGAAAACCGAAGAAGAAAACGTCGTGTTGTCTCCCTAGCCGAAGAGACACGAAATAAAAATGTTATAATAAACAATAGACAAAAAATTATTATTAAAATAAAAAAATACTAAAATAAAAAAGTGGGGCTCTGTCAAAGATGGGGTGAAGTCCTGTGCAATACCCCCACGTTGATCGGTCAAAAGTTGACGTTACAATTTTATAATTATTATAATATAAATAATAGGTGAACATATTTTACCATATGAATATTTTTTAACATATTAAATATATATTGATCCGGGGTCAATATGCGGTTAGAAAAATATACAGATCATCCATGAAAGTCAAGATAACAGCCAGATCAGCAAGTCAACATAGAAGCCAGGTAAGCATCTCATGGTAGACAGTTCAGAATCGCCGACCGGCTAATATACCCGGTCGGATAACGGCCGGCCGGATAAAACCAATCAGCTCGGTTCAGCTAGCCCGCAGTAATCGCACAAGGCAAATCAGCAGGCCCGAGCATCAGAAACAAGAGCCCAGGAGCATGAACTCCGGTCGGCTCAAACAGTGGAAGACCCGCCCCGATAAATAGAGACCGGTCGGCGAAGGCTCACTCGCCAAGGTCCATAATCGATCGGATCGCATGACCGAGCGGTCATGGCGGTCTCGTCCGATCGGCAGGTAAAGACAAAGGTACTCTGTCGTCTAGCACAACCGAATGACCAGAGAATAGCAGAGAATGTTCCCGACAGACCCACGTGGTCTTATCCAGGTAGACACAAACGACAAGAATATTCTGTCGTTTAGTATAATAGTCTGTCAAGGAATATTCCGACCAGCCTGCAAACAACTGAAGGGCCAGAGAATATCAGAGTGTGTCAGAGAATGTTCCCGACAGACCCACGTGGTCCTAGCCGACCGGGTGCTAACGACAAGAACATTCTGTCGTCTAGCGTAACGGTTGTCGTAGAATATCCCGACCTACTCAGCCCCTATCAGCAGGCGACACGTGGCAAAGGCTATAGGCGCGGCCCGCATACGGCCAAAGCCCAAGTAGGCCAGTAGAGTGACACGTGTCCAA
>JBBPFQ010000064.1:2996096-3018431 GCA_037974815.1 Kaempferia elegans
TCATTCTTTAATTACTTATACCACTCAACATAATGATTCTAGTACGAACACAGACTGAACCATTCATAGGCCCTTCACAGACAGTACAAGATAAACAAAATCAAATACAACTTCTTGGTTAGATAATATCATAATCAGACGACGTAGTGTTTCTACTTATCTGTTAGAAGATCTAATAGATGTAGAAAGAAACTTAACAACTTTCTCAAATGAACCACTTAATTCTCTAAATCCTAGGAGATACAATCAAGAAATATTATCATTTACCATATCACTCTATTGTCATCATAGAACTCAACTGCTTCATGACATTTTTTAGGAGAGGTAGGTGTGGCTTTGGCAAGCTTTGTCTAGGACAAATTATTCATTACTTTTTTTTTATAATCCAAATATCCAGCTCTTTGAACTGATTAATTTTGGAGGAGACCGATTCGACTCTACAAAAATTTTCCACCGACCACATTCTTAGACTCGCTTCTCACGGAAGGAAAAATCTCCTACAATACGTCATTTTTTATATTTAAAATTTAAATTCCTTAGTTATCCATTAGAAGGTCCAATCATTACCCATTGCCCCAAGCAGAGGTAAAATCAATAATTGAGTGCATTAAAATGAATTAATTCCAATCCACCCTCATCAAATTTAAATTTATACTCGGTCCCAGCCTCCAATAAACACACATTAATGCCGATTCAATTAATTATAACTTTTTGTATTATATAAATTATTTTTCTCTGATTTATGAGTAACTTCGAAACGTTTATCAAAGTCAACTTTTAAAATATTTATGTGATTCAAATTTTGATTATCTAAATTATTTCTTTGAGCGTTTTGTAATCATGTTATATTCATCAACTAGAAAGGGTTAGAGGCGAATTAATTATATAAATTTCAAAAATAAATAAATAAATAATTAACAATAATAATAGCATTTCATACTTGAATTATATTATTATTATTAATATTATTCTTATATTAATCATCAAAACTAACATTTCATACTCGAAAAGGAACCAACAATCATCAAATTTAACATTATAGATTAAGCATTAGCTTGTTAGCTTTTTGCCCAACTATCGACTATCGACCATGCCCGAACTTGTGATCCTCCATGCTCCGGCCATGATCAACAGATATTGGATTCATCAACCGGTACTGGTTTCCGGCTGCTGTGCAAGATCCCGACGACTCCACTCTCCCGATGCAACCATGGCCAAGTCCCAAGTGAAGCCTTTCCCTCTCCAGCTCATGCTTTGCATTCCTTCTGAGACAATGTTTCCTACTAGCTGAAGCAGTGATCGCCGTCCGTCTACTAGTTCTGTCATTACAACCTCCGACCGGCACTGGCAGAGCATCCAGTCCCATCAGTTTGGCGACAACCCCAGGCTTGCACCAAACAACACTCTCCCCAGCCACAGTTGGAGGCAGACACAAATTCCTCTCCAGGTCCAGCTGATAGCCAGGCCGGCAAGATGCACCCAGGAACTTGCCACAGCAGGGCCCTATTCGTCGGCCTCCCTCAAAGTCGCTGGGCCTCGCTCTCAAGTTTCGGAATGATGACCGGCACATTGCATCTCTCCCGTCGAGCGAGAAGCGTGGATATTGGCTCAAAGCACTATGTGCTGATCGGAGGATGTCGGAGTTGTTCACGCATGACATTCTGCGGTGGAGCTCACCGAATTCATCCACCCCATCCCTTCTTGTGGCCTTTTCCTCCATGTCCAGCTCTAAGATCATTTGCTCCAGTGTCATAGGGCTGCCTGCTGCATGGCTCTCCATGTAGGAACCGACAACTGACGAAGCTGCGACACAGGACATATCAGCTTCAGCTTTCTGCTTCAGGGTGGATGTGGAGTTGACACCATGACAGAAGTTTCTGAATCCTCTCTTCATCTTGGATCCAAAGTCGTTTTTGAGAAGAAAAAGCGAAAGGTCCTTCATGAACATGGACAGCTGAAGACGAGGGGAAGAAGAGAATTGTGGTCATTTAAAAGGAGGTGCCCCACCTACCTACAACCGTGAAGGAAATGAATTTGAGAGGCTTGGGCTGGTAAAGCTTGTAAAAGCCATCACATGACAACAAATGGAGGAGCTTTCACAAGATCTCACAGGGGTATTATGACTGTTCTATGGCATTAAATTGATATATACTATACTGGGCTTCTCATAATCCAACTAACCGACCATTAGTGTTAAAGTCGGAATATCAACTTGCACAAGTCTTCCGTGTCTATGCAATTGTTCAAATAATGCACAAACAAAAACCAATCCTGATACACCAGAGAGCAAACAAAGCTGATGTGTTGGATCTAGAAGTTCGTGAAATGGTCCATAGCAGAGTCGGCACAGTGAAAGGTGACATGGCCTATTTTTGGAATGTGTAATTATTCTCTAAAACTTTCAGACGCTAAAAGGGCCAACACTGATGATATACAAGGCCAACTATTACAAACCCATTGTAGAAATGGGACACTGACCGGGCACTCAATGATTTTTGTCAATTGCCAGTCCAGAACATTTTTGCCCCCAAGAGATCCTTTCGTATCTTGCCCTTGAAAGATAAACGCTTTTTGATGTGGTTCTTAGTCGATGAACTACTGTGGTATGGCTCTGCAAGTGAACTGTTTCTCCTCATGTCATCCTCCGTCTGATGAGGGTTCAAGTTTCTACTAGTGCCTGATCCACTGATCACTGTTGCACCTTGACCCTTGCTGCTAGCAGACTTGAAAGTCACATGGGAGTGCTCTGAAAATGATGTCTGTTTTTCTTGTCTGAGAGATTTCGGACACACCGGGCATGGAGGTTCATGAATTTGACTCTTTGGAGTGGTCTCTTCCAAACAATCAGCATGGAAAACATGGTGACAAGGGAGAATACCAGTGACAGGCATATCAGTGCTTCTGACTATTCGGTTAGAACTCCATGGAGACTTTTGACGCAATAATCTCTTGCAAAGCTCGCATCTCTGGTATCTTGTTGTGTTACTAAGGCATCTCTG
Organism: Kaempferia elegans; assembly: GCA_037974815.1. Classification (NCBI taxonomy): domain Eukaryota; kingdom Viridiplantae; phylum Streptophyta; class Magnoliopsida; order Zingiberales; family Zingiberaceae; genus Kaempferia; species Kaempferia elegans. The sequence continues at coordinate 2,999,096 of JBBPFQ010000064.1, forward strand.
GTTCTCGATATCAATGGTTTCTGTGATATCAACAGTATCTCCATCAAACCTGAAATCATAGCTGCTTGAGTTACTCCATCTGAGTCCTTCCCTCGTACTCATGCTGAGATCTGGAGAAGCCTCCATCTTCCGAAGTTCAGTTAGAGCTCTATGGAACTTAAGCTCAGGACTCGATGTTCTCTCGGCCCACATAGGTGAAGCCCCACTATCCTCATGATGCATTCTTGCACCACTAGTACTTGCTTCAGACATTCCAGGGATATCAGAATCTGAGACAGGATTCTGGAACATAAGTGGATAAATAGGCTTTGACATGAATGACCGTCTGTTTGAAAGGTGACGGAGCTGCTTGCTAGTGGATGCCCATCTACTAGATTCTAATGGAGAAAATGGAGAACCAATACCATTTGCTACAGAGACGCATCCCTGCAACCAAAAGAAGAAAGGGGGGTTGGTTATTTAAAAAAATATAGTTAAAACCAGCTACGAGCACAGTGAATAGTAGCAATTTCAAAGAAATTATCGCATTGAAAACATTAAGAATATTACCTCACTTTCCCTAGAGAAAAAGGAAGCTTCAGGCCTTGCACCTGACATCATAAAATGAATTGTTAACAATTAATCATCAGTAGGCCTAGCATTAAAACCTTGAACAATCACAGAAACTATAAATATTTAGAAATTGAAACAAGCCCTTAATCTTACTTAATACACTGATATTTTCTTGATTTTATATTCATCAATGAACTACCTAGTCTTGAAGAACTGCTTGTGAAAGGTGAAAGGTGAAAGGTGAAAGGTGAAAAATACTTGACAATCAACTTTGGGCTCAAGACTAAAGCATACCAACTGTTCAAAATCAAGATTGGTAGTTCCCTTGGTAATAGTTCATTTATGTTTATTCGGTATGAATTAATCAGTAAATAAACAAGCTCTAACAATTTGTGCAAATGAAAGAAAAAGCTTGCTCACATACGTATTGTGAATAAAGATTTTGAATGGTATATGATCATTGTTTATAAAAAAAAAAACTCAAGACCAACTGTTCATAAATATGCTCATTTATGGCTCATTGAGAAAGTATTTACTCAATAGTAGTATGTAGAGATATTAACGCAGAGTTGTACATGAACTAAATATTCATGAACAGGATTGATACTCAAAACAATAAGAGCTTATCTATGTCCATTCAATAATAAAACTGGAAATATGTAAAGGTTGACAAGATATAGAAATAAACTTGAAAACTTGTAAGCTCAATTACTTTACCTTCATGAACCAGTCAAATTTTACAAGCTAATAAGTCTTGTTTATGATCGCTATTTCTTTAGCTTATTTCTTTAAATATATGAAGAATACCATGAAGAAAATATATTATATATTATATTTTATGAAACAAATTTTTTACCTACCTGTAGCTAATCTATAGGGACAAATCTGTATCTATTGGATCTTATAAAAGTATGAACTCGGTTCATCAATACACTTTCTAATAGACAATCTTGAACACAAATTTGAGCTCATTTAATATTGGGCTGAGCTAAAGCTTGATTTTTTGTCTTATATGAACAAGGTCAAGCTCGGATTGCTGTGGAATTTACATGGTCTGCACTCTAAAAATAAAAAATTGTCTATATAGGTAAATATATAGAAAGTAGAAATTTTGCTAGTGCAAGATCACCTATAATCCCTTCTTGACTCTACCATGGCCATCTTTGTGTGTAAGATCCACATATCAACCTGTAACTTTGTTCAGTAATGATTTAATGTATTATTTTATTAAAAGCAAAAAAGGTTTTGTTAGTTCTTATCAAGGGTGATGACCTAAAAGAAGTATTTCCTGACAATTACAGTTTTGTCCCTTCATAGTTGGGAGTCATGGAACATTGCATTATTTTTGTCAAAGACAACGATTACATGAGTAACACAACTAAAACCCCCAATGTGAAACTAAACCCATAAAACATAATTAGCAACCCAAATAGTCCAATAACTCTAACACTCTTCCTAAGTTGGAATAGAAGTATCATCTTGTTACATAAATTAGAAGAGGATCTCAAAAATAAAGTGAAATTGACAGACACTCGATGACAATGAGATGAAGATACGATATTAGTGCAGCAAAGAAGAAGTTTGATGATACAAGCTGGATTAATCCTCAAAGGGTTTGTGGTTGGACAATGGTGCATGACGAACTACAAGAGAGAAATACAAGGATAAGTTAGTAGCAAACTTCTTCTTATTTTCTTCTTCCTTTACTCCCCATCAAACTGAGATCCTTAATGATTCCGAAATTTGTGAGGATGGATGCTAAATTGGGTGAGGTTGCAGGATGAATTATGGCGCATCATCTACCTTTCACACGAATTGTTTTTATCAAGCGATAGACCAGTAAAGATTGATATTTACTCCAAGAGATGAGGATATTAGAGAAGACTAAAATTTGTCATCCACTTGACCAAAAGAGGATACCTGAAGACTATAAAGATTAATCTAGTGTTACCAAAATCACACAATTCATGATTCAATTTGATTCACTCACTAAAAGGTTTGGTCCAGTGGTTTGAATCAGAAATGGTTTAGAATCCATCTGATTCAATACCCTGCTAATTCGCAAATCAGTATGATGTTTGGATCATACTGTTGATTGCAAAGATCACTTTTGGTATCCTCATACCAGTATGATGTTTGGATCGTGCATGATCAACTTAACAAACTTCTTGCTATAATGCTATTAGGTTACTCCATATCGTGTGTCCAAACTTTAACTAATCATGATTCAAATACTTGGGGGCACTTCCATACTCTCATTATCAGGATGATCCAAAACATCATGCTGTTGATTGCAAAGATCACTTTTGGTATCCTCATATCATGATGATGTTTGGATCGTGCAGGATCAACTTAACAAACTTCTTACTATTCGGTTTCAAAGATTGCAGCGGATGTGTGTTTCATATAGAGTTTTTGGAATTGCTTTGCATGCATTTTGTTTCATTGCATGAGCATATTTTGCACACTTACATCTTATTCGCATCGTTTGGATTCTTTTAATTCGGATAACTACTCTTTTTGCTTTTTGATTGTCAGGACATGAAACTAGAGCTTAATTGGATTTAAAGAACCTTGGAACGAGAGTCCAAGGCAAAGAACATGCTCTGGCCATGTGCATGACACAAGCATGGTTCCTCCAACCAAAGTTGAAACCAAAACGGAGCAGCCGCGGAATCCATAGAGCCTTAAACGGACCCGGGCACCATGGCACGGTCATGTCCCATCCAACCGAGAGTTGTTTTTATCAGGACCTGACATGACGGGGTCATGCCACTATCACGGTCGTAAAAAGCCCTAGAAGTCTCATGATTAAGGGAGGAGGGTTTTCTCCATGATAGGGAGCCCTAGGAGAGCCCACCAAGGAGTTGTCAAAGTTTCCGTCCACCCTAGAGCTTGGAGATTCCTCCGAAGACACCAACAACACCAAGTCTAAGCCTCCTGTTCTCTTTTCTCTTAGATTTGAGTTATAGAATGTCTTCTTCTTTGTCTTTCGGTTGTAACTTCATCTTGATTGAGTGGTACTCTAGATTCTATGATGAGAAAATAGCCCGATGTATTGTTGGCGTACGTTTTCTATATGTACTTATCTTTCTTTATCGCATGATATGTTTATTTCATGATCCGACTTTATTGCGCATATATGATTATGACACTAACCGTGCATCTTCATATCCCACGGGACGTGAGAAATGACAGAAAGGTGAACCTAAATCTCAGACTCATAAAGACTGAGACATGAGGGGTTGGTCACGAAAGAAGTTCAAAACCTCACAACGGTGCCATTGGCTATGACAAAGCCTAATGAATTTACCCCGATTCGGCGTCACGAAGTAGGAGATAACACCTAGAAGACGGTGGGGGCATCATGACAGGTGCCTCCTTGAAAAAATGATTGCTTTAGTAAAGCTACCTTGAAAGTAGACATCGCGTTTAGGTAGGCACACCGGTATAATTCCAAAAGTCTATATCGGTACTTCGACATAGACAACCTGCATGCGTATAAGCATTGAGATAAGAAAGTGAATAGTATTTAGGGTGGCAGAAATAGAAACGTTAGAAGTTATTTTCTTTCCTTTCCTTTTTTCTCTTTGTTTCTTTTGTCTTTTATTAATCATTGTGACCATTTCTTTTTCAGGTAATAAGGTTTGCTTGTATTGCATAAGTTTGATAAAACAGAGCAAGTCCAATCAACCTCTATCATGGTTAACGATGAGAACAGACCTGTAAATGACTGTCACATCGAGTGCAAAGGGACAGAGATCTAGAATCGCAAAATCTCTGATGGACGCTGATAACTTTGAACTTAACCCAACATTATTCGCCTAGATACAACAAAAACAATTTGGAGGCGCACCAAGGGATGGCCCATATCTACACCTATATGACTTTCTGGATTATTGCAATACCGTGTTCTATAAAGGCGTTTCCATGTATGCAATTACAATTAGGCTACGGGGAATCCCTTTCTCTTTAAAGGATAAAGCTAAGACTGGGAGGCATTCTCTTCCACCGGAAAGCATCACTACATGGGAAGAGCTGGAGCTACATTTTTCTGAACAAGCACTTTCCACCTAGCAAGACAATTTATCTAAGGAACAAAACCACAAGTTTTGCACAAATAGATGGAGTTATTATTCGAAGCATGGGGTATATTTAAAGGTTTATTGTGACAATATCCTCACCATGTTTTAGAGAAGTGATTGTTTGTCCATACATTCTACACAGGCATATCTTTCTCGACTAGAACTTTGTTAGATTCAGCCGTAGAGGATTCATTGAAGGATAAAAGGGCAGACGAAGCTTATGAATGACATCATCGAAACCGTGGCATTAAATCTTCACCAATGGTAGGAAGATGGACATATACCTGAGCCAGGGACATCAAAGAAGCATGGGATGAAGGAGGGAAACATTGAACTGAACCTCATAGAATTGGGCATTGTCGTGTCGGCCGTGTCTACTATTGGAGGAAATTTTGAGTCCAAAATCTAACCCGGAGACTTAGTTGGAAAATTTTATTACAACTCAAACTAGGAAAAATGAAGAATTAAAACTACGACAGCAAACTATGATGGACACAATCGAACGGATCGACAGGGAGTTTGATAACTTAATTAACAACTCTGAGATGTTGGAAGCTCAAGCTTTGCAGGTTACTTGTTCTTCTTCTTGAGCTCCGAACAAACTTTCAGATCAACCCGAGATAAATTCTGTTGAACATTGTTATGCTTTGGGGGAGTTTAAGAAAGCATAGAGGATGAAGCCTCTGAGACGCCACTTAAAGAAGTTGAAAAATTTAGAGATAGATAAGGATTCTCAGATTCCTAATACTCCAGAAAATCTTTCCTCGGACACAAGAAACAAAGGGTTGGAAACCACTCTGACAATGCACAAAGAGATACTTGACGAATATGAATTTGAGATATTGACAGAGTAGCGCATAACTTTAATTAAATTCCCTCCACACCTCAAGGATTTAGGAGAGCCTTTCTTAGCCACCGCCGAAGCCGTAATAGTTAATGATGAACTTTCTTTGATGGATGGTAGAGATAAATTTTCATTTGATTTATCTAACACTACTAATCAAACTTTTTTTGAACATGTTTGTTGTCGGCCAAATTTTTCACAACATATGAGAATAGAATAATCAGATGGACGACAGAGAACCTCTTGACGATCCTGTGAAGTTGAGTGTATTCTATAATGGATAAAGAGGCGGAGCAAGCAAGTACCTAGTTCCTCTACGAGCAAGGTTTAAGAGATGTGGCAAGCCAAAGAGGACGTGCATATTTGATCGAAGGTCAAGACCCAAGAATAGGAGAGTTAGAAAGTACCTGTCACCGGCACGAGCATGACTCAAAAGATTTTCCATTGATACACCTATCAAGAGAAGAGGGAAGCGCAACCACCTCAAACCATGCGCTCCGATTAAAACTGACAAGGAGTCAAGCTAATGACCGAAAACAAGTGCTTACAGCTCAAGTTTTTTTTTTCATTTTTGTTTGAGTTTTTCTTTTATTTTTTCAACGTAGTTTTTTGTTTGTTTAATATCAAGGATAGACGGTCCACAAGCTGGCAGTGGCAACCGCCACAAGCATAGGGAGCTTTCCAGTGAGCAACACAAGTAGGTCGTGTCGAGAACCACGACCGTGTCACATTCTAGCTGCAAAAACATCAAAAACAGCGAGCAACACACATAGCATGAAACACACCTAGACCGTGTTGGAAAGCACGATCGTGTCTCACTGCAGACCAAATTTCAAACAGCCATAGATTTTGATCGGGGATATACTACGGGCATACAACCACTCAAATCGAAGATCTTTCGAAGATCTATAGTTGCATACTAGATTCAACATTAAATGGCACAAATTTCAGACCCGAAAAATATAATTTAAAAGACCTTTTAGAAGTCCAGAAGACCTTTGTTTAGGATAAAGATGCTCAAACGACGAAGGGCGGGCTCGAACTCATACAACAAAGGTAAGGACAAAGCAAGCGACATGGGTAACAATTCTAACCCCTTTGATCCTTTGTTTTTTGGGATTGCTAATCATAGGACTCATTATAATATACTTTCTATGAGGGAAATTGTCAATACCTGATATTTAGATGATCATATTTTGGCTAGTCTTGCCTTAGAGATAATATTGATTGGATGATAAGTTAGGTAGGTTGAAATGGATTTATGAGTATGAAGTATCCTACTTATCTTAGGATTACCCTTAAATTTTATTTTCGATGGAGGTTAAAATTTTACAAGGTGAAGAATGTCAAAAATGTCGGATTAATTTTCAGTTGTTTAATATTGATATAACCTTAGAGGAATTTGATTTGATTTCGAATTATCTTAATGAGGAATATTGACATTGGAGGATTGATCATCACCATAGCCTAAATTCTTGATTATGATTTGATCAAAATTGAGGTAGCTCGAGGATGGATATGGAAGCTTGTGTAGTGGTGTGCATGATTACTAGGGATGATGATTATTAATGTCAAATTTTTAAGTAGCAATTAACCCATACCCCACCTCACCCGTCCACACGAGTTGCCCCACCTAAACATTCCTTTCTTTCTTTTGATATTTTTTTCAGAGATCGTAACTACCTCTCCACCATTAGAGAGGAACAAACTAAGCAAAGACAAAGGGCAAAGTTGTATTACGAGAGAACCGACGATCATTATCGCTATGAGCACAACCGTAAATAGAGGAGTACCGTCGGTAGTGTAACACCTTATAACACGCATCACTTGGTAATCTCCTTAACTTCCCTCTTTTTCCTCCTCCCTGCAGTAAATTTTTGTCATTGAGGATAATGAAAGATTCAAGTTTAGAGGATATTTTATTAGTTTTTGTTATGTTTCTTTTGGATCATCTTTTTTTTTATTTGCAATGCATTATCATATCATGCTTATATGTCATCACGCATTATTTGTTTGTTCCTTATAGCATGATAGATTTTATGTTCTTGTGATAGTACGCTCAGCTATCTATTTTCTTCTATTAGCAGTAGCATGACTTGAGCAATGGTTTTGCCATAAGAGTTTTGATATTGGCCTAGTTGTTTAGGATCTCTTTTCACTCTATGCTTGATTTGGATGGTTGATGTATCTAAGAATAGTTATGAACTTATGATTCATAAAACCAGACTATTACTTTTATTTCCTAGATTACCTTTCACTTATTTTGGTTACTAGAAAAACTCGAATCAGGGTACTCATTGGTAAAACTCAAAATCATGAAAAATAAAAAGATAAAAAACAAAAAAGATGGTGTGGGGAAAAAAAAAGGAGTTTCTTGAATATTGCACTTTGTAAAGAAAAAAAATATGGGATAAAAAACAGTTGTCGTGGGTGACAACCAATATGATACTCCTTTGAGATCGAATTAGGTTCTTAGAGAAATAACTATCATAATTCGCTTGATAACGAGTACTACTTTGAGACCTTGTGTAGAGGAGAATGAACCTTGCCTATGGCAGGTAAATATCTATATCTTGAAGCATTAGGAACACGGTTAGATGACAATTTGACTATGATAGGAGGTTGAAACTAGAAAGAATTAAGCCACTTTTTGCACTGAGCATGGGGAACTTTCAGTTAGACCTTATTAAAATAATTTAGTTAACTTTGCTCACGGGTGAAACGACCATAGAGCCTGACAACCCCCAACCCATGGCATAGTTGTGTCCCATCTAGCCAAGAGTCGTTTTGATCAAGACCTGACACGCCGGGATCATGCCACCATACACAATCGTGCTCATCCGTCGTCCAAAACACCCCTAACCGCCAACGCCCACGACCGTTGATGTGCATATTTCGTATAGGATTTTTATCAAAGTTTGGCACACATCTTGACATCTTGTCCTATTTTATATGCATATATTTCATGTTATCATCTCTGTGTGCTTCATTTTGATACTTTCCTATTTTGGAGAACTGCTCTCGTTTATTACTTTTAATAGGACAAAAAAAAGAGCGAAAATGAAGCTTAAAGACCAACCTCCAAGGACACTCCAGAGGTTGCCATGGGCCTCGTGCTAGCCACGATTGAGAGAATTATTTTGAAGTTCCAGAGCTGACATAGCGACATGCTAGCCACCACAGTCGTGGCTAATTTTCAGAGTTTTTTAGAGCCCGCCACGACCGATGGTGTAGTCACCACGGGTCGTGTCGCTAGCCGATAAAGGTCACAACGACCGCTAGCCGGTATGAGGTTGTGTCAGCTGGCATGAGGCCGTGTCGGGCACCTGCAAATCACCTATAAAAGACTGATTTCACATCTAGGGAGGAGATCTTGATTGGGAGCCGCCCAAGGACCCCAAGAAGACGATCTTCTTTGCACCAAAGAGCCCTAGAAGCCTCTTGATCGAGCAGGGTTTCCTTGTGACGGTGAACCCTAAGAGAGCCGAACCAAAGAGTTGTCGAAGTTTCCATCCACCCTAGAGTTTGGAGATTCCTTCGAAAACACTGACAAGACCATGAGTAAGCTTCCTTTACTCTTAGATTTGAGTTGTCAGATGTCTTCTTCTTTGTCATTCGGTTGTAATCCATCTCCAAAGAGCAACACTCTAGATTCTAGGATGAGGGAGCAATCCGATGTATTATTGAAGTACATGCATTTACTTATCTTTTTTATCACGTGATATGTTTATTTCAGGATCCCACTTTATTGCGCACACATGATTACGACAAAAACTTTGCATCTTCATATCTTACGGGACGTGGGGAATGACCGGAAGGTAAATTAAATCACCGACCTAAAAAAACAAAGGCAAGGGGTTGGTCACGAAAGTAGTCCAAAATCTCACAAGAGCACCATTGACTATCACAAAGCCTAATGGGTTTACCCCCATTCGGCGTTACGAAGCAGGGGATAACACCTAGAGGACCGTGGGCATCGTGACCTTGATTCAGCATCACAATATAAGGGATAACATCTAGAGGACCGTGGGGCATCATAACAAGAGCTTCCTTGATAAAGCGATAGCATTAGCATGGCTACCTTGAAAGTAGGCGTCGCGTTTGGGTAGGCAAGCCATTATAATTCTAAAAGTCTAAACTGATACTTCGGAATAGACCACATGCATGCATATAAACATTGAGGTAAGAAAGTAAATAGTATTTAGGGTGTCAATAGTCATCGTGGTGAAACCGAAATCATAGAATCGCTTTCTTAAATTGGATTTCTCCTACGACTTCTCATGTGCTCTCGACTCAATTTGTTTCTTTCTAGACTCTTGTGATTTTCTAGATAACCCGTTTCGCGATTTCGCCTAGTGCTCAATTTTACAATCCGGTAAGATCAATCTTTTAATTACTTGACGACAGTTGTGCACTTACGGTTTTCACCTATAGCAGCAAAGAGACATTTTATGGTGATCACACATTGAATAATCACAGTAAAAATAGATGAAACTTATGCTAGGTAGAAGCAACAACATGGCATTTCCGAGTGACAATGTAATCAAATTGGGAGATCAACAATGACAAAGCCCTCATGATGAAAATTCAGGTAATCAAGAGAGTTGATAGAAGAAGTTTGTTCTTAGGGATTTGAATTAATTGCTAGATCAGATATGATCATATTAGGTGTATGAAGCCTTTCGCGTAAGGCTTTAATTCTCATCAATCCTTGTTTGTTTGGGCTGATACAAGTTGAGAGATGCACAACATGAAAATTACAACCCTAGTTTTGAGTGGCACATGTGAGAGAAGAATATTTCACTAGTGCAAATTCTATTTTGGTTTTAGTACACAAACAGAACAGGCTTGGCCGGCCAACCAAAATAGAATGAGGGGTTTTAAAACCCTGCCAACAAAACCTAAAGAGGGCGAGCACAGTGGATCACTACTGGAATTCATATATCCTTTCTTCTGTCTTTACTTCTGAAAAAACATGTTAAAACTTATTCTTACGATGCAAAAATAAACACATTAGTTCCATGGTTAAAATTGTATTAACCAATACAGATAAAAATGTAAACTTCTCCAACACCAGTATCCTATTTCTAAAAAGGATCTTTCCCAATTGATACAGCATTCTCAAAGGAAGATTTTACTAGATTTAAAAATTTAAATTATCTAAAACATAAAATTCTAGAAAAGATCAAAAACAAGTATAGAAAAACTACCCTGCTACTGGTGATGTGAATACAATTTGTAATCCTGTTCATATGCATACTACTTCCTGGATGAGTACTTTCAAATGATAAATACCCGGTATAATCAAGATAACTTAAAACTAGTTTACCAAGAAAAGTACTTGCAAGATATGATCTAACAGTTGCAGTTCCTTTGCAAGAAAAAGTAATTCCAGATCCTAGCACTTATACATATATTCAGATCTAATAAAAATCAATTGTACATATATTCACCAATTTCTGTCAACACCTGTAGATAATTGAATTCCACTCTCTTGCTCTGAATCCACAATAATTCCAGGACCATTAGGATCTTAAGCTACAATGAAGTTTCCAGAAATCTGTAATAATCTTCCTAGCTTCTACAGGATAATTTGATAACTAATCTCAGTTTAAAGAACATTAACGTCCTTAAATTCTTTGCCACCTAATCAAGGTACCCTTCCCATGCAACATGAGTGACAAAACAAAATAGAGAAATCTAGAGTGAAAAGGAGAAAATTCTACTGAAGAGAATAATGAAATTTAAGAGGAAGGCAGAGAGACTTAAGAAGCAAACTAACTTGCATTCATAATTCGGTCAGTAAGAGAAACTAATCAGATACCTCCTGAAGGTGTAGAAAATTCCCCAAGATCATATCTATGCACACACGGTATCCAGCGTCGTGGTTGAAGATAGTCAGATGGGCTCCCTGAATAGGATAGTGCCCCATCAGACACAGAATGGTGATGAATTAGGTCATTATTCCTGGTCTGTCTGCCACTTTTACTATGCAGAGACACTGAAGATCCAGTCAGAGGAGCTTCATGAACTCTATTTGATAGTCCATCTGACTGAGAACTGCAGTCCCATCTCCTTGATAAATAAGGTGAGAAGCTTGAATTGGTTCGCCAATGAGGTTCACTTGGATCCATGGAGCAATCTCTTCCAGAAGTATTAGATTTTGGTCCATGTGGCCCAGCGGCCACACAACAGAGAGCACCCGTCTTAGCTATTTTATATGGTACCAGTAAATCAGAGCAAAACAACAAGACCAGCAGCTACTCTTATAACAAAAAACATTTACAAATCATGAATCCAAGTTGACAGCCAACAACTTTAGCATTTGGATTGATGATTGAGAAGAAAACCTACATAATCAACACAATTAACGTAAATAAGATTGGAGAATTATCCAGATGAAGTACAGCTAAAAGTGATCATACCTTGATATTCTTCCTCAGATCTTGCAGCCATACATTTTATCTGGCTATTTTACATCCGATTCTGGCTCAAAACATTTAAACAAAATTGTTGTGCGATGCCATTCAACTCAGGTACCCACTACATGAATTGCATGCAATATAAAAATCATGCACTTATGAATAACTATCCTAAAAACTCCATCCAGGTTCACACCACATAATAGTGCAAAATACCATTCTACAAAAAGATAAATAATTCATGAATATTGTGTATGATAAGTAAAAGTTGAATCAATGTTGGTGTTAGAATCAACAGTAGCATAATGATAAATGTTGAAAAGTTGTTGTAATCATGGTTGTCAATATTGGAATCATTATTGATATTGGTCGTTCCAAGGTGGTCCATATTGGATTGCCAGGATCCATGGATCAAAATGGGTAAGAAAAACAACAAAAACAACCTAGCTTTATCCCACTAGGTGAAGTTGGCTAACTGGAGCATTTATTAATCGTCTAAGCACATGTTTGCACCATTTTAAACATGTCTTTGGAGTTTTCCCTCAATAGATGCAACTTGACTCTCTCTAATGTTTTCATTTCTTATTTGTCCATCCTCGTATGTCCACACTTCCCCCTTAACATTCTCATTTCTGCTCATGTGCTCAAGTCATAATCCAACATTCACCTCCATATAACATAGCAGGTCTAACCTTCATTTTGTAGAACTTCCCTTTATGTTTTAGGGGTACTTTACGATCACATATAATACCCGCTGTTCTCCTCTATTTCAACCATCTTACTTGTATTCTAAATACTAAATAGGACATCTCTCTCAATCCCTCCATCCTTTTGCAAAAAATGAACCTAAATACTTAAAGCTCTTAGTTCCTCGTCATCTCCTATCTTAAAAATTGTCTCACTACGTCCAATATTGTTAAACTTAAATTTCATATTCTCCTAAATCTAAAACTTTTCGCTTCGAGTCCAAGATTCGAGTTTAGCATTTACTCCACGTGTCACTTCTAACAAAACAATATTATCTGCAAACAACATGTTCTAGTGAATTTATCCATAATTAGTGTAAAAATATAGAGACTTAGAGTTAATCCTTGATGTAACCCTATCTTAATGAAAAACACAAATCTAAAAAAGATTTAAAAAATAAATATATGAGATAATAAAAGATTTTAATATCTAAGAATGATACACCTTATATATCACTAAATATAAATTATTATTGAGATAAATAACACTAATTATTACCATAATCATTCAACTAATTTATTAGCTATTACATATTATCAGTTTTATTACGTTTCATAATTTATTAGCTTATACTAATATGGCATTAAATCTTTAACCCTAATTGTTGACTAAAAATGGTATTAACCCTATCACCTATTGTATTTGATATTACCAAATGCTATTATTGATTAAATTTTATATGCAACCAAAAGTTTTAAGTATCTAAAATCATTTTTCAAAAGGTAAAGAGATTGATAGAGATGTTTTACATATGTTATAAGCACGATAATTGAAATAAAGAGGGGTGCCAAGTATTATTTATGATGATAAGATATCTTTAAAACTTAAAGGGGAGTTTTACAAAATAGTAGTTACCTCTATTATGTTATATGGAGTTGAATGTTATGTTATAAAGCGAAGTTAGCACACAAAGAGATGAGAATACTAAGGTGGATGCGCAGGCATGCAACGATAGACATGATAAAAATTAAGAACATTAAAGAAAAAGTCGGGCTATATCTATTAAAGGAAACTTCGAGAGATGCGTTTAAAATGGTATGAACATATACTTAGATACTAATAATCGCTTCAGTTAGATGATGTGAGACACAAATATGCACATTAATTGAAAAAGAGGAGGACCAAAAAAGGCTTGATTAGAAATGATAAAACATGATAAAATTCATTTAAATATAAATAAAAATATAGTATGGAATCGAGCCAAATGGCATAGGAGGATCCATATAACCTACCTCACTTAGTAGGACAAAAGTTTGCCTATTGTTTACTTAGCAAATTAATACTTTTTTCAGAATATTGCATTAAGGAATAAATAAATTAATAATATAAAATTCTCTGAAAAGGCTCATTCATTCTGTTTTATTTTGTTATTTTCCATATTGCTCATAAAGCACCTTCTCATGTGATCATGCTTTCACACAAAATTGAAGCCCAAATTGGACTCCTTCCCTCTTGTACAAATTAGCATATCTCCTTTCTTCTTATGCATACGAATGGCATCGCTAGTTGGCAGCTACTCTTGCAGTTAGAACTACCGCAAGAAATCCATTGGTCCCCACAAGTCACAAATAGAATAATCTTGTAACTGACAGTGACATTGAGACCCAGAAAGAATCATTTCTCCTAATCCCAAGTTCTACAACTCCCAATTCCTATTAATTCCTCCTGATCTAGAAGATCCTAATGATCCACCAATCCTTGGACCCATATCTGAGATATGGAGTCAAATCAGATCGACAAGAACCGATCCCAATTCAATTCAACCAAACAGTATCAAGACCATTTGAGATTGACAACCATAGTTTTAAATGCATGTTGAGCCAATTTAGTATCACATCTTATATTTAGTTATAGGATGATATGATTGTGTTTTCATAAATATGATTTACAAATAATTATAACACTGTTAGCAAGGATAAGGTTTGATAATCAAATAAGTTAAATTTTACAGTCATATGTTGCCTAGTCATATGTTTACCTAGTCGGGTAATAATAGGCCTCTATGAGATCCATAAATAAACATACTTTAGTTGATAAATATACAATTTTCCTTTATTTAGTATTAGGGCCTAGCTGTCTTGCCTTTCTCCTACTCCAAGATATCAACCTCCCCCTATATAGGAACAACTTTGTAGCCAATCTAACACATTCACGTGCCCTTCCACCTCCAACACATCACCAACTACTTCTCATATTTTATCTTGGTTCTTCAATCAGGTCTCTCAATAGATTTAGTAAATCTGCAATAGATCTTGACCAATTCTCCATACCGCACCCACCTACCAGTGGATGCTCATCTGCCACATCTCATCATGGTTCCCACACAAGAAAAATTTCTCACGTGCTTCCCTTCAAGAGCAAAGCCCACTTATTCTTGTCAGGAGATGCAATCTCCTTTCCAAGATTTATCTCTGAGATCTTCTACCTGTCTCGTTGCTGCTCCCCAAACCTCATGCCTGAGGACCTCCATATGTCATTTTAAAGCACCGAAAGACTTAATCTTTTTCCTGAACCTTATATCTGAGATTTACCAATAACTGCTTCTTTCTTTAGCACCATTGTGGCCAATGCAAGCCAAGACTCTTGATGGTGATGCTCTGCCCATTGAGTTTCTAACATCCTTTAAGGTGGAGTGCAAGTTATATTGCTTCATTTATGCTTCCTCCCTCTCCAAGCATAATATTAACGATGAAAGAGATTGATACTACTTCAAGTACCTCATCAATGGTTCCATCATTACTTTCTACTTTGGGCAATAAATCAATTGATTTTAATTCACCTGAAGTCCATTTTGTTGCCACTCAACTATCACCTAATTAGCTAAAGAAATCAATCAATCTCAAGGCATACAAAGTACCTCCATCTAGACCTAACCATCATCTAATCGAGTGGAGAACTCGATCAATCGCAAGATGTTTAAATTGTTTTCACTGAGGCCTACGCATCCCCTAATTTCAAGAGAAATCAATTAATCTTAAATAGTC
Source organism: Kaempferia elegans (assembly GCA_037974815.1). Taxonomy (NCBI): domain Eukaryota; kingdom Viridiplantae; phylum Streptophyta; class Magnoliopsida; order Zingiberales; family Zingiberaceae; genus Kaempferia; species Kaempferia elegans. Next base: position 3,014,730 of record JBBPFQ010000064.1, read on the forward strand.
TAAAATGCTGATTGGCCTATTGACTGAGATGGATTGGGATCAAGTAATGCCCATTCAATTTTGGGCGAGAAATTGGATGCCCATCCAAGTTTGTGAAATATTGATTAATGAAGGTTAAATTAGAGCAAAATTTTAATTCATTGGTCATAATTAGTTAGCATATTAGAGATATCAACTTGAATCAAAATTAGTTAGATCAAGTAATGCTTTGATTTCTCCCGTTCCAACTTGAGAATCTTTAGCAAAGTACAGAAATGGGGATGTCCGAACGTGTAGATTTTGACATGAAATGGATTCTTATCATTTTGAGAGGGACAGAGCTTAAGGTGAGGCATTCACTATTTTGCAAAGGTGGATAAGCCAGAAACGCATATGCCAACATTGACACCTATTCTTGAGCATTATAAAGGAGCATCTTCTTTATGAGTTTCCTTTAATCCTTTGGGCATTGTCAAGGAGAAGACAATCAATGTTTTATCACTCTACGAAAGTAGGAATCTGACAATCTCTTATACTCTCAACCTACGTAGCGTAATTAAAATAATTAATTACATTTAAGTAATAACTTAAAAAATTATCTAAGAATTCCTTATTTTATTTTTATTAATAATTAATTATTTTATCTTAATTGATGTATTTTATTTAATTAATAGTTTAAAATAATATTTAATTAAATAATTAAAAATAATTAGATTAATTAAATTTGAATTAAATTTAATTAGTCCGTCATATGCCTAAGAAGGCCCATGAACCTTGGTGGCTATGAAAGTCTATAAATACTCAAGTCCTAGATAAGATCAAGAAAGGAGTAAAATTGTATTGATTTATTACTAATATAAGAGCAACCACATCGGGTACCTTATCAAAAGATTTTACTCTAAATTTTAGATAAAGTAGCTAAAAAATCTTTGCATCAGCTACCCTGTCCATTCCCTAAATTTAGATTTTATAAATAGTAATTTTCTAAATTTAGGGAATGAAACTTCTACCCTAGAAGCAAAATAATATTTCTTTTCAATCTCTCTCCTTCCATTCATTCTTTTCACTCTATCTCCTTCCACTCATTTCATAAATATAATAATAATAAAATAGAAGAGAGAGAAGAAAACAATAAAAAATGAAGATAATGGAAATTTTAGAGTAGCTAATGTAATCTGTAGTGAAAATTGATTATCTAAATTTAATAAAGTAAATAATTTACTCTAAATTTTAGATATATGATAGGGAAACTGATGTGGATACTCTAACTATTTCTCATGCAAAACAAGATAAGTTGTTTATAATTTACAGTGTTCATACATGCAGATCAAATTAGTCATCCCTGCCTAATGGGATAAGACTTGATTGTTGTTATTGTACATGCACTTCAAATATAGACTCAATTTTTTATTATTATTTATATATCTTTCATTGCCTATTCAATAATATTGTTATTTGATCAATCCATATCTTTTCAATGGCATATATTATTCCCCTTACTCTTTCTCTCAGCACACAGTCAGGTCCTTCATTTACTAGTCATACATTGATTCCATCCCATTTAAGAAAGGTGTTAGAATAAAAATTAGCATATTAATTACATGTTGATTAAGTTTAGTTCAATATCTAGTAATAGTTATAAATAATTCTGCCCTATATGCATAATGTGCATGTTCTCCTTCTTAGCAACAACAATTAAAAAAAAATAAAATCTGATCCATGAATGTGCCTTGTAGCCGTTGGAAAAAATTAATAATTGGACAAACTTTAAAGACCATTAATGGACCTTCCAAAATCTAGAAAACTAGATTTGTGAACATAAAAATCCAGTGGAATATGCATAGCAATAGAATGAATGAAATGCCTAGGTACTAGAACATGAACTAGCAGCAAGTTGAAGCAGCATACCAACGAGGAATTTGTAACTCGAACATCAGCAAGATAGAACAAGCAATTTGACCGCATACTAACAAGATTTTTTTATCAAACAAATTGTCCAACTGATATAATGACTGCTCATCAAAATTATTGAGTTCAAAGGGGAAAAAAATAATCCCTTAAAATGGTTGTGACATGTCCAACTAGTCTGTTAGCATCGTCTACAGCATCCTCCTCCTCATGAAAACGCCTAAAAAAATGTCACTTGTGTCAAATAACACAATGATCAACGGGACAAGATCAAGTATTGGAGACTGTGTGGGAACCTAAATTTCAGATACCAAGGACAAGCCAAACACACATCATCTTATGTAACATCAATAAACGAAACGTAAAAACGGAACCACAACGCACTGAAAAAAACAACAAATGTCAAAAACATTACGATTAGCTAGGATATCCGAGATTAAGAGGTAAGAAAAATTAATCTACAAACTACCTGACCGAGAAAAAAAAGGAGAAAGGGGACAGAGATCTAGAAAACAACCTTTACCTTAAGAATTCAAGAATGAGAAGCAAACAAGGGGGAGAAAAAAACAACGCCGTTCTACGAGTGACAAGGGGCACAAAACCGCATTCTGAAAAGAAAAGTGAGAGATCGAACGAACGAGAATCAAACGCTGTGCAATTAGGCGAGTGCTGAAGAAATTTCCCAAATCGGCAATCGACGAAGAGGGATTAAGGGGAGATTGCGAGTGGATGATAAAACGAGGGTAATCCAATCACCTGAGACGAAATTAGGGCTCCAAAGGGGCAGTGTGCGGCCGCGAGAGTGATTCGGAAAGAGGCGAAAAGGACCGAGCTTTTTAACAGAGATGAGGGCGATCGAGGGTCGTCTTCTCCGCTCGGGAGAATCGGTGGAAGCGAACAAAAGGAGCAGCAGTAGAAAAATGAATAAATAATAAAAATAGGCATCCAACTGTTTTGATTACACATTCAATCACTTCCATTCCCGTTGAAGACAAGATGTGGGACCCACGGTTGCCTCTAATCACAAGGCTGGTTAGCAACGGCCTCAAAACGATTGCGCAAGCAACACGGCTCGATGCCAACCCTGAATCAGGAAAAGTTGGGACCGTCCATCCTACTCCTTGGAGATTTTCAACCTTATCCCAGTTTTAACGTCAATCATTACTCTCATTCAAATGTTAGTGGCAACACCTCACATATAGTCATCAATCTATCTCATAAGAACCAAATGTCTCTTATCATGAGTAAGAGAGAGATAAATTAGAAGTTAATTTGATTTTTTTTAAAGAATGTATGTCTATTAAAAATTAATTTTTATTTTATTATAATAAATTTATTGCCCTCTAACTAATTACAGAAATAACTATTAACAAAATTTATTAAACCCTTTGATTACTAGACTGCTTCCTTAATTAATTAGGGATTTATAATTTGATTCCTAATTTTGATGGACTGCAGGTCAATGATAACAATTCTAGAACGTTAAGGAATGACGGATTTACATCCCAACTTATTCGGATAATTGATAAAAATAAAACAAAATAAATTTTATATTAATTCTAAGGATATATTAATCAGCCTTGTAATATAATACATATTACATTATAAGGTTAATTGTTTTGTTTGATATCAACTTAACCCTATAATGTAATGTAATCCGGATTACATTACAACTCAATATTTAATATGACAAAAACATCGTTAACTTATTTCATCAAAGATGCTCTCAACAAATTTGTCAACACTACCTCTATCGCCGCCGCCGGCTTGTCACCACCGCCGCCGGCCGGCCGGTCGCCGCTGCCGCTGACCAGT
>JBBPFQ010000064.1:3072546-3089353 GCA_037974815.1 Kaempferia elegans
GGGACATGCTGAATACTCTGGATCTAACCTGCCATTAGGCGATTGTTAGAGTCACTTCAACTTTCATAGGAAAACAAGAAGATCATGAATGCCATTGCATTATGCTTTTGCTTTAAGCATATACTGGAAGCAGAATCACCATGATAATGGCGCGATTTGGATGCAAGACCTTGACATTATGTTTCAAGACAACTGTTGACACTTTTAAGTGACTTAATAAAATAATCACATGACTGACCTCATTTATCTCATTTTGTTAGAGCTAGAAGTTGTAATTTCATTAACTTATTATAGTCGAGGAGTAAAATGACTACTTTTCAAGCTCTGAGGAGGTATTTTTACCAATCTTAAAACTCTAAGGGAACATTTAAAAAAAAAATTTAGGGGGTGAGACATAGTTTTCCCATTTATGTAAATATACATCCTCATCCCTTCCTCCACAGAATCATTTGAGAGGTTGCAAACTTTAAAATCAACTAATTCATTATGTGAATCCATAATGAGACATCTATATTTCTTCCGTTTTTTATCCTCGAGTTATTCCCAAATACTGAGATCTACTTATTCTATCTTTTGTCTAACTTGTCATTTTCTTATGAGAAAAAAAAAGACATCAAAGAAAATCTGATTAGAAATGATAAAACATAATAAAAATACAGATGATGATATAGAAGAAGATGGAGCTCAAAGGATGTAAACTCCACTCAATGAAATAAAGACTTAATTATTATTGTTATTATTTTAAAAATAATATAAACTCTAAATGGTAAGATATAGTTGCTTGAAGAAAATACCAAAGCCTTCAACTATATTTTTGTTGACTTGCATATCTCGTAAGGAAAGTGAATTGATGGTTCAAGTCCAAATAAGGTTGAAATATACTGGTTGGCAGGGGTTAATCTGTCATATTGGGTCTAATTAACTAGTATTGAAGGTAAATTTCTCTATTTTGGATGACTCAGTTTAATTTAGCATGCCCAAAGTGATGATTAAATAACTCAGGTAACCTTCAACGTGAATGAATAAATAACTAATACTAACATTTACTCATAGTGTTATTAGAAAAGATAAGATAAAAATATTAAATATTAAGATTCATGAGAAATGAGCATAGATCTAAAATGAAAAGGAGGGAAAATATATTAAAATGATATACCCACGTTCAAAGACAAATAATGAATTTTATAATTAAGGACTTGAATCTAAGGCAGATAAAGAAAATATTATTCAATATGATAAAAAATAATTAATTAATTTGTATAGTTTTACATATGATAGAATGTATGTAAGTGATTCTAAATAGTTAGAACAAATAAAGCTTCATTTAAAATCTGAAAACTATTGTGGCAATTAAACATTCACCATGTGAGGGAACTTGTAAATAATTTTGTCAGGTATAGTTGCACTATACTAACCTGTGGGCTAGAACTGGAGATCCGTCTTCAAAGATTTCTTCTACCATATCTGCTTCAGAGTAATCTCGATCTGAAAATAATGATGACTCAGAAGATCTTCTTCGGAACATGCTCTTGAACATGCCTTTTCCGGATATCTTAAAATTAGGAAATGAAGGCGATATTTTCTCTGGTGGTAATATATCGACAACGATGCATGTAGTATCATCTCGAAGTCCCTTTGGCTGCACAGCTTCCTGAAAAATAAACTTAAAATTATATCCGAGCCACAGTAAATGTATATATTTAAGCACTTTTGCATGATACGTCATGCACTTACCTTAACAATTCTGAAAGCTGCAGCTTCTGCTGGCAATCCACGACAACAACTAAGTACCTTTTCTGCTGACAAAGCATCCCAGACACCATCACTTGAAATCACAAGACGTCCACCAGCATTTGATAGCTGAAGCAATTAGAAACATCATTTGTCAACAAAATTGCCTCTGAAATGAAAGAAGATATGTAAAACAAAATCGCACTTTGGCATTCTTGCTCTGATAGATGTTGATTCAATTCAAGTGTTCAACTTAAATCAACAAGGAAATGCAGAGAAACGCAAGCATGGATCGCTTGCATACGGTACATGTGAGGCAACAACAATACAGATAAATTACAAACTGTCTTACTAAATGGTCATAGTACATTGGATGAATGGAACATCTAGGTAATGTAGAGATGTGAGATACTATGAGTAAGAATAGAAAAGAAACATTACTTTTTTTGTTTTGTGAAGTGTTAGTCAATTTAATCATTCATACTGTAACATCTCCATATGTGGTTGATATTTTTTCCCTTCTGAGATTGCATTGTCATGGAATGGTAACGCATAAAATGTCATTGCCCTATGTAAATCTAGATGCGAAAGTGAATCTGCCACAGACAATAATGTTAAGCTTCTTTGATTGGAGATTAGAAACACAACTATACATGAGAAGTCAGAAAAATAATCTCAGGGAACTAGAAAACTTAAAATTACTTACACACCTTCACTTGCTTCACATGTGGAATAGGAAGAATAAATTCGCCAACATCCTGGTCACCAATTGATCTTGACAAGCACAAGCCACCTGGCCAGCACCTAAGAGGGCCAAACTGATAAAAAATTTTGTTAAAAAAAGAGCAACAGAGGAAGGCAAGAAAAATTCCACAAGTCATATTTTACTCTGCATATGTGAATTTCTCTTCTATGTAGTTTAACAAGGAAAGCATGAGGTAAATGAACGTGAAGTACCACCCACTTGCTCTTTGGATGCAAACGTTCATCAAGGTTTTGCATGGAGACACATCCAACATGAACCGAACAAGGTGAGGCAGCAAACCTTATCCAAGTACATTATTTAGGTAAGAAGGAGCATGACAATTGACAAGGACTAAGAACATATTTCATATATGTGTTTATAGTTTTAGAATTTTGGAGAAGTGATTAGTAGGGCATAGTCCCACAATGGTAAGCAGTGACAAGCCTCAGGTCTTACAATGCTCAAAAGATGGCATAATACTTGGAGGTGCTTTTTGAAAATGAACAAATTCATGGGATCCCCGATGATGAACAATACCTCAAATCCATGGCCAACGTGGTCTGGGTCAATGTTCACAGAATGGTCTCATCAAGAATGTATGGTCGTGTATAGAATACACACTATAATTATTCATATAAACAGTTCATTAACAATAATAGCTCCAACTATGGGAAGCATATGCCCATGGGTGAATAGATAATGTTCGATGTGAAGTGCATTAATGTATATAAACAAATGGATATAGAAGTTTTTTGTTTTAAATTGATAAACATGTTAGCAAGTTCTCCATTATGTATTTTTATTTTTTATGAGCATACCATAAAAATGTTCTTATTCATTAAAACAAACGGTACGCCTGATCCTGAAGAAAAAATATATTAGAAAGATAATAGGTGGAAAACAAGAAAAAAAAATAAAGGAAAAGGAAGGTGATTTTGTGCCTTCAGATACCAAATAGAATGTCAGACATGCATTCTATTTTGATCATTCGCCCATGCCTTTCACTAAAAAAATCTGCATGAACAAATAATGTGGTCCTATAGAAATATACGTTGTTTCTAGAAAGCATGTTTAGTTAAACATTCAAGTAAACTATGGCCGACAATATGAAGTATGAAATGGTGAGGGGAGCAAGCATAATACATTACATTACATATGCCAGGAACAAATATAGCTCATTTTCGAGCCTAAACTTAGGTCTTGAACAATAGGATGAAGGCCAACAAAAATACCTCAGCACCACCAGCAACATTCATTCTTCCAACTTCTCCACCACAAGCTGTTATGCGTTCCACCCTACGACAAAATTGGCCTTCTTAAGGGAGTGAACATTGTCAAGGAAACATTTTTAAGAGAGAGATTAAACTCCGTAGGAAACACAAAAGGCTCAATGAGAACATACTCTTCCTCATTGGCTTCCAAACGATGGTCAGTTGACAAAAAATAAACTGAACCTTCAGCAGATTCAAGTATGCAGCGCGAGTCACCAACTGATGCCACAGTGACAACCCATCCATCAATTATCACAAATGTTACAGTTGTTCCAGAAACCCTGGCTGAGGAAACAAAATCAGGTATCAGTTTCTCAGAATGAAATTATATGGTGGGTTGGGTTTTCTTTTAGGTGAAGTATTGAATCTGTGGAGCTACAGCTAATCAAGGTAGAAAAATAGACAGAATCCTTGGAAGTCTGGAAGTCACCGAGATGGGAAACCAGATCTAAGATTTTCACAATTATCCTCTGTACTATTAATTCAAAAACTAAAAAGTGGCCACATCAATCAAACTTCCAAACATTAACTGTCATTAACAGAGTAAATTCACAATACAAGGCCCATTCTTTGGCTGCTGACATGGGAATAGAACTAAATTCATGAATAATAGAGTTCATATCATTGTCATCATCAACAACAACATCATCAATGACAACACTAACTAGTCATCTATTCCAACTATTTTGGGTTGGCAGTATGAATATTATCTCGTATCAGACTTTATAGGTGCAATTATAATTTGATTATAAAATGACAAAATAAGTTAAGATGGCACGGAGATATTAAGACAACTTCCAAAATTCATAATTATGCAAGTTGAATCAATTGGCGTTGAAGATATGACAGAGACAACTGAAAATTCAAATTAATATAATGAAAAGTGGTCTAAAAAACCTATACAGTACAACTGAAATGGCATTACATAGAGATCAATGGGAGGTGATCCATTCAGTCAATCACAATTAATTAGTAAAGATGGCCTCTTGTTCTTGTGCAAGTGAAAAGTATTGGGTAATGTATAAAGGAAGAGAAAAAAAATTGTTTCCTATTCCACATGTCATGTCTTTCTAAAAAGTCCCACATTATTTCTATTTACATTCTTTACATTATTCTACCTACTCCTGAATGAATAATCATTTGCATTTTTTTAGAAGTGCCCTATAGGAGATAAATGTTCTTGAAGTTGTCTAGCTATGAAGCCGTTGATTAGGTAGTAAAAAACAACATTTAGTTACAATTGAAACTGAAAAAGTTGCAACCAATTAGAAAATCACTAACATCAATAGAGTCACTCAAGAGTAACATCAATAGAGTCAAGAACAATTATAACAGCATAAACATAGTTTGTTATATTATTGAATGAATAAATAGGAAAATGTACATCTGGTAAAAAAAAATAGAATCCCATAAAAATTATGTGAAATGACACAACAAAAATAAACAAAGATTAGAGAAACTAAACTTAAATGATATGACATGGTCAAATAATTATGAAATACATAAGATCCAGCAAGCCAATACAAAATTTATGTAGTATTGTACCCATTTCTTTGAAATCTTTATCAGTCTTGATAAATCCTGCAACCAAAGCTCTTGGTAATGCTTGAACCCACTCATTCCTGCTAAATTCTGATGGAATGGAACTTAGGACATTGTTCAAGAGATTCTCTTTGGAGTATATAGCAGCTGCAGAGCCATTATGCCCATCAAAAAGCTGCATGGAGGAAATCAAATGAACAAGGTCAACAAGCAGAGGTGATCCTACATTTGAAGCACCAGTTAGCTCTAATTAGTAGAGGAGAAAAATGAATGAATCCAACTGATTCTTATGTTTTTTATTGTAAATTAAGTGAGCTACGAGCTAATGCAAAAAGGAAGTTAAATAGTTATAATTTAATATGGAAAAACAAAATTACTAATTTGGTCACTATTTTGCAATAAAGGTACTTTGTAATATCAAAAATCAATATTCAGAAATTTTTAAAAACTATTAATATCTAAACAAAATACATGAGCAATAACCAAATAGGAACTAGGGCTAGAGAGAGAAAGAAAATATAAAGATAAATTCATACTTCCAAAGCTATGGGTAATTCATACAACTAATTAGAAACACAGTTTGATGAGACATTATGTCTCAATATCTAGTGGATGACATTTCAAGCCATCTTAATGAGAAGCAACTAGCAAGAACTTTGCGATGCAATAATTGCTCTAATAGGATTTAGGTTGTCGAATAATTTATTTTTGGGTATTTGTTACAGAAATTATATCATAGTGGCATACTAGGATAACAAATTGTCAAATTCATGAAAGTCTCTCATAAAATTGATTTTTTTTTAGAAAAATGGAAAACACAATTAGAATAACAAAATATCTCTTCATTATCTATCTTTTAGTATAATCACTTATATCTAAGATGGTAGAAGAATTTTGCCAAAAAAAAAATAAAAAAAATCAGATTCCACATAATGGTATGCAATTGCAGCCCCTTCATGACTCAGTCACTAAACCAAAAGGCCAACAACCCCTATAACCTTGTGAATTCACTTAGGCAATTTATGTATCCTTTATTGCCGTGGATGTCACCTATGTCAAATAGCTATTGTCGAACCACCACCACCGCAGATGTCAATTCTTCTCCGACAGATCAAATATGCCTTCTTTTCAATTTGAGTTCATTTATAACCTTTCTCGTTTCTTCTTCCCCATCCCTCTAATCTACAACCCATTCACAAATTTGCAGGTCAAATCCGAACATATTCAATTTGTTGTGTCTATGTCAACTAAGATCAATAACCATGTGTCTTCCTTTTTGTATTGCTCAACCTAGTTTGCATCGGTGGCATTGTCTCGGTACAAGTGACACACTGAATTAACCATGTGTCTCCCTGTTTAGTATGCCAACTATTCAGTAGAATAATGTTTTTGGCCATGGCACCTAACTCGACTAAAAATTTCAATCCATTAACGGAACACTATCAAAGAGAATCGAAGAGAAGAAAAGAAGAACCATTTGGAGCACTAGTATATATTCCAATCCAATTGTACCAAACCAAGTTATGAGTAGTTAAACACTAGGATGTTACAAGAATCTATACTCTTATCCAATGCATGCTCTTGTCTAATGCATGACATTCAATTTGGCATTAATACAATATAACATCATTAATCAAGATCCGTATTATATTTTCTAAATTTGTATCTCCGGAATTCTAATTTAATTCAGTTTTTAATTTTTATATGTTTATATTTGGAAGTAAACAAGCTAAATAGAAATAATCAGAGATTGAAATTCTTTTATATTGACCTCAGCACTCTTTAAAGTTTTCTAAAGTTTATCATGTGCTGGCAGGACATTGCACTGAAATCGTATTATTCCAATTAAATACAAAAATCCCAAAAATGATACTTTCCCCTTCAACACTTGATTTGAATTAAGAAGGGCAAACTAAGATGGCTAATTGGCGCAAGGTTAAAAATCTTATTCTTTATAAACATCTTGGTGTTTAAATAGAAGGAGATAGTGTCAAATATCAATTAACATGATGTATATTGATACTAGATGGCGCTAGTTGTCACTAATCATGAGGTGAGGAGGAGGGGGTAGGAAAAGGTAGCAAAGGAGGAGGAAGAGATAGAGGGAGGCCAATGACTAAGATTGTCCATGCACTGATTTCTTCTCTAATTGAAGCCTCCATTGAATTTTCCTCTAGATAAAGATTGTATGCTCCTAGCTCACTTATTTGCTTCATCTCCATGTTGAAGATCTGCCTATGATGGCAATTCATACTCTTGTCAAAACCTCCAATGTCCCCAATAGTTCTGATTATCTTGACATCATTTCAGGCCAACAGAATGAGTGGGCTTCTCAAGGTATGAGTTTCAATCTCTAAATTAGCCATCAACTAATTGTTTGATATGCCTATTTGGTGTTTATGTCATTGACCAAGATTGTATTTATTTGTTGTTGATCGTACCAATCATTCCAAGGAGATCATATGGCCCAACAAAGTCACTTACTCTTGGTCACTTGAGTCCCCTAAGCTATATGAATCATCTACGTCTTTTCTTGTTAAATTCTCTATATATCTTCTAATACAGAGTTCTTTGTTCATGTCTTGCATCAAGTCCATTGAGTCATTATAGAAATCCCTTGCAACATGTATTGTTGATTGAAAGTATAAAATGAGATGAGCAAACAAGTTATCCACTTGGATTGCTAAAGGAGCTAGGATGGCATGAAAATGTTGTCCTGCCCTTTCATGACTCATACAGAGCCACTAATATAATCAATTACTATCACATTTCTCCACTTGTGCATTTGTTACTTCTCTCTGCACTAGGAACGCCAAAGAAGCCAAGATAGTATGCCAAGGTTTTCCAACCCTTTTTATGACCCTCCCTTTTATGGCCCTTCCATTCATGACCATGTGGAGTGATAAACGGAATCAGCTACCACCGTCATTCTGCGCTTGTGAATTGTTTCCTCATTCTCTTGCATTTTCTTTATTGCTTCAGTAGTATTATACTTACAAGACAAAGTGATCTTGTATCATCCCTGAATCTATAGGAGCATTTTGTGATCATGTTGGACAATTTGCCAATTTTCCTACTTGTGAAGATGGGTATCAACCTCAAAGGCATTTCCATGAATGAAGACACTCAAAATTCAAAGGTGGACTTGTGATTACCGAATTCATTTGATATGGCAGCCTAAATGCAAAAGATAGCTCAACTATAACAGACAATTTTGGTATATTACTTTAGCGGCATGTCTGGACCTATCACCATGTGGTGTCTTCATAATATTTATATTCCCTAATACCAATTAATTTTTCTTCTCTTTCTTCTCTAGACGACTAAGACTTTTCTTGTTGTTGATATGAGCATGATGTGCTCTTAAATTTCACGATTCCTGGACAGTTAGAGTTGTAATCACAATTCAAAGAATGTAGCTCTTCGTTGAGTTGAAATGTTTGTCCTCGTTACTGCTAAATACAAGCTTCAATTCGAGGATTTCCTCATTCGGCGATCTACATTATGGTTCCTCTTCTCCTTTAGAAGAACACAAGATATTATTAAACTAAATTTCTCTCACTCGCACAAATGTCGGGATCCTGAATCCCTTCAAGGCATAGAAATAAGGTTTATCCAAACTCTGAGATTGGTAAGGGAGAGGCATTACCGCAAAGACCGAGAATGCGGTGTCGGGCCGCTGGGGAACTCGCTGGCACTCAGTCATGACGTGTGTGAAGTCCTCCCCCTTCTTGCTCTCGCCCGCCTCCCCGTAGATGATGTCCGGATTCTCGATTCGCTCCCAAGACATCTCCCGCCTCAGTAGCACCGCCAACGGAACCATCCCGTCGCCGTCGGTCGCCGCCATACCGCCGCAGCGAAGCTTCTCAGGTGAAATCAGCAGTGCCGCATCTCTCCAGCAGTGGCGTCGAGGCAGAAGAAATCGACGCAGTCGCCTGGGATCGGATTCGACAGCCAAAGCGAAGACAAAATTTCTCTTCCTTGTCCTTTTTTTTTTCTTTCAATTTTTGTCTCGAAATAGCAACGAGGCGGCAGTCACGGAGGAAGGTCGTATCGATGACGTGTCGGAAGGCGATAGGCCATCTATACCCCACACGCTAACGTGCGCGTCAATAACTAATAAGGATAGCGAAGCTGCCGGCCCGCCAAAACTTAATTTTTTTTTAACTTCCTTTTATTTTATATTTTTATTTATTTATTATTGAAAAATCTAATTCATAAAAAATTATACTTTCATACTCTTTTAGTTATAATATTTTTATCGCTTCGTACTTTTTCTAATTATTAATTTTAAAACAACGTTTATCCCTTTTAAATCCATTGGAATCATTCTACTATTTTATTGAGATGTATACATAATGGTAGTCCTCTCAATCCTTTAAGTTTTAGTAATAGTTCTTTAAAAGTCTTAAGGATAATATTTTTTATTCTTGAATTTTCTGGTGGAATTTAGATTCATAGATTAAATTGGGCTCACGAATTGATTTAGAAGAAATCAAAATTGGCTTATAATTTTAAACTCTAATCTGTTCAAAATACTATTTCATTAAAAACATTTAAATTATTTATTCAATAATGTTAATTTATATATAATATTTTTAAAATAATTTTAATTAGTTTATATGTATATAATTATTTTCCAAAACGTATATCGAAAAAAAAATTCTCCTATAAAATAACCTATTAATATACAAAATCATGGCTTTAACCTATGCAATTGATATCAAATAAATTTCGATAAAACTCATATTTATCTTGGTTGATCCTATTAATGGATAATTTTTTTAATGAATAATTTGCTAATTTACATGATTATTATATTTATTTCATGAAATAGATCTTGAAATCATACCTGAGCTTGATGAAGAAGTCATTGTAATATAATTATTTTGTATATATGATTTCTCTCTTTTTACCTTTCTTTATAAAAGCACTCAACTTATCATGATGGAACATTACCATGCTTTTTATTTATAGGCAAAGAGAGGACCATTATACGTATATAACTTCCATATTTTCATGCATCCATCATGCATCATTATTATTATTATTTGCATACGTTAAAATAATAATAATATAACTTTAGATGAGTTACATTTTATTTGTAACTTAATGAATTGCATTTCACATATCATTAGTAACTTAATTGTATGAAGTTACTTTAGTTTCTTTAATTTCATACATATGTATATCTATTTTTTAAGGTCAATTAATGCTAGATAATAATTATTATCTAACAGCCAAGGCTTGCAGTTGAATCAGATAAGCTTCTATAATTGATTTATTAGGTATCAATCGATTGATGCTTTATGGTAATTAACTAATAGTAATCAATTGAATGCCCCAATCAAGTTCAGATAAATTTCTGCTCTGACCTATCAAATATTAGTCGACTGGGATTTATGGCAATCAACTAATAGAATCAGTTGAATGCGTCAGCCGACTTTGACTCACTTTTGTTATTAGCCATATTAGCATCATTCGACTAGATCCTATGGTAATTGACCGATGAAATAAGTCAAATTCTCTAATCGAGTCTGACTCACTTCTGTTCACAATTTTGGGCACATTAGTTGACTGAACTTGATAGAAAATGATTGATGGAATTAGTTGAATGCTCCAATCGAATTAGATAACATTCTGTGCCCAACCTTATGAACAACAGTCGGCTAGGATCCTACAATAGTAGATTGATGGTAATCAGTTGAATGCTTCAATAGAGTTAGATATGCTTCTGTTATTAAATTCCTTGATATCAGCTAACTTATGGTCCTTATCAATCAACAGATAGTTGCGAGGTTCCTTTTCTACTGATTGCATAGCTCACAAATGGAGATAGAAAAATCTTATTCTATCGTCAATCTTTGTGTTCTTCATATATAAAATAAGGCGAATAACTCGAAATGTAGATAAAAACCTAACTTATTCAATGTTATAATCAGCATATATATATTGATTCGCTCATCTATATGAAATTAAATGCAAAATCGACATATATTTTATATATACATAAGAAAAACTAAATGATACATCAAAAAATCTAGTTATCATCATCCATAAGGCTACATTGGATAGAAATTGAAAGCAACGACAAACAAATGATCTAACATGAATCCTTCGCATTAGCCATTGATCTTACTTGTCGTCAAAGTTTCTGTAAGTGTGGAATAATCTTATGCAGAATTGGGTGGCAACCTTATCTTGGTTTCGAGGAAGAGTCCAATGAAGAAGAGCTCAAAAACTCTAATGATTCAAGATGCCCAAATCAATGAGATCTTCTCCTTATATACCAAGCTCCCAAAATCAATATGCTCTTCTCCTTATATACCAAGCTTCCCGGGATCATCTACCTTAAAGTTCATTCTTCATTAACAACCCATTAATATTAATAAACTGAATTATTAGATATACACATTAAATCTTCATCCAATAATTTAAACTCCCCTTTCACGCTATAAGTATTAGATAACTTAATTAGAGTTTAGTTAATAATAATTAATTGTGTGTTAATCTAAGTATAAATTCACCTTATAAAGATTAAATCGGATTAAGATGACTCATGCGGACGTTATCCTTGCCAAACAAGAGAAAAAACTTTGAGAACGTAAGGTATGTATATATATATAGCACTGGTATTCAAAAAAAAAAAACTTTGGTCAAGTATGAGTACACTTGAAGAAAAACCCAACAGCAAGTAAGGTATGTTTATATATATATATATATATATAAGAAAAAGAAAAAGCAAAAGGGAAAAAAACAGGGGAAAAGCAAGTAAAGCAAGTAAGATTAGCACTGGTTATGGTACCTGCGGTTTCGATGTTCACCCTTTAAACTGCTCATGGGCAGTTGCCACGCTGCTTGACGGCAACGAAATCTAAGGCCAGCACTCTTCCCACTCCACCCTATCCACTACATAATTGAATCCGGGGATGAGTTAATCATCACATCCCACGAAGATATCGGTAAGTGCTGAGTAGAATGCCTTCTTCTTCATCCACAAGGCGACTTTTACTCCTCTGCCTCCTCATTCCAATTGCATTCTCAGGTGAGTAGCACATCGAACTTCATTCATGTACGCTGGGTATTTCATCGACCATTAAGCATGCATTGCGGCCTTGTTGGCCCTAATCATCCCTGTTTTAATTCTTGCTT
Source organism: Kaempferia elegans (assembly GCA_037974815.1). Classification (NCBI taxonomy): domain Eukaryota; kingdom Viridiplantae; phylum Streptophyta; class Magnoliopsida; order Zingiberales; family Zingiberaceae; genus Kaempferia; species Kaempferia elegans. The sequence goes on from JBBPFQ010000064.1 coordinate 3,084,988, forward strand.
TGTTTTAGATGGAATCCAGCTGATCCTGGTGAACAACTGCAACTACAGCGTGTGGCCAGGCGTCCTCGGCAGCGCCGGACACCCATCGCTTGAGAACGGAGGCTTCCACCTGGCAGTGGGCGAGGAGGCGGTCTTCGAGGTGCCGAACAAGTGGTCAGGGCGGATCTGGGGCCGCCAAGGCTGCGGTTTCGACGGCCTCGGCCGAGGGCGCTGCGAAACGGGCGACTGTGGCGGGGTGCTGCAGTGCAAGGGCTCGGGCGGGGCACCTCCGGCAACGGTGGTGGAGGTGACCTTCGGCACCGACCGTTCCCCTCTTCACTACTACGACGTGAGCCTGGTGGACGGGTTCAACCTGCCGGTGACGGTGGCTCCGGTGGGAGGCGGAGTGGGGTGCGGAGTTGCAGGGTGCGAGGTGGATCTGAACGCCTGCTGCCCCAGCAAGTTCGAGGTGAAGGGGCAGGGCGGGAGGGCGGTGGGGTGCAAGAGTGCCTGCCTCGCGCTGGGGTCCGACAAGTACTGCTGCCGTGGGGACTACGCGTCGCCGGCAATCTGCAAGCCCACGCTGTTCTCCCACCTCTTCAAGGCCATCTGCCCCCGCGCTTATAGTTTCGCCTACGACGACGCTTCCAGCTTGAACATGTGCAGGGCGTCAAGATATCTCATTACCTTTTGTCCACCTGCAAGTGCACGATGAAGAAAAACCCTCCCGGCCGTGAAGTTTTCATCTTTATCATTTGACCCTTAAGTTGTAGAATATTTTAATTTTCCTTCTTGAAGAAAATTAAATTACCATTTTAGAAACTTGAAGTGTTAAATGAGCAAACAGGCGTGGCACTGCATCACGGGGGAAAGTGGAATTAGCTTATTTAGAAGGCTTCATTCATTCATTCATTCATTCATTCATTCATTCATACTTACTTGTCAGTACGATTGTAATGGAAGACATGCATCAAAGTTCTACGTAGTATAACTTGTGGTCCGTTTAATTTGTGAGATTAGAATTAATATTCAAAATGGATGTTGATTTTATGATTCATGCACGTGCGGGGGGATTACGTTGGATCGATAAAGTCTAAGTATTTTTAAATGTAATCAATTGTAATTAGGAAGTGGCTTTTAAGATTTATTTCTTCTTTATTCAACCAACTAGCTTGATGTGGAAGATTAAGCGACGGACTAATCATGATGTAGGTTCGGATCGATGTTTTATCAGAATGTGGTGGAACTAATTAAGTATGAATCAATTTCATTAATTTTAATGGCCTTCTCGATCGATCCATCTTAATTTTGTTTCTCTAGCTAGCAAATGATAAAAAAAAAAAAAAAAGTCAAAACAATAAAGGTGGTGCTGGGCAACTACCTTAATATATTCCTTTATCTACAAAATGAATGAGGAAGAAGTTTTAAAACAAACAAATTAACCACCTTAATTCCTTTATATATATAGGCCTTAATTAGCTAGCTATCATCTCAACCCGTAGCCATATGCGTTGGATAATTGGATTGGACACCTAGATTAGATTTAATGTTAATTCCTTCCGTTGCGGAAGAAATGCTCCCACCCTGCAATTTCCTTCTCCCTCCCCACCAGTGCATACTTCCATGTCTCCCTTTCTTTGAAAACCACCGCAGCTCTTCTTCTAATATCCCTCACCCTTTGGATCACGCCGGCAATTGCTACATCAAAGGCGTCCCTCACCCCTGGCGGTCTTGCCCTCGGATCCGCATACACCAACCTCGGGATCATCCTTATCACCTCCTCTCTCATCGCCCTCACTTCCTTCTTCTTGATTTTCTTCAGTACCTCCTCGATCTTCACCTTCCCCTCCCTCACCTTGTCCTCCGGGATGAACACCGAGTACCTATTGTAGTTCCTCGGCAGGTGCCATAGATACTGAACGTAGGCCGACCCCGGGTGAAAGAAGACCGGCACGCACCCGGCCACCATGGCGTCGAACGTCGACCGCCGTGTGAATGAATCCCCCTGCGGCTGGAGGCAGAATACGGAACGCTCGAACATCCGCATCACGCTGTCCGGCGAGTGGCATTTGCTGTGACCGATGTCGCACTCCAGCAACTTGCACTGTCGCGACTGCCGGCACTGCTCTATAGCCTCGTTGCGGATCCACGCAGTGCTCTTGCCTGGCCGCGCTCCGCCTGCGAAGGTGAACAACCACGGCCTCCGTGCCCTCCGCATCTTCTCCTGCCAGGCTCGCACCTCGCTATCCGTCGATGGGTGGAAGTAGGTCGGGTAAGGTACCCCGACGTCGTTTCTCTTCCACGGGCTCGACTCGATTACGAGCACCGTCAAATTCTGTGCCTCCGGGAGAAGCATCAACTTGTTTCCCCAGTCATCGTCGTGATCCGTCGGCCTTTGGAAGTCCCACGTGATGCGCCCTGCTACCATGAAGTGGTCCCGTCCGCTCATGGCCGCCCACTCCGACTGCGACCGGAGCCAACGGAATAGCTCCCGAGGAGTTGCATCGCGAACCGCAGCGGTGTTTGGAGCCCAGAGGTATCTCGCGATGTCGAGGCCGGCATAGTAGGGTACAAATACGGCAGCTGCGAGGGAAGAGTTGGTTGTGAGGCACTCATACTGCCGCATCCGGTTATGGAAGATAACGTCGAGCGCGAACTGATTTGTGGCGTACCATCCGCGGCCGGAGAAGACATTGCCATTTTTCTCAAGCTTGGGTCCGAGCCCGGCATTGGACGTGTACCGACACATATCGGTCCACTGGCTTAGCGTCCGGCAATGTTGGAGCATCTCGATGTTGAACTTGGCCGGAAGGTCGTGCACGAAAATGTAACGCCCGGCGCAGCGATCATCTTCCTTGACGATGGACCGTCGAGGTTGTTGCTGCCGTGGACGTGGTGGAGAAGACTGCGGTGGAGGGGTCAACGGCGGAGGCGGAGGCGGAGGCGGAGGCGGAGGTGGAGGTGGAGTAGTATGGGATGCGAGCAGCCCGACTGGCGTCCCAACGACAACTACAAGTTCCTCGGAATTCTCAGGATATTGGATTAAGAAGGACCACAAAACACCGAAAACCGTGACGAGGAAGGCGCAGAAAATAGGAAGTAGGATCCAGTAGCGAATTTTGCTGCATCCGATGATGTGTTTGTTGCCGAGTCTCGCCATGGCTGGCCTCACAGCCAGGCGGCGTCTCATGAAATGCCGCCGGCCGGAGAGGTAGAATATAGCTTGTTGAGACAGGGAGCCAAATCTTTGGTTGAATTTTTCTGCAATGATCTTTGTCCTAAAATTTTAGAGGAATTTCGGTTCCCACATTGATTGAATCAATCGGAGGGAAGGAGGCCGAGACGACAGGCCAAAGACGACAATATCCTTCCTATTCTTAGCCGTTGCTGACAACGTCCGTCTGTTTTTGGACATGGCTTCCCGAAACATCGCGCATCAAGTGGACGAACTACGTTTGCACATGCCCTTTTATTAAAAAAAAAAAAATTGTAAATGTTATTTGCTATTTAATTAATTCATGACTCAAGAGCAAAGTGACCCTTTTGAGACAAATCTGGTAAAATTCTTATCCTTGTTCTTTATTTCTTCAGCTTTGATGATTTTGTTGATTGTGCTAGCTAGTCATGTATGCCTCATGAGAGGATCATATGCCAGGAAGAGTATCGACACATACACTTAATCAATATGAGTTATCACACTGAGATCTCAAATCTATAAGAATATGTATTAGTAATTAATCTGGTCCTCAAATTGAATGCCCAATTGCAAATAAATTATTAGCAATGATTTTAATTGATTTGATCCTGTCTGGAAGACGGGCTGCTGGATACCAGGAAGCACTCGGTGCAGCTGGACAAGGAGAAGGCTGATGTGGAGCTTGACGGCAATCGGCTGCGCAGGTAAGATGAAGTTCACTCGGTGACACTCGGGCGTGGGAAGAAAAGTTGATGGAGCACTCGGCAGCACTCGGACACTGCGCACACTCGGCAAACAACGTTAGTAACCAAACAGGAGTTGTCGCTCCGTGTTTGGTCCTCCAACGCTCAAGTTAGTCTGATTACGTAAGGGGAAGAATGCAAGTAGAAAAAGAAGCAGAGTTTCGGTGTAGTTGTCCGCGTGAGAAAAAGCGTACCTAAGGCCCTCTTCCCAAGGCTTATTTATAGAGGGAGAGACTCCTGACAGCTGTGGACACGTGTCGAATCATTTCCATGTTGGGCTTGCTATTATATGGGCCGCTCATCATTGCCCTTGCCACGTGTCTTCTTATGATAGGTGTATTAGCTGGCCAGGAATATTCTTTGACATTCCGTTACACTAGGCGACAGAGGCCTTTTGTCTTGTTTAGCAAATTGGCTGATACCATCATGGTTGCTCAGCCATGCGATC
>JBBPFQ010000064.1:3139938-3153563 GCA_037974815.1 Kaempferia elegans
TTTGAGCCCTTGGAGACCCTTTTGATGGCGACTTCAAGCTTGGGCTCTTTCAACACGCCTCTGTAGACCGACCCGAACCCTCCTTCGCCAAGCTTGCCCTCGTCGGAGAAATCCCCGGTGGCGCGGGCAAGCTCCGAGTAAGGGAACCTCTTCGGTCCTCTCCCTCTTTCAAACTCATTTTCCATGACTTCATCCATGATCCAATCGGCGTCTTCGTCTTTTTCGTTCATCCTACGCCTTCGTGTAAGGAAGTACCATAGCGAGCCCAAAGCAGCCACCAGGATTATGACTGCTGCCCCGGCGATGGAAACGACAATAACAGCAATCTTGATCTTCTTTTTTGGCTGCAGAGTCGAGTGGAACGACCACGCGTGTATAGTATTTTGTTCATTGCCATCGCCGGTGGCCGCCGAGAAGCCAATTTCTACCTTTTCCGGTAGCACTGTGCTCAAATCGATGTTGTAATTGAGGATCAGAACTGCAATATCGCTGAGCTGATCCAGCTGGTTATCTGATCCGGTAGATAGGAAAACACTTAAATTATGAGTGGTGGAATTGTAAGTGACCCACGAGGTCCAGGTCGCATTTTCCGTAAAATTGCTCCAACTCACCGTCGCCGTCGAGTTCACTGAGTTGATGTCGATTCCGATGTGGGGTCTATCCGGGACATTATACTCCGGATTTTGAAAAGTGTCGAACTCGATCGCCACCGTTGGCGACGGGGGAACCTGATCAGAATTATTACTAAAGAGGCCCAGTCTGCCGCCGTAGGAATCGTCGGGAACATGGAACATCGGGGCCGACAAGAAGAAAGCGAGACCATCGACTAAAGACGTCGACACCTGACGCCGGATCTCGAAGACAAAACGGGTGGTGAAGTCTGATTGCTGCTTGGATTGGGCGTCCCAAAGGAGGAAAAGTTGCTTCCAGTAGCTCGCTCTGCCCTTATTGAAGTCGGCCGTATTGTAGGTGTTCGTTCCGCCTAAGATGTTGGTGAGCTCGATGCTGCCATCGTGGTTAAACGCATTGCCTTGGAGAAGGATATCGGACGGAAAGAGATCGTTTGGGAAGCTAGCGAAGTTGAAGGAGAGAGAGGTTAAGGAAGGAACGCCAGCTAAGAAACATATGATCATGACGAACGTAGCACTGGAGATCAAAATCCTTGACCTACACATCTTTGCAGATCCAAGGATTTGGAGGATGGATCTGGAGGAGGAGTGATAAATGACAGACAGCGTACGAATAAGGTTGAAGAAGGTTGCAATTTAATAAGGTGACGTGTGGTTAAATAATTAGAATGATTATGAATGTGTGTTTGATTGTCAAGACGAATAGAAATGGAAATGAATAGTTGTACATGTTTGATGATTTTTATAAATTTAAAAATTATTTCTAAATTATCATTCCTAAATACATAATATAAACATTATCTTTGTACTCGCATTACATTCTCTCATCCCAAATTCAAGCGGTAAAATTTTAAAATTTTACACCTAGGGTTCAGATTTCCTAATTGAATTATAGTGTAAAGTTGAAAGAAAAATTAAAAATGAGTCATATCCGTTTTCGTATATATAAGGTATCGGGTAGGGTATGGGTATAATTTTATCACATCCGTCTTCGTATCCATATCCGAAAATATCCATACTCGATGACCCGATTACTATAATCCACTGATGGTTTCGATAAAAATCCATTGATGAACCTAAAGAGTTCCGATTGCATCCATTTCATGTCCTGTAAATTTCTGAGGTTAAAAAGAGTTCAAATATGTTTTCCATAATTTATTTCGACTTCTCGAAGATGTTAAAATGTAATAAGAAAGAGTCAGTAAAAACATCCACGTTTGGCCCAATATGATTCAATATCAGGTCCTCGCATGAGAATTTTTGCCAATTCATCGTTATTACATTCTTACACCTTTAGAGGAGCCAAAATAAATAATGGATAACATATTTAAATTTCTTACAACCTCATAAATTCATAAAAATAGAAATGAATGCAATTTGAGGTCTATAGATTGATTGTTGTAATCGGAGTTCTCTAAGACTTTATGTGACTTATATATCATGCCTACATTATACATGTAATAAAGAGAGGAAAAAGACTAAGGAGAAATAACATAGGTTGCATGCATAGAAAAGAGAAAATTGACAGAGAAAAGAAAAAAATCAAATTTATTAAGAGGATAAAATGAAAAATACACTTAGAAAGATGCACCTTTGTAAATACCAAAGTGCGGTACGTCTTTTAGTAATTAAATTCAGAAATCTAATTGTGTCATTTGGTAAATTGTTGAAGTCAGAATTATCCCATATTTAATTTTCTATAATATCCAAAATACATATTTAACTTTTATATTTATCAAATTACTTAATCACTTTTAACTATGTCCCTACTTTATGAGTAATAGACTGAATCAACATCAATCGACTATTATATAATAGTTACATTTATTTATTAATTTTTAATCTTATTTTTAAACTTAATATACATGATTTGTGATCAAAAGTCAACTATCCATAACTCATTCATCAGTCAACTCTCAACATAGCTATCTATTTAGGTTATGAAATCATATAAATTTATTTGAATTATTTTCCAGTTGTCTTACAGGAAATCATAATGATTTTAAATCAGGATCATTATACTCCTTAAAGCTTTATGAGTATAACTACATATGAATTTCATAGCCTAAAATGAGAGAGGGTTTTTGAAATATTCACAATCATAAAACAATTCGACAAAAACTCATTAAAAGGTCTATGCCGAGTGATGCCGTGGAGAAGAATATGTGGAGAATGGACCCGATCGAGTTAATGTTTGAAAATGATAAATCCCTTGACTTTTCTATGATCGCGTTAGCAATTTGATTCTCGAAGAATATTCAACTGTGAAGTACCCTTCCAATTTGAGACATTTATTACTCAAAAAAATATTCAACTGAAAACACGCTAATATCAATAAAAATTTAGGAGACGCTTGGTATATATTTGATAATGAAAATTATAATGAGTTTGATCGAGGGAAATGAATTTAACGATAACATAAGGGGTATTAGTTATGAAATTAGGAGTATGATACATACTCATATTTAAATTTCGATTCATGTCTACCGAGCGCCCCCTTATATAAATTTAAAAAATTAGCTTTAAAACACTCAGATTAGCATATTTAGTATTTATTTTGATGTTTGATGCCCATGCGAAAAAAAAATGATACTAGAGATCGTACACACATTATTTGTATAATATAATATATGAATATGTGTAAATTAGTATCCCAAGCAGTAGTGCAATGCAAGGGTAATACTTAAGAACCCAAGGGTGATGCTTGAGAACCCCAGTAGCAAGCTACGGACGTTCCCTCATAAAAAATTAATTTAATTTTAATATCATATATTAAACTAATAATTAAAAAACAGATACTACTACACTTGATCTTATATTCAAAAAGCTGAGAAAGATATACTTTCTAACATTGTCGACCTAAAGTATTTATAAAAGTTTTCCGCTCGTGGTGTTGCCGGTCCAAATAAATGGGACTAAAGAGAATCATGACGGAGCATATTTTTCATATAAAACAACCAAAAATTACTAATACGACTTAACATAATGCATGAATACTATTAAGAATTTTTTTTTAATAATATGCCGCGGTTGAGTCTTGAACGTTATATCCCTTATTGATTAATGATAAATTTTTTCAATAATACGCAGTCTAAAAACTTTAGATCCCTAATTGATTAATGAGAAAAATTCTCAATTGAAAAAACTTCCAGTGGATTCAATCTTATAGAAGCGTGGGGTGAGTTTAGAATCGAAATGTCAGTGTTGTTATGATATGGAAACATGGGATCATCTTTTCTTCAATGGTCCAACTGCTATGGAGGTTTGGGCTTGGTTTGCTCGTATTTGTTCCTGTTAGCAGATTCCTGGACTTTGGGAGCTGGAGGTTGGGTGCGGAATGGTCACACAGTGGACATATAAGGGAAGCAATACCTTTCCTAATTGTATGGTTTGTTTGGGTTGCTCAAAATGATGCTAAGCATAGGGGCATAAAGCCGGAGTGTCAAAAGATAATTTGAAGCATCATACAATGTTCCGGTGATGAGTGACGTGGAGGGCTGGCTCCGCAGAACCAATCAGCAACAACTAAAAGTGATGAGGTGGACAGAGAGGATGAAGAAACCTACGAAGTTAACACGAACGTTAAGGGAAACCACCGGAAGAATTCCGACGGAAACCCCTCCGACGCTCAAGTCAGGCCCAGCAAAAGAGAGAAGTTGCGCAAAGAGAACTTAGATGCCTTATTAGCTCGATTGGCCTCCTTTATATAGGAACAACATGTGCCTTCTCTTCGTGATTAGGGCTGACCTGGCGCTCTTTTCGATGTCTTAGGAATCTGTTAAAAGGAACAAAATCCTTAGATATCTCCTTTATGACTTCCTCAAATATTTATTAACAAATAAACAGTCAATAAATATGTTTCTCATAATAACCATCAGATCTCCCCATTTTTTAGTAATAAATACCGGAATTCCTGGGGGAGAATCGTATAAACCTTCTATGAGAGGGCCCACACCTTGAATAGGGGGGTTTCCTTTTAGCCTGAGAAGTACTTCTCAGGCTTTCTTTATGTGCCCGAGAAGTACTCGGGACTTTATGTGCCCGAGAAGTACTCGGGGCTTTCTATGCCCGATAAGTACTCGGGGCTTTCTACGCCCAATAAGTGTACCCTCCAAGGTGTACTCGGGACTTTCTATGCCCAAGGTGTACTCGGGACCTTCTATGCCCGAGGAGTACTCGAGACATAATATGCCCGAGAGCTACTCAGGACTTGATGACTCACCACTTTTTTCCAAATCTCTCTCCCCCCTATAATATCCGGATCACATATATATATATATATAGATCGATACTTGTCCCTTAATTATGGCTCAGTCTTGTTCTCATCTAGCAAGGCTGGGACCTCATTTGGTCTGAGAGGTGTGCAATTCCTTGTCCTTACAGGAGCTTAGCCTCCTTCTCTCGGTGCTTGTTCAAGGACCTTAGCTTAGCCTCTTGAGCTTGAGATGTGGCATGAACATCATTGATGTATGGGATTCATTTCAATCTCTAAGATTTTGAAGTTTTACAATATATGTGTGTCAGATCAATTTTAATTGACCAAAGATTAATCCAAACAAATTAAGGTTGACTAAATATTTAAAAGTAAGTAGACGAAAAATCTAAATAGATCAATGTTGACTTGATTGACCAGATGCTTGACAGGTAAGTAGAAGTCTTGGCAAATCAATGTTGATCTAGGCAATTACAGGAAAGTCTAGTCAAGTTAAGATTATATTGGAGAAAGTTTTAGTGAAGGGTGACTAGATACTTGGCAAGGGTAAAGTCTAGATAGATCAAGGTTATCCGGATGTCTGATAAAGGGAAAGTCTAAGCAACTCATGGGATAATCGTATGTCTGGCAAGTAGAAAGTCTAAGCAGGTAATTAAAGGTGATCGAGTGTTTGGCAAAGGAAAAAAAATCCCAGGGGAGCAGTTCTAGGTAGTGAGAATACTCATAGGAATGAACTCTAAGCAAAAGCGAAACCATAGGGGAATGAACCCTAGGTAGCCTAAGATGTTTTTGAGCAATGAACTCTAAACAAGAACCAAGTAAACTTAATAGATCAGTTTGACTAAAGAATTAGACTTGTTTTTTTTTAATGTTTGTATGCTTATCTTGCAAGAAATTAAACTAGAGCCGGAAGCAATATTGGAAATCAGACGGACACAACAAGTCCAGAGTGAACCATGACCCTGGTCGAACCAAACCTAAATCGGTCCGATCGATCAGAAATAGGTCTGATTGATCAAAAATAGGTCCGATCTACTAGATGGGTTCGGTTAGCCGGAGTTCAGTTTCAATGATTGGGTTTGGTTCTATCGATCAAAAAGTTTTGATAGACTAAAAAACTTAATAACGTAGAGATCACGATGTTCAATCCCAATTGCAAGGGGCACAGTCTTTAACCAAGGTTAATTTAATCGACATAACAAATTATTTTGGTCGATAAAAAAAAAGTTTATAAAAAGAATTGCGAGATCAGACTTCAAAATTAACAATTATTATTCAAGCTTTCTAATTTATGTTCAAAAAGTGTCCAAAGACTCTGCACATACGATCCAAGAGATTTCAGAACAATGACCGATGTTGCATACATTCAGGCTCTCCAGAAGTGATCAGTTCTTTAATGTTATTTACTTTAGTACTTGTGATTATTTTACTTTGCTTATATTTAATTGAAGTTTATAAGAGATTTCTCTGTCTTCAAAAAGGAGAAAAAAGTGGATGACATTTTCATCCACTTTTGTCTTACAAGTATATTTTACTTTACTTTTAATGTCTTGGATGTAGTGACTCTACAGGTTGTAAACCAAGTAAAATGGGTATTGCGTTTCCGTGTTATTCACCCTAGCGCGTCCATATTGTCTTACAAGTAGCTCCTTGTTATATACTAGAGCCGGCTACAGACTATCACTCCTTAGGCAATCTTGGTGGCCTCCTAGGTCTCTAGGTCTCAGAGAGTGATAAATGTTGCCAACTCCTTCAAACTAGTTGGACCTCCCTAACCACTTTGGGGAGCATGTCAATCAAATGACTGGAGGAGATAGTTATGATGGTCCTTGATAGGGCTCCTCTGGGGATACCTGCTTTCTCTCCTGCAGCTTCTCAACATATGTTTGCAATAATTTTTTTTTTCTTTTGCATATTAAATAAAATCAAAGTCTAGCTAAGTTGCAAATATGAGAACTATTTATTGGCAACTACCTAGGGGTAGGTGTGATCGTTCTCTTGAGAAATCAGCTTGAAGAAGAAAAGGCCTTCTTTGAGCAAGAAGCTAACATCACATTATCCTCTAATTAAGGGTAGTCTTCAAGATTTGGTAGTAGACTTTCCCTTGTACTTACCTAGGTTTATAGTCACCATTTCCAGTTAGTGATGATTAAACAGCTGGAAGTGGCCATAATTAAATGGAAATTAGTCGGGATTAGTGGGAGAAATAGATGAATGATCGGGAAATTAATCGATTGATTCAATTTATTCAAAATTAATATTGTATAATTATATTTTATTAATTTTTAAATAAATTTGATATTAATTCAGTTATTTTGGTTAATTCGATCGGTTAATTCGGTATTAATTTTGTATAAACTTTAATTTAATTTGGTTAGTTAATATTAAATCAATTTTTGATTAATTTACTACCGAATTAACTGAATGCTCACTCATATCTACCTCCACGTTATTGCCTTTGCATTCATGCACAACTCGTTGATACATAGAATATATATAGCAACATCGATTATATTCAATCAAATAAATTAACATATACAACTTAGGAAAAAAACCAATTTATCATTGAAAATGTGACATGATGATGTTTGATATTTCCCTCTTCTATTTCTCTACAAGACTCATGCTGCAAAGAAGTCTCTTTGTAAAATAAAAAAAAAAATACACAATGAACTTTGTACATGTATATATATATGTTAATGTTATGAACGAAATTAAGGTGACTCTTTGAGGCATCTTGTCTCCAACGTAACACTGTGTTAATCTATCAAAAAATAACTTGTTAATTTTAGGTATTCCTAAATAACTTATTGCATAAACATCCAGGAAGAGGATTTGCATAAAAGTACTCCTCTTGTCTTGGATTTACATCTGTTATTCTCTCATATGGTCCTCCCATCCTCTTTGCATGGGCTTTCTTGACCTTCTCCTCAAACTCCTTCCAATTTACTACTCCCTGATCCAACTGATCTATGAGTTCCACAAGTTTCGGCCTGATCAAAATACCCAATTAATCCTAAATAATGAATGATTGCAATAATAAATTAAAATTGTAATGTTAATTAATTAATTAAACAGGTATATATATATATATACCTATTTGGATTGATGGTCTTCTTAAATCCGTCATATCTCCTGTGCCCTTGAACTGCTTTTGCCATGTTCCCATCATAAGTGTACACGAAAACATCACTGTTGAGTGCCACAATGTAATCTAAAGCAGCAAGCCTGTTTTGATACTTGTTGAAAGGCTCGAGTTCCTCTTTAGATGCCAAATTAAGATGAGTGTATATGTTTGGATATTCCTTTTTCAAAGCATTCATGCTATTAGCTCCATGAATTTCTCCTGCTACAATATAAATGCTTGCTGTAGAAGGGTAGCCCATGGCCTTCAAAAAGATGGCTGCCTCTCTTGGGGTCATTGGGCAACCTCCTTGCAGCCTCTTTTCTTTGCTATTTATTTCTTTCTCCTTCCAATGCTTCACCTTATACCTCATAATTCTTAGCTCTTCTGCTTCATGTTTTGACAGGTTATGACTGCATCCGGTAAACGATAGCATGTCCTTTTCGTATCTAAGATCATCATAAATAAGTGGTTAATACATAGACATATATATATATATCGAGATCAAAATAAAACTAATGATTTTATCCAAAGATCGATGGATGATTATTTTTTTATTTTTATATATCACTTTGTTTATAAGAGCACCCACATTTTGAGTAATCTACAACCTTATTTTCTATATATTTAGATAGAGAGAGTTAAATTTAACTTATCGCCATGAGAAAAGAGGGATATAATTTTTGATGATTACCTTAAATGGAGCGCAATGTAGGGGTTGCTACCATTTCTCAACCTATTAACAAGTTTTTCACCAAGGCCTTCTATTTTCTGAGTGTATCGAAGTGCTTCATAATTCGTTCGACATCGAAGCCTTTGAATGGAGGGAGGAAGTCCATTGTTTGCGAGGCGAGTGTCCGTATGGGTGAATTCGAGGACCTTTCGCTTGCTCAAAACGAGAGAGAAGCTTTTGAAGTATGAAGCCTGAAAAAGAATGGTTGGTAATTAGTAAAAACAAATGATAAGCTATATATAATTAATAACATGATGTAATAATTAATTAACCATATGCAATGCAACCTTGGACCAAGAAATAGGTGCCCTTTGGAGTGGTTTGGTTCGAGCATATTGTCTTGGGAGTGAACCAACTATGGCAATGTCATTTTTGAGGACTTTCTTAAAGTGTTGAACATCAAAAATATCCTTGAATTCACTAAGAACAGAGGCATTTGTAAGAGAGGTGAAATGGTAAAGATATATTAGTTAATTAATTAATGCATGAAGCATGGACGCCTACCTTGGATCGGTCCAAAATGATTTGTGGTCTAGCAAAGGCAACACAAGTGCCGCATTCATCAATTTTGCGACCGCGACCATATCGCTGATCTGCATAGCGCAACACAATGTGATCAATATTAAGCTATAATTAGTGAAGTAGTAGGCTTTGTTTTACGGAGTGATTAACCGAATACTCACCCCCATTCTCATCTGATTAAGTCCGCCATTGGCATGAACTATGAGGTAACCCACCGTAACGTTACAAGTCACTGCAAATGGCATGAGTGTTCGATCGGTGCAGGGGCATGGATAGATAGACAATGAAGTTTGAAGAAAAAACACATACCGCATTTAGTCTTTGGACGCTCTGTGCATCGCTCAAAACCATTGTTATTTGGTTTCCTCCAAATCTCAGGAATCTAAACAAGAAAATTAAGAATATCAAATATTTGAATCGGTCAATCTATTTGGAGATATCTATATCTAAAAGCCAGAATAAATTTCTCTTAAATTACAGGATCATGACGTGATATATACTATTCAATTATCAATATTGTAAGAGAAAATGTGTTTTCTTTTCTCATTTTCTTTAGCATTTTGTTAAATCCCAATTATCCAAACCACGTATCAAAAATATTAATCAGCCAATTTTATTTAAAATTAGTTTATAAACTCTGAATCATTTTAAATAAAAACTAATGTACATTTGAAAAGCTCCTTAACATATTTCTCGGATCATAATTAAATAGCGTAAATTGAGAACTAAATTTTTAAACTTATAAAACTTAGATAAAACTTATCATAATCTCATCATTATAAAAATTAGGATAATTACACTCACTAATTAATCAGCACCACTATTAAGTTTCTGGAACTCTCCTAATTTAAAAAAATATTAAACTTTTAAATTTTATATATGTTCATCAGCCAATTTCATTCAAAACTAATTGTTGGACCTATAAAACACCTAATCACTCCAAATTAAAAGATATGAAATTTAATACACCACTCCCAATTTATGCTATTAAATTTAGATCGAAACTTTACTAGTACACTAATTTTGATTTAAAATAATTTAAAATTCAGTTGGTGCACTATAAAGAAAGAGAAAAGATATTTAATAAATATGATACTTGTGTATTAATTAGGAAAATTAAAAATTAGATATGTGACACTGACACTGATTTCCAAATGCAAACATTTAATGAAAGAAGAAGCGATTAAGGATGTAATTATCCTAAATAAGTACGTAATAGGTTAAGATAATTAATACCGGTCGGCGTAGCTTCCTCCTCCTGAGCGTCGCGGTGGTCTCCAAGGCCCAATTCATGGACTCCTCGCGCGCGTTAATCTGCGTGACCACCTCCTTCGTCTTCCTGGGGACGGCGATGCCGCCGATGCGAGCGGTGCCGAGGAAGAGAAGGGAGGCGAGCCAGGCGGCGAGGAGCGCCGCCGCCAGGAGCCGCATCGCCCGCTCCTTCCAGTTGCCACCAGCCGTCGACGACCTCCCGCTCCTGATCCTCTTCCTGCGTTCGCGTGCGCCGCCGCCCTCGTCATCGTCGTGTTCGTCGGCCGAGGACTCGACGTCGGAGGAGGACTCCGCCGGGCGCCGCCGGGTGGCGACCGAGACAGAGGGGGTTGTGGCGGCGGCTGGGATTGCGCCGGCGGTGATCATGTTCGGGTTTACCGCAACGTGGGGTGGCAATTAACTGATTATCTTTGGATTTTGATTAATTAATCGATCGCAGCGGCCATCGTGTTCGGAGGAGAGAGAGGCAGGGAGACAAACTCGGTTGGTTACATATTTTATCTCATATCTATTTAAAACCATTTTTTATTAATTAATTAATTACAAACCTAGCTAATTGGGTAAAGATCATATGACACTCCATTTTATTGTTTTTTTTTAATCAAATGACATTAGATTCCATGTATAATTACCTAACTATGCTCCACTATATTGTTCTCATTATTATATCTGACATATATTTTCTTCCTAAACCCTAAATTTACTTGTTCTCACTATCTCACCCTTAGCTATTCACCTAAGTTGAGAGTCATCGACATACACAACCATAGCCACCACCTTCCTAGTTCCCATATTGTGATTTTCAGTGTCATCATTGTTGCATTGCTGCTGTCGCATCATGGTCTATGATTTTTATAACATCGATTTTATTATTTTTTTATGAATATAAAGGGTCTATTTTTTTTTATGCACCGGACCCTTCAAAATCTAGGACCGCCCCTGTATAACATGCAACTACAGTTTCATAGGAGCTAGCTATAATGCGCACGATCAGTTCATGATTTAAGCTGGAGATATAGACAGAATAATAATACGAATAATATTGGATGATAATTGTGTCATTTTATGTGATTCAAAATGGGATGTCCTTTTATAATTTGGGGAAGCAAGTTTAAATCTAATTTATTTAATATTTTTTCTTATTAATATTAAGTCCAAGGCGATCAGGTAGCTAGGCTCGGTGGCATTTTCTACTTTTAATTCTATTCCATTTTAATATTTGATTGGAAAGGGAAGAGAAGGAAATGAACGGAAAGGAAAGGAAAGGTTTAAACACCACTTACTTATGAATAGGCATCAAAAGGGTTGTGTGAGTTCGCCATTTTTTGCTTGTGACAAAAATTAATTTATCAGGTTTAATTTGTAGAAACGACAGATTTTTGTTTTCCTATTTGAAGTCCATTAACAAATTTGATTAAGATAAAATAAATAAATAACTGACTAACGTACGATTATTTCTTTACTGACTAAATTAGTATACAATTTTAAAAGAAAGTTTACTAAATACTGGCCAAAAATTAAAATAGTATGTGATTGTATATATAAAAATTTCAAAGAAATACCTCTTTGATTTTTTTTATTTGATATTTCTACTTAAATTTGGTCTTCTACTACGGCCACGTACAGCAGTCACGTATATATTCACTTAAAAAAAAGTCTAGTTATCCAATTGATCATGATAAAATTATTTCTGAGCTGTAAATTAAAAAAATAAAATATTTAAAACATTAGAGAATAAAGTTATATAAAATTTTCCATTAGTTTTTCATAATTACGTACATGAACATTTTTCACTCGAATTCTAAAATTGATCATACAAATATGTCCTATGAAGTCATTGAATTCCATTTGTATTTTTAAATTGCTTAAATAACTGTAGAAAAAAGATCATATCATAGGTTTTAAAAAAATGACTATTGGTGTAATTAGGTTATAAATTTTGATATTTTTACAATATGTTGATATGTTGATGAGTTTAAGTTAAATTAATGTAGTTAAAAGTTGGCTACATACTTGGCATTTAATGTGGCATACTTGACATTTAATGTAATCGAAATAGCCCAAGGTTTACTACGCAAAGATAGAAAATGCAACATGTGGAGTAGGAAGTCCAATTGAGAGTTGGTAGTAGAAGATTAGATAAGTCAAGACTAAATGTTTGGCGGTGGATGCCTAATAAGCAAGTTAAAAATGTTCAAATGCTTTATAAGTGTTAAAATTATAGTAAATAATTAAGGATGCATGTGCACACTGCACCCATGCAAGACACAATGTCGTAGTGCAATTGTTTGCATATAATATTATTTTGGTAGATGAAACATATGGAGAAGATAATTACTAAACTAGAATTCTAGCAGAAAACACTAGAAGAAATAAGTTTTAAGCATAGTAGATTAAAGACATAATATATAGAATTTAAGTTTAGTAATCTTAGACGTAATGAGATAAGTATTAAGATAGGAGAAAATGAGTTGTCCGGAACTTAAAACTTTAAATATTTATGATTATTTTTTAAAATAATGGATGGATTGAAAGAGATGTCTTATATATAATATAATTAAGATGATTGAAATGGAGAAGAGTGTCCGGTGTTTTATGTTATCGTAAAGTATCTTTAAAACTTAAAGGAAAGTTTTACAAAATCGTAATTAGATTTGCTATGTTATATAAAGCTAAATATTGGCACTACAAGAAAGGCAGGTTATAGCGACGGATTTTGCGACGGAGTTTAAACAACCGTCGTTAATAACGACACAAAATTATTTTCCGTCTCTACTAGTGACGGCTATTTTATATAACCGTCGCTGATTGCGACGGATATATAAATAACCGTCTCTGTTGGCGACGGCTATTTATATATCCGTCGCAATCAGCGACGGATATATAAAGTAGCCGTCGCTATGTCAACGGCGAAGTAACGTACTTCTGTTGGCAAAAAAAATTTATTCGATTAATGGCGACGGATATATAAAGTAGCCGTCGCTATTTCACGGCGAAGTAACGAGCTTCAGTTGATAAAAAAAATTATTCGATCACTGGCGACGGATATTTATATATCCGTCGCTATTTACGACGGATATATAAATATCCGTCTCTATTTGCGACGGATGTTTAAATATTCGTCTATATTTG
>JBBPFQ010000064.1:3172188-3184175 GCA_037974815.1 Kaempferia elegans
ATACCTAATCAGAACTTATAAACCAAACAGTAGTATTGGAATGACTAAACTCATTCCCATTCCGGTCTACTATCAAACCAATTCCGATTCTCATTCCTGCCTCTCAAACCAAATGCCACCTAAATATCATTGCAGTAGATATAAATGAGAGTATAAGATTTTTTCCCTTCCTTTAAAGTAAGTAATGAATTTTTTATATTATTTTTATGTCATTTTCTAGCAATGATGCATGGACATGATAATAATAGCTATCGTAATCGTTATGATTTTTTTTTTCAAAATGTTTTGGAAGCTTGTAACTTTGATTTAGAATTCATATATGTGCTCAGAGGGTAGGAGAGATCTGTCCATGATTCAAATGTTTTGATATTTGCTTTATCAAGAAATAACGGACTTAAATTCCATATGTTACATATATTTTGTTCTATATGTTACTTATTTTATTTAAATTTTTTGTAATTTTTTTAAAATTACTTATGTTATTTATATTTGGTCATTTGATTCCATGAACATGATTTAATAGGTAAATATTTTTTTAGTGGGCGGTGGATATCCAAATCGGCGTCAATTTTTGACTCAATTTAAAGGTGTGCGTTATCATCTCTAAGAATTCACTAACCAAGGTCGTCACCTAGAAAATGAAAAGGAGTTGTTTAATTTTCGTCATACCTTCTTGAGAAACATGGGTATTTGGAATATGTAAATCACAGTTTCCATTTTCATATACAACACAAGTCGAGTTTGTTTTAGCTTGTGCTAGATTGTATAATTTGTTTCGCAAGGAGTGTCATTCTGATGAATTTTCAGTTGAACCAGATAAGGAAGTTTTATCATCCTTGCCTGAACAGGTTCATGATGGTGATTGCTTTGATCAATTATTTGGTGGTAGCCATATTTGATGGCAGATTGGGAGTGTTATTAAATTATGAAATCCACCAGTTTCAATGAAAAAGTTTATAAATGTACGTAAAAATCTTACAAAAAAAAGTTTATAAAACTTCATAAAATTCTTTTCACAACTATATACAATTTTATAAAAGTCAATAAAAATTTATAACTCTATAAAAAATCCATTACTAAAATAAAATTAATAAAAATCATTAAATCTCTTGATTGAATACACCGAGTTTAAAGGACAGATATTTTAAGGATAAAGAGATTAGATAGGTAATTTATGAGAAAACAGGTATTTTTAAAGAAAAAATTAAAAATTCTAAGGACGTTTCCTCATAATTTATTTATTTATTTATTTTTAAGAAATAAAACGTATTATTGAAGAATTTTAGAAAAATAAATTAGAAGTTGTTAGTGGTTGTTAGTGATTGCATCCTTTTCGTGAAGAAGAAGAAACTAAATCAACAAAAGGGGCAAAGCAAAAATAGGAAGGATTTGTTCCAATCTCAAGCGAAGAAAACTTATCGATGGAGTCGATCTCGCACCACAGAGTGCTTTCGCTTCTCCTGCTCCTCTGCTTGGTCGCTTACGTAGTCTCCATCGACGTCGAATACTGCAGTAATTGCCCTCATTTCTCCTTTCTCTCTGCCGATGGATGCTATGTTTCTTACAGTATATTTACTCCTGTGGTTCCGATTTGTTTCTGGGATAGGTTTTCGGTGTTAAAAAATGGGTTTTTGGTGGTGCTCCTTTGTTAGATCGGAGAGTTTTGAATTCAGTTGTACTTAGATTAAGTTCGCAATGGTCACTATTCAGTTGATGGGCTGCCCACATGGTCGTCAGTACTATAATTACGAAGGTTTCCGAAGGAGCTTAAAGAGGGGGCGTAGATCTAGTGTTTAACCTTCTCCGACTCTTCTTCTTGCGTGCTTGCGCAGTCACCATCGACGTCAAGTACAGCAGTTATTCCCCTCATCTGTTTGTTTTCTCTGCCGGTCGATTCCATGTTTCTTACAGTGAAGTTCCGGGTTGTTGCTGGGCAGGTTTTGTGCGTTAAAATTGGGTTTTTGGTGGTACTCCCTTGTTAGGTTAAGGAGTTTTGAGACCAGTTATACGTAGATTAATTTGGTGATGGTCACCAGTCGGTTGATCCTATGCCTGCTTGTACGGTAGGTCCGTAAATAGCAAAGATTATTTTCAATCTCAAGGTGAAGAAGCTTAGCGTTGCGTATCTTGCAATGCTGAGTGCCTTCCCTTCTGCTATTTTTCTTGGACGCTTTCTCCATCTCCATCAAATACTGCAGTTATTCACTCACTTCATCCTATTCTTCTTACTGCTTCTGCCCGTGCAAATTCTACTACGACGCCGAAAGGCTAGCCAACAACTATGCTTCATCATAGATCCTTGTTGTTGGTATATTTAATTTATTGCATTCATTTAAATGTGTTAGTAGCTTGTCACTATACACTTCATTTGTACGATTTTGCTTCTTCGGAAGAACTATATTAGATTGCCTATCAAAAGTGATCAAGGATCACGGACCTTGGAGTAATAGTCACTGGACTACGAACCAAGTAAAACCGATCATGTACTTGTCTCTATTTTCATTCTGCTGCTACTCTAGTTCGATTCAGTTTTACGAAAAAGAAGAAATTTTAAAACGATCGAAATTCACCCCGCCCTCGACTTCTACGATCCAACATTTATTTTATTGTCACCTGTCCTCGTTGAAGCCAACTAGGTCACCATTTTCATTTGTAATGGAGGTAGAGAAACCCTTTATAAAGAATCTTAAAATTAAGCACAGTAAGACAAAATGTATGACAACTATGAAATGAAAATTATATAAGCTTGGGTTGCCATCTATCTTTCAGAAGCACATGTGCAACACGTTGACACAAGAAGGCAGAAGCACAGCGAGAAGAATGTTGATACAAAGATTGTGTTGTGCAAAAGCAATGCCTCTAGCCTATATTTATAGAATCCTAATTAATTTATGATAATTATGCAATGTATGATGTCATGATTTATGCCATGATTGATGTCATGATTTATATCATGACGATGTCATGATGATGTCATGATTTATGCCATGTAATTGCATGTAGATAGTTTACTTTTGTATACTTTCTTTGCATGTAATCGATGGGACCAAAATAAAATAAATCATTTGTTTTTGTGTTTAAAAATGGTTTCTTGGTGGTACTCCCTGATTAGGTTAGTGAGTTCGAGTTCAGTTGTAATGATCAGTCAGTTAATCAGATGCCTACTGGTTTGGTAGGAATGTAATGTAACTTGGCATAGTATATCTGTTTTTTTAATGCAGTTTCTATCAACTTCAACTGGTCAGTAATTTTGGTGTTTGCATTTTTTATGTTTGCTTGGTCAGCGCCTATGTAAAATCACAAATTAATCTTGCTTTTGTGTTAAAATGGTGAATGCAATGAGATCATCATTATTCTCAGGGGTGATTACATGGACATGTTTATGCAACTTTTTTTCTTAGAAGCTTTGCTCAATATGTTCTTTAGTTTTTATAGTTTGTATCACTTTGTGTTTATGTGCCGTGTGTTTTTTTTTGCAGAAAAGAATGCTAATTATCCTGTCAAGGTTAGTGGAGTTGACATTTCTCCATATCCCATTGCAAGGGGCGTGCAAACTACATTCAATATCTCAGCATCTACTGGTAGGAAAACATACTTGTAGTGTCCATTATTTTCATTGTTTTTCTCCTTTAGTATGCATGTCGTTGTTCTTTGGTCAATAATTGTAAGATTAGTTTACTATTGTTTGTAATGGAATTGGCGCGCATAAAATACATCTTGATTCTCAAGCAAATTTCAATTAAAAATATACCATGATAATGCAATTCCATTTATTCACAATGGAATTGAGCACTCCAAATTCATATTGAGAGAAGTTTTCATTTAGAATTTGCCCTGGTAATGTAAATCCATATGTCTCAAATCACAACCAATACTCAAAAGTAGCCATGAAGATTTACTAGTGGATAAATTGATGTATGGTATAGCTTCTGCAAGAACTATGCCAACTCAGTGATGATGAAAATTGGATTTTTAAAATGCATGGTAAAGAAACGCCATTGTTAGATTCTCTTATGGGGGCCTAAACATAGTCAAAACTCTTTGTCCCTTCCTGATCCACAATTCTGAATTCATGGACAGAATAACCATGAATGGAGCAAATAGTCATGCTAATTGGTGCCGGAGGTTTTATCAAAGCCTCAATCTTTTGTTGTACAATTACTTGGTGGAAATTGACCTTTTTGTTCAATAGAGATGCATACAGAGCTCCTCAAACAACAAAAATTTATCAATCTACAGTATATTGCTGACAAGGGAATGAACACTAACTTGAGCATTGGTTGCTGAGGGAGAATATCAGTTGTTCTTGGAGATATTATTGTCTTGTCGGAGTAGAGAATATCTGGATCAGTTTGGATTGACCCTGCGCATAATAGAAAGGTGATGACAGAAATAACCTTGGCTAGTGGAAAAGAAGATTGAATTGATGTTAGCCTCGCACCAAAGTTGAATCACTGATTATGGTCTTCGCCATCAGCCTCATGCTTTGCTGGGCCTTGCATCAGTACGGATCTCTGCCAAGGAGAAGCAAAATCTTAAATTTCGTAAACCTCTCCAAATGTTTATTCTGACTTCTTATTTACTCTAAATGTTATTCTAGATTTCATCTAAAGCTCCAAATTGTTTTACTCCACTAATGAGTTGCCATTTCTATATGAGATGTGCAAATATTCCTTCATTTAGTTTGCGAACTTCTACCTAAATTATTTCCCAATGTCATCTTTTAGAACTCTTAATGTTTCTTACAAAATTTACAATTATACAAATGTGATACAACTGATTTTATTAATTTTTTTTTTGAACTCAAAAGTGGATTTAAATTGGCAAGCTGGTTTGCAAAAATGGTTTGATCTGTAAAATTGGCTAGCCACTTCAGTTTTTGACCCATTTTACATAGTGATTATGAATTAGATGGAAGCATATGGCAATAGTGCACACTGCACGGTATCGTTGGAAGGGCATTCTCAGCTGATCTAAAACCCTTTTTTTCATAAACAAATGTAGAGTATATTAAATGGATGTCTACATGATGCTTGGAAGCTATTTCCACTCAGGGTCTGTGGATGGGCAAACATATGAAGTTAGAAACATGCTTACTTTTGTTGGCTAACCATTCCTATTTTTACAAGAAGATATTATATAGGGCTTTGTTGCCATTGCTAGTAACTAATTTTATCAATTAAGTGTATTTTGGATTTCAGTTGGTACTACTTGTATCTTACCTCAGTTCTTATCGAGAGTAATCATATTCTACTGTAAAGGATAGATTGACATCTTCCTACTGTTATTCTTAAAATGAAATTAGTTTCTTTCTAGAATAAAAATGAGCCACACTGATCGCTATCTTTTGCTCGATCAGGTATTTAATTTTGATGTTTTGATGCAGGGGATAAGATATCAGCGGGGAAGTTGATAATTGATGTCAATTATTTCTTTTTCCATGTTGACCATGAAGAGATAGATCTTTGCAAGGAGACATCATGCCCAGTTACCGCCGGTGATTTTGTGCTATCTCATCAGCAGACTCTACCATCAGTAACTCCTCCGGTAAGAGATTCTTGAAAGTTCTTACTCATAATAGTCGTGGTTGATTGCCTGCTGTTTTCATGCAATTTCTAAGTATGGTCGGTTGTTTCTGATGCTTTTGTGACCAATATGATGAATTATTAAAATGGAGAGGTTCTAAAATCTCGTATGATTGTTGCATCCCTCTTGGGCTAAAAGATAAACTTTAGAGTGTCACCGTGCAACCAACCATGCTTTATGGGTTAGCATTAGGCGTGTTGGACATTAGAGATGAGAATGATAAATAAATGTATGAGATTATCCTTCAATAGATAATAAAATGGAAAAAAATATGTTAAGGCGAGATGGGCATATTTGAAGATGGGTTTAATGACTAATTTATCCTAAAGACATGTACTTTCCAAATCCAAGTCTTCACCTCACCTAATACGATTTATTATCTGAAGCAGATCCCATGTTTTACAGAGCATGTAGGGGAAAAAAAGATTTTGTCCAAGGAAAATCGATTTCCTCATTTGAAACTGCAATCTCCATCTGCACTAAAAAAGTTGGTAATATCTCAATAGCTTTGGGATAGTTTGAAACATTTTAAAAAATTATGCACCAATTGGAAACTGATTATTAATAATCCTTTAATACAAATATGTTAATTGGTTAGAATATGAGCGAGAGAGAAACACAAGGGGAGATGGAGTATCATAATTTGAAGTTTGATTGCAAAGATTTGAATATTATTAATGATATAAACTGAGTACAGAGTTAAATGCTTGGTTAATACCATTTAGCCAAAAAATTTAGAAAATCTCGGCTGTCATTTCCTACAGAAGAGAGTTTGTAACAGGTTGAAATAGTTAAACGAAATGATTTTGCTGGTTGTCAAACAAAACAAAATATAAATTTTATTTGGTTTCAGTTTGTCTAAGATTCTTGGTTCTTGACTTGTTATTTTGTGAAGAATCTATACCTAACCTTGATCATTCAGTACATTACATATTTGTCCCCACTATTTTTTTAATCGTTAGTCGTCCATGCAAGACTATACATGTTTTTTTTTGTTGCATCATTCAGTCTTTTTTAGTATGTTCATACATCTTAATCTATTTTCACTCTAGAGTTGTGATTGTTGTTTACTTGAGTTGCAGGGATCATACACACTAAAAATGAACATAAAGGGTAATGATGGGAAGCAGCTTACGTGCATTACCTTCGGCTTCAGCATTGGATTCATGGCGGATGCTGGTAATTTAATCAGTGAAAAATGAGCCACGAGTGGCTTGTTATTTATCCTGTAATTATCTGCATCGTGCTTCACACTATAAATTGTAGCAAGACTTTGATGTTTGTCAAGTGTATTTGTTTAAAGCATTTTGTTTCCTTTAGAAATAAAACAAAGGCAAAAAAAAAAAAATGTCGACAAAATTTAAAAGAGCATTTTTTTCAAGTCATTAAAGTATTTTTTTATCTATTTTTTTTAATCCAAAGAACCCCTATCCTATAACTATCTCATATATTATCCAATTGGTTTTTTGTTTCTATTCTTACCTCCTGTAATAATTATAGTTTTATAACTACTACAATTTGAATGGTAGATGAATAAAATTAAATTCGTATTGTAGCAGTTATAAAATCGTAACTATTATAATGTTAATATTTTTAACAGGTTAAGTATGCATTGTAGTAGTTTTAATTGTTACAACGTACTTCATCGATTTAGAATTTGGAGGGTGTTTGACTGAGCTTATAAGTTCTACAAAACAGCTTATAAGCTATTTTGTAGAACTTATAAGCTCTTTAAATTTGTTTGGTAAAATTTTTTGTAAACAACTTATAAGTTGTCAAAATAAGCTGTTTGACAGCGTATAAGCTGTTTTTAAAAAAGTAAGTAAGACCCTACTTAAAAAAAAAAATCTTATTTTAACAAAAATTTTCTCTAAAATATCCTTATATATTTTCATTAAATACCGTTTTATTCTCCATATATTTTTACAAAACAAACAACTCTCTTTACATTGATTTCTTTTCTCAGCATACTATGTCATCTTCTCTTCTCAGCATACGAAATTTCCAACACTCCTTTCTATTTTTTCTCTCCCTGATGTACAAATTCTCCGACTCGACTAGAATTTATTTTTCTATCTAATTTTTTTATATCCTTATTTTCTAGCCGCAGTTGCAAAAAAAAAAAGTTAATAATACATTTTTAGTATTATACCTTTTTTGTAATTTTATTAATAAAAAGATCTTATAATACCAAACACATCAATATCTTTAAGTTATTTAAAATAAGTTTATCAAAACAGTTTAACAACTTATTTTTAAAATAAGATTTACCAACTTATAAGCTCCTAAAATAATTTATAAGTTGTACGAACTTATAAGTTATTTTTAATAAGTTTAGCCAAACACTTCAGAAAATAATAGAAATGATCAATTTAGATAGGAAGATAATAAAAATAATATATTATAAGGTAGCTGAGTAATTTTATATAAATTATCGGTGGGATGAAATATTCGTTTAATAAAAAATTTAAAACGGACGTTTAAAAAATAATAATAATAATAATAATAATAAATGGATACCCTTTCTATTTTTGCCAAAAACATATTGATGAAATGTTGTTTCTTTTAGCCTGCCATGTCTTTCTTCTCCTTCCGTTATCGACGTCCTTCTCTATATCCACCGTAGGAAACATCAGTGGCTCTTTAGCGGTTCACATTAGCCTGCCAAGCCATGCTCCTTTCTTCGTCACTTCCATCCAAGTAAACTGCCGATAGTTTACGTGGAAGGACGGCCAGATTCCGGTAGTGATGCGTTCCCTTCTCTCATGCGATCCAACTCGTGCCACGAAGGCCACGAGCTTACGTGGCATACGAGATTAGTCAAACCCCAACCATTTGCATTTGATCTCCATTTTCGATACCCAATTCGTGTCCCAGGGCCAACTTTTTGACCGTTGCTTTCCTCCTTTCGTAAAATTAGCCGTTGCCATCGTTGCGAATGCGATTCATCGCCGAGCAGCAGCAGCGGCGGCGGCAAGCACCACGATCAGATCCGATGAGAATCTAGTCTCGATCTTCCAATCGAGTTCTCGTCCTCCTCCCGCATCAGTTGCAGCGCCATGAAAGGCATCAAAGTCAGGATCTTGAAGCAGATCAAGTCCGTCTCTCAGGTGCCTTATCTCAAGCACCAAGACGAAGCTCTCTGCCCCCCTCCTTGTCCACGCAGCGTCCTCGGTGACCTCACCGTCGTAGACTCCGATGATATCATCAAAAGCCTCGAAGAGGACGATGAAGGATCCGACCTCGTCGGGAGCTCTCCCAGCAGCTGCGATAAAGAGAACTATAGGCCGCCGCCGCCCAAAGGCGACGCCTTTATGGGTTTTGACGAGAAGAGGGATGGCGGCGAGAGATACCGGCGGCCGGATCCTGAATCGGAGACACTCTTCGACCCGGAACTCCTCACGGCGTTCCGGGAGGCGGTGATGGAGCACACGAGAGGGTTCGAGGAGTACAAGCGTAGAGCCAGGGCCCGGGCTGATGCCCAAATCGAGCGCAATGGAGAAGGGGAGGCAGAGCCTCCCACCAAACTTCCTCGCACCGACGATTCGTCTTCTGCCGGCGCCCAAAATCCCTTGCTGGAATTCGAGTACCGGTGCCCTCCCGGCGGAGAAGAATCCGTCATCCTCTACACGACGACGCTGCGGGGGATCCGCAAGACCTTCGAGGACTGCAGCGGCGTCAAGTTCCTGCTTCAAAGTCTCAGAATTCGATTTTTTGAGCGAGATGTGTCGATGCACTTGGCGTTCAGGAAGGAGCTGTGGGGGGCGTTGGGATTCCGCGCCATCCCCCCGCGGCTGTTCATCCTGGGGCGGTACATCGGCGGCGCCGACGAGGTGTTAGGCCTCCACGAGCAAGGGAGGCTGCTGCCGCTGCTGCAGAGAGTCCAGACCGACCAGTCGACCATGGACGGCGCCGCTGGGGCCTGCGAAGGCTGCGCCGGCGTGAAGTTTGCGGTGTGCTGGGAGTGCAGTGGCAGTAGGAAAGTCCACGGCGAAGAGGAGTTGGGAGCAACACAGTGCCGACATTGCAACGAGAACGGTTTGGTTTTATGCCCCATTTGTTGTTAAATCATGAACTGTGATCGTTTTTTCTTCTTCTCATTCTCAATTCTTTCAAAAATATTACAATTTGTTTTGTTTTGTTCTTCTTCTTCATCTAAATTATTAAAATTTACCTGTTTTTTTAAACTCAAATCAACACAACAATAATAATAATCAAATGATTCTGAAACATAAAGATTGCAAGCCCTTGTGGGGTGTGGCAAAACTTAGGGGGCGTTTTGTTTACATATTTTCTATTTTCATTTTCTAAAAATCATACATTTTCTAAATAAATAGAAAACGACTTTTTGGCATTCTCTATTTTTTCAGAAAATACTATATATTTTTTTAGAAAACAGAGATGGAAAATACAAACCAAATGTTAT
This sequence comes from Kaempferia elegans, assembly GCA_037974815.1. Taxonomy (NCBI): domain Eukaryota; kingdom Viridiplantae; phylum Streptophyta; class Magnoliopsida; order Zingiberales; family Zingiberaceae; genus Kaempferia; species Kaempferia elegans. The sequence continues at coordinate 3,182,201 of JBBPFQ010000064.1, forward strand.
TTTCTAAAAAATACGTATTTTTCAAAAAATGAAAATGAAAAATATTCAAGCCAAACGCCCCCTTTACGCCCCCTTAGATCTTCATGAACTGTAATTTGGTTACGGCACTGTAAGAAGCGGCGGACTCTTCTTCCTCTGTTTCCTCGGTTTCTCTGTCATCTGGCGTGCCGCGGAGGAGCAGGGCCATCGCCGGTAATGAGCTCTCCGCCGCATCAGCTATGATTTCATCGGTCAGAAATGCTCCTGATTTGCGGCGACAGAGCCAATCCCAAGAACGTCCTCCAAGTCGTTGGGAAGTCCAGGTTGACACCACATTGCTTAAGTACCACGGTCAGTTATTTTATCTAAATATTTTATTTTAAAGTTTAGATAAAATAATTAAAAAAATCCTTACATAAATTATTCTATCCATTCTATAAATTTAGATTGTATAAATAATTATTCTCTAAATTAAAATAATAGAATTTTTACATTAAAAATAAAATAATATATATATATTTCAATTTCTCTCCACCCTCATTTTTTTTAAATTTCTCTCCTCCCACTCATTTCATAAATAAAAAAATTTAAAAAATAGAAGAGAGAGTAAAAATAATAAAAAATAAAGATAATTAAAATTTTATAGGTAATGATTTTCTAAATTTAATAAATTGGATGATTTATCTTAAATTTTAGATATATGATAAGGAAATTGATGTGGATGCTAGAAATATAATCCAACTAGTAATATAATGTAATCAATTTTATAATGTAATATAATTCATATTAAATCACTATATTAACTAAAAGAGTTAGATCTAATCTTTAATTATAAGAGTGATTATATTATTTTATTTGGTATCTATTATTTTTATAAAAAATATAATTTATATTATTATAAAATGATAAAAAAAACCTTGTGATCAGTCGACAACCGATGGTGGCCGCCGACGAGGGAAGTAGTATTGACAAATTTATTGAGAGCTTAGTTTAATAAAATATTAAGATTATATTTGACATATAAATCTTAGAATTATAATCCAAATTACATGCCATTAATAGCATTGTAATACATATTATAAAAATTTATTATCTTTTTAATCTAAATTTTATAAACTTTTTAATCTAAATTATATTATATTACAAATTTAAAATTATACTAAATAATATAATCAATATTGTAATATGATTACACGTCACCAAACGCATAAAGGGAAGACAATAAAGTGAAGATGAGACACACAAGATGCAATCCCGGTCCTAATTGGTGGTAAAACATCCATCGATTCTTCAATTCGATCAGTTGGAATCGTCGACAGTTCAAGTTTTTTTTTTTAACAATTTAAATAAATAAATATTTTATCATTCATATTGTTTTTATATACCCGTGCACAATTAATTTTTTTTAATTTAAAATTTATTTTATACATAATACTATAACCCAACATCTAAAAACAAAGCCTAAATAGCATAACCGCAAGTTATAAAAAATAAAAAATTACACAGACCCTCAAGGTAAAGCCTGCAGTATATATATATTTACCTTGCAGTATGTATATACCGCGCGTTGCGTGCACACTCTCGCTATGTATATTTTAACTCTTAATACTCAGCTTCTCGAGGCAATTGGACTAAAACCTTGAATGCATTCAATAGCTTATCTTTGTAACTTAACGTAAGCAATCAAAGTCATTTGGCTAACAAAATTTCTTGCCGCGCAAATGAAGGTCTGGTTCGTCCAAAGCTTAACCTTAAGATTACCTCGGCAAGCTCATAAAACCCATCCAGAGTAGATTGAATATATGAAGAAATTCAAATTCCTGAAAACAACATTGGCAATACAATAGTTTGAAAAACTTCACAAGCAAGGGCACTGTTCCGGAGAAGAATCACGTGGATGACCAGAGACGATGTCGCAGCCGAGAAGGTTGATAAGGAAGAAGGTGTTTTACGCCCTGTGAAATCAATACGAATGTTAAAGGGGAAACACCGGGAA
>JBBPFQ010000064.1:3188784-3210217 GCA_037974815.1 Kaempferia elegans
CAGTGAGGGAGGAATGTTTGAAGTGGATACCGCGAGGTGGGGTTTGGAGTTCGAAGGAGGGATGGGAGAGCGGATCCCTAACGCAGCTTTTCCTATGTTATTATCCATTTCTTGCATATGTTATCATCTTGAACTCTATTACCATAACTGTTAGTAAGATGTGGATGCATGCAAGTTAAGGATTTGCTTTAGTATGGAAGGAAAACCAAGTTAATTTAGGTGACAATGATTTGATATGCATGAAAAAGTTGATTTGTTTTAGTATGTAAAGTAAACTAATATATTTAAGTGGCAATGTTTTGATATGCATGAAAAGTAATAATATTTTATCTAAATTTTGCGACATGACATTGTAACGGGTAGGGGAATCCGACTTAAGAAAGGTCCGGTGAACCTTACTAAATTAGAGGAGTTAGGGAATTCAGCTTATGAAGGGTCTGGTGAACTTTACCAACCTAGCGCTAGGGTAAAAGTTTGGCCAAATGATCCGAGATTGAGGTAAAATGGAGCTAATCCAATGATATGAACTCACTTAAAAAGTTTGATGTTGAAAGATAACATTTAAAGTTTGAAGGTCAATATATCAACAAAGTATTAAAATAAAATTTTAAATGTTCAAGGTAATTTCTTAAAAATATACGTTTGATGGTCCATTTCTTGTTTAAAATTTTTGAATTTACTGAGTCTTTAGACTCAGTAGATCCCTATGGTGGAGCTAACGAAGAGGCGGAGGAACTTGATGGATGAGTTCGTTCGTACCCGACAGTGCACCCCCGACAACATTCATTTAGAAGACTAGGTTAACTATGCATTAGGAAGTTAATTAGCATTAGTTCAAGTTATTTACTTTTAATTCGAGGAAGACCGTTTAGTTTTTGGGTACTGACTTGTTTAATTTGAATTAGTTTTTTTTTTTTCATTTTCATTGGAGAGTCTTTTCCTTATTCTACTACAATAATGTACGAACTAAGTTTGATTTAGACACGTGTTGACAAGATGGTCATGAATGATAGAAATTTTAGGGTGTTTCATTTTCATTGTTGACAATCACTAGAGTTGGAAAAGATCTAGAATTAAGAAAAATAAAGCGTAGATATCATTCATGTTGAATTTACAAGAAATTACCAGTTCCACCGAATGCCTCTTTTGTGCTTTGGATTTGGACTTCAAGCTTATGAGTAGAAGATAAATCATGCTGATGCTTACCTCTTCGACAGAACATTGTGTACTCAACAAAGACTCCAAATGATGAGAGTAAATTTAGTGAAGTCATCTTGATGCTGCTGGAGTCTGGAGCAGAACAACATTTCAATTTGCAGGGTGTTGACAGAAATTTTACTTCCCAAGAATACGGCTAGAATAATACACATGAAACAAAATGGATTATTCTTGCTTGTTTCTTCCCCGACTCCAATCTTTGATGTAAGTCCCAACCATAAAGGAAGATCCTGTTGTTTTCCTGACCTTCTGATGAGTTTCATAACCATTTCCAACTCGTTCCATTGTTGGAATCAAACTCGTTGATCTGACAGTAACATTGGGCAGTGAGCTTGCACCACCAACCTGCAGATCCTTTTCCAATTTGTGGGGGGAGGCTCCACCTTCTAACTGATTTGAATTTTTTATAGTTACTCTACCAGACATTCTCATGTCATTTTTCTTCTCAATTGGCTTATGTTCCCAATATGAAAGGTCTGCAGTTCGAACAGGATCATTGTTCCTTGCTCTAAAGAATTCTGATCTTCCCATTGGGGATATTGATTTATGATTCTTCATGGCCTTCTGTGAAGACTTTGGCCACCTTATCTTTCCACAATCTTCAGTTTGGACTTTGAGAGCGCTCCAGTGTTTTGTCATCTCAAGTAGTATGCCAGCGGCATGCAGTTCCTGGGGCGAATAATCTGTTACGTTGACAAATATATGTTTATTGGTTAGATTCTTCCGCTATGCCAAAAGCACATCTGTATATGGTAGATGGTTTCTTAATTTTAATGAATTCATAGATATACACCAAGATACTCTATAGGTGGAAGAGTGCAAAACAATTCCAGGAATAACAATTACCCAAAGAAAATAGAAACAGGATGAGCAATAGTTGCATGTATTTTGTGAGCAAGACATAACTAACCAAGTTTGGTTGTCATATAATTGATGGACCAATGTATTTGATAAGTTTTCAACTATGGTCCACTCTGCAGGCTCAGGCATAGGTGCCTGCTAGTGCATAAATGCAGTTCCGTTATCCACAGTCATACTTTGTAAGTGAGCATATGTCCTATAAGTGCAGACTAATAGGAACCATAAAAATTTCTTTCAGAATTGAAAATCCTCAATTAATACTTCAATTTTTTCCTATTGGAATACTCATGTCATGCAGTTCAATGGGGGAATAAGATCTGCGTGGTAAACTCCAAATAGTTTACAGTTAAAACTACGATACACAATCCACTGAATGAGATAAGCGGATTAATTGGTTCACTGGTTTAACTTATACATTTTACATTTACTTCAATAATAACTGTATGTGGTATATGCTAGAATCAATTTTTTATACCATATCTACACGTGTATATATTGACAAAGTGTGGGCTATTGATCAATTCCTATAGCTAATAACTAATGTTAGCTTGTACCACAGCAAAGCTCATTGTGAGTGTGAATTTATGGAAAAGAGACAAGATGCAAAATAAGATCAAATGCTAACTTCTGAGAACTTGAGCATTGACACAATCAATATATGCACTAAAGGCACCTTGATTTATTATCTTATAATCAGACTTCTTTCATTCTTTGAACTTGATTGGCAAATTTTTTTGAGCTTAGAAGGGGAATTATATTGAATCTTTGAATACAAACTATTTAAAATTATTCATCAAGAAACCAAATTAACATTTTGGGAATAGGAATTTAGTTCTGGTGTCTGAGTAAAGTAACCAATGTTGTTTGCAACTAATGAGTGTAGAGATTCAATGCTCAAGTCTTATATAAAACATTGAAGACAGTAAAGAAACTCACCTAGTTTTGAATATTGGCAAATTTACTTGGCAGTCCCTATAATTTACTTCAGTGAGATTTAGTGGAAGATGGTAGATCAAAAAAATGGAGAGCAAATATATATACAGGGGTTTTTTACCCTGCACACCCAAACTGGGCGATCAGCGTGGGCGATCCTAAAGGAAGGCGCCTTCTATGTAGAGAGTCGCCCACGCAACCAGTGTGGGTGTGCAAGGTAAAAACCCTTTTATACACACACACACACAAAGAACAATTACTACCAGGCAAAGAACAATAAAATGATCCAAATATGAATAGTATAATGCATAATAGAGAATCAAATTTGAAACAACTATGCATTTGAAAGCAATTGGCATATTACCGTGTTGAGACATATCTGAAGCAGATAGATTGGGTAAACTCCAACTACAAGCTCCAACATCTTTACAATTAAAGGAACCAGAAGAAACACAGCAGCCAGGCTCATTTAGTGTGTGCAGATCTTTCAGGACTTTGGTACTGCATAACATAGATGTCGATCTTATGTGATCAGGTAAATCTGGATCCTTCCCTTGAAACTTCATACTAGCCTCAGTTCCAGAAGTTCTAACCAAGCAACTATCTTTGTTGTCACATTCGAGGCCATTGCTTGAACAGTGGGCATGGTCTTCAACAAAATTAAGCCGCTTGTGAGTTAACACAGACAAGCAAGGTCCTTTTCCCAACCTTATATCATCTGGAGCATTCCTTTCAACATAATTTGATGTTTGGAGCACCATGTTTGAAAGCTGACCACATGGAAACTTAGGAGATGAGTCCAGATGATTATCTTGAAGAACAGCACTCCTTTGTAATGGATCTCCATTGTTATCAACTGTTAACATCTCCAAATCCAAGAAGCAATGCTGGTTGTCTCCGGTGAGAAGAGAATTGCAATCAATTCTAATCCATCTACCTTGATCACATGCATGCTTAGTTAAAACTTGTTTACATGAATCAACAGTGGGTTTGCAAGCTGAACTATGAGAACAAGACCATGAGAAAGGTGGCAAGCTAGCGGCATGGAATTTTTTTGAGGGTTTAATCAACTTTGAAGTGGACAAAGTCAAACTTAAATCTTCAAGAAGGGTACTAAGATCTGATCCTGAAGGAATGACTAAATGCTCAAGGATATTCTTTGGATGATATAGATCAGCATCACCTATGTTAGGGTACTAAATAGGGCAAAGAAAATTAAGTCAATTGTTGAGATAACTTATAATGATGAAGAAAATATGAGCTCTTAAACTGACCTTGGTATTGGTTGATTCATCATCTTTATTGGGGTGGGAACCATCCTGTACGGGTGATGAACTAAATTTACTGACGCATATAGCTTCTTTTCCATTGCTATTGCTATATGTCAGACCATCATGGGGAAGAACAGAGATTGCCTTTTTCAGCGAAGTCAACATACTTTCACTGACAACTGAGAGTTTCTTTCCTTTTTCAGCATTGACATTAAAATATCTGTAACTACCATCTAGAAGTTCACTAATGCCAACCTCATCAATATGCCTTGTGATATCAGAGAGATCAGACTTTAGTCCATATGTTCCTGGATAGAGGGTGAATTCATAAGTTTGACTAGATACACAAGGGTACCTTCCTACTGAGTTAAAATAAAATATATAAGATTATGTCATTCACAGAAGAAAATTGAGGCCTGTGATGCTTTTTGTCAGAAAAGCATCATTTTCTGAGGTGACTTCCAAACAATTAAAGGCAGGTGCACAAAACTCCTATCAATGCGGGATCCCTAGGAAAGGTCGGATCACATTAAGTCTATGGCGTGTAGCCTTATCCATTACAAGAGGCTATTTTTGCGACTCGGACCCATGATCTACAGGCCACACAGAAACAATTTACCATTGCGCCAAGGTTCCCCTTCCCTTCCAAACAATTGGTAAATAAATATTCATGTAGTCCTTTTGTTAAATGTTGCAATTCAAATTTCCATATAATCACTCAATTGATACTTGAGTGACCTTTACTGTTAAATGTTACTACAAGTCACCTGGCAGAGGATAAGAACATACTACTACAACATATATAGAGAGGACTGCAATGAAAGAAGTATGAGGGAAATAGGATCATTTTCTTCGCATACCTAACAGGTTGTTTCCTGCAGAAGTAGAATCAAAGCTAGAAATCCCCATCTTTGTTGGTAAAGTATCATATCTCGTTTTAATTCCAGATCTGAAGTTTTTCCTATCATTTCTTTTGCCATCAGCACCACGCTTTGGTTTGATCAACCACACTTTATCTGAACAATAGGAACTCATGAACAAATAGATAAAAAAATAGCAGCAAAGTTTACCCGGAAAATATTTGAATTGTCGACACCCAGAAGGTGCAAATATGTTTAGCAAGGACAATACGAATCCAAAAAAGGACTGATCATGTTCATGGAGATCTAGTTAGAGAGACTAACATTAATACAATTTTTATATATTTTAAATTAAAATGCAAGTCCATCTGGTAGCTATTGTTACCACTTTTTGGTAGTTATTCCAGAGATATCCATATAGCATGTATGTAAGCCTTCACTAGATTCACATTCACAGCCAAGACAAAATTAAAAACAACTGAACTGAATGTACAAAAGGAAAAAAAGATTCTCTTCCCCATTGAGGAAAATATATCAAGTAAATATTGTAGCAGGTGGTTGTATAGAAGATGATTTTTTGGTATCCACAGATTTCTCACTTCAAATTTGCTAACCCATATAAAGTCTCACAATATGAGGCAAGCGAACAGGAGACTAGTAACTTAACATTAGAACTGGTTTCCTTACCTGCATCCATCCTTATGCCAAATATTCTTTAAATCTTGGTGTCAAACTATAATTTGGACTTATTAAGAAACAAGTGAAATCTTAGTTTGTTTCTTTAGGAAACTCAAGAGACAACATAGATATATAAGTGATAACTGATGTGAATCTTCTTCTATTCTTTAGGAAACTCAAGAGACGACACAGACTATCAGTGATTCATAAAGTCGATCATAATCAAATGTAAAAAAGTAAAAAAAAAAAAAAGACCTATGTTTCTTTTTTATACAATACACATTATACAACATAATAGTAGAAGTCTATCATTACCAGCAGATGAGCATCTAATCAAATCTGTTTTTTTCTGGAAGATAGTGCTATCGTCATCAACTTGAGTATTTTTAGTATAACTGTCTGATTGATCTAGACGTGGTCGTTTATTGTCAGGACCATTATTCACCTTCCTATCAAATTCCCTGTTAAATGCTTTGCCTTCATGCTTGGACAACAATGCAATCGACATGCTTGTTTTTCCAAAGTTTTCTCTTTTTCCATTCACTTGACTTTTGAGACCAAGAGGCATTTTGACATGTGCATCAAGCAGTCCTGTTTTTGAGGTTCAAACTACATCCTGAAACTGAAAATCTGCCAGAAGCAATATTTTATGCACTTTAGTGAAACAGTATGAAATACAAGCGGTAAGAAAAAGAAATGCCTACAACAACCATACAAATCCCTGAAAGATGTATAAGCAACTGAGTTTTTAATCATGTGCATCAAAATCAATTTGAAAGATCTTAAACAACAATAAAAATAAAAAATCTTACAGAAAACAGAATGCAATATCTGAGCAACAAATGAGAAATATGAAATATAAGTGTTGCAATATATGATGCAATGGCCCAACAAAGTATTGAGCAACCTACCTTGAAAGTCCACATAATAAGCATTGAGCAACTTGAACTAAGGAAGCCAAGTTTCTCCCAGAACGGTGAGAACCAACCAATGGCCCAAAAATGCTTAAGCACAAGTTAATAGTTAGATCGTCTGATCTTATGAACCTCAATTGTTAGCCCAACACTCCCCATATGAGACTAAGCTAGGGTATTAAAGTCCTAAACTTGAATACCACTGGGATGTTGCTTATAAATTGCTACTCCATTCACAGATTCTTCTCTGTGATGTTATGTTGGAGATCTCAAAAACGCAGCAAGTTTTCTTAGGTTGCTCCTGGAACCAGCATGAAAAAACAACAAAGTGTCAAAGTTATCAACATTGATGTCAACTAAGACTAAATTAATCTTACTACGAATCAACGAAAACACGGCTGAATTCTAATTGCATCAGTCTCCACGTGAAACAAATTTTCGGCAAAGGTGAAATATTTGTGAATGCTCATTATTCAAGAAGAATCAGAGGCATGAAAGGATTTCATCCTCCAGGGACTTTTACGAAGAGACAAGGGTTAACACAGATCCAAACAATCTGAACCTTATACTTTGGTCTGGCCTGAGCAGTGAGAAGACTGCAAGAGGTGCGAAAGAGAACAGGACAAATTCATCCACCATGATCCTAGAATACTGGGGATGATGTCATTTTCCTCCGTTCCAAATATCCCCGTGCCAAAATAGCAATTTCTCAACAAACATAGAAAGCCACACACAACTATCGACCACCAAGTATTCCAAACACACCCGAAGATGCAAAACCCTCAGTTTAACATGCAAAACAAAAGATCGGCAGCAAATCACATGATGCCGGAGATGGAGCTACCGGCCAATACAAATAGATCGAAGGAGAAAGAGTTAAATAAGAATACCCAGAAACGCATGAATCGTAAGTCCTAACTCGAACACAACAGCGCAAACGCCGATCGACCTCGAGGCGAGAAATCAAACCGATAAATCACGAAAGGGGAGGTACCAGGCAGCCTCAGTTTCACCTCACCGACAACTAGGTAGAAGACACCCGTTGAAGAAGATGAACGAGGACCAACTCCGGAAGAAAACGAGGTACTCGCCCTCGCTCGAGTGGGCATGGCGGCCGAACGGAGTCGCTGCTTCGCCTGGTGATGCGCCGATGGGGAAAGGGGGAGAGACAGAGAGCTTTATAGGTTTCACCCAGTTGGGTTGAGATGTCATCTGGACCGTTCATTACCAAGAGGATGATAGAATATAAAAAATTATAAATAAAATAATAAATAATTTCGATTAAGTTAAAGAAATTTTATCTAAAATTAAAGCATTTTCGTGGTGAAAATATACTAAAGTGTTTTTAAAAAAGAAAAATATTGGCAAAATTTTAAATTGTGATTCAGGAGTCAACGTTGGTCAAGATTTATTGAGAAGACTATTTCCATTTTCATCCTTTCTTTATGCATAATGACATCCACCGTCTCCCTTTTTTTTCTTTTTGTCTTCTTCTCTATCCACTAGGTTTTAAAGTGGCATTGAAGCTTCCTATGCTCTGTTGAACGACACGGTTGGCAATGGCGGCGGCGCAGCTCTTCTCCCGCGCTTCCATTTCCCCACAAATCCCTCACAAGCCCACTTCCGCGGCACTCTCCCTTTATCCATCACTACGGTTCCCAGCTTTCCCCCGGTTGAAAACCCTCGCTTTGAGGGCAGTCAGCTCCCAAGCCCCCCGCGTCGCCGAAGCGACGGAGTTCCGCCATTGCTTCTCCAAGGGAGAAGATGGATTCCTCTACTGCGAGGGCGTCCGCGTCCAGGATGTCATGGAGGGGGTCGAGAGGAGCCCCTTCTACCTCTACAGCAAGGATCAGATTACGAGAAACGTGGAGGCGTATAAGGAGGCTCTCCAGGGGCTGAGGTCCGTCGTTGGGTACGCCATCAAGGCTAATAACAATCTCAAGATATTGGAACACCTCAGGGGATTGGGCTGTGGAGCTGTGCTCGTCAGCGGGAACGAGCTCAGGATTGCCTTAGCAGCTGGATTTGATCCGAAAAGGTGATAATTTTGGTTCCCGAAATATTCGTCTAAAATAAAGTAAAAAAAATCGAACATTTATTGAAAACGGGATTTTTTTTTTTGCTTGGTTCTCCATGTTGTTAGTTTAACTGACAAGCCTAACGCTTGCGCTCATGGAGTTTAAGCATCTAAGCGTACGCTGGTACTAATTAAAAAAATATCGACTTTGCATATCAATTCCAGTGACTCCATCACAATGAGATATAGCTATCTTATTAGGTAATGCTTATATATATAGTTTGATAAGTAAAAAAGTATAAGCATGAAATAAGAGTACAATAGACGGACTTAGGAATGTTTCATGTCTGACATAGTATCAGATCAAAATACACTCCCAAAGACCGTCAGTACACATGAATTTGCACCCTCTGAAAATTTTCTCATTGTCTAATTGCTCCTCACAAAAAAAAAAACTACTATTTCTAGCACTGCATTCAAAGTGTATCAAAGAGGACAAGGCAAAATGTCTAGCCTTGGTCAACAACCTACTTCCAGGATAGTATCTTCCGAAAACTCTCAACGTCCGTCAGTAGATAAACATCTCCTGCCTCATATGTAGTTACTCCTTGATTCTCCTCCATAGATTTGCGATCGAGGGGCATCTAAAGAATAGATGCTCCTGTGTCTCCAACACCTGCTAGCAAAAGGTGCAATGTCGATCCTCTATGTAATCCTACCTGTCTCTAGTGGGAAGACGCCTCCGTGCCAACATCCAAAAGGTAATTGCATACATAGGGCTTCCACACTCTCTGTGGCCATGGCTTCTTAGGACTAGGATGTCTAAACAAGTCATATGCCCCCGTCACTCCTCCTTCACGCTCAAACCAATCAGCCAGCCTCTGTGTAGCATTCTCCAGCGACCTAGCAACCAATAGTATAAGATCCCATATCTGTAGCAATCACTTTATCAGAGGGGAATCCGAGTGGGTTGCCTCCCAAGTTGATACATCAGCTCGCCTCAAGTAAGTGTGATGTGCCCACTTGATCCAAAGAGCGCCGCCTTAGTCTGTATCCTCTAGGGTATCTTAACCAGAAGGGCAAGGTTCCAAGCTCGCAAATCGCAAAATCCCAAGCCTCCTTCATCTTTAGGTCTATACATATTCACCCAAGACATTGGTGGATGCTTAGATGTCCACGTAAAAGACCTGCAATATTATAAATACGATCAATAATGCCTTGGGGTAAAGGCAAAACAGATAACCAGAAACATTCCATGCCCTAGAGCACCGAGGTGATGAGTTGTGCTTTGCCCGCATAAGATAGTGTCTTTCGTTGCCAAATGTTGATCCTCCAAGTTAAAGAATCCAATAAGGGGCTATAGTATGAAATTCAAAGACGAATAGAAACTTAAATAGATATGAAGCAAGCGGGATCCCCAAATATCAGAAATGCATAGTACCCTCTTAGAAATAGTGATGGAAAGTAGCCTCCTGCGGGTCATGTCATCCACACCAGCCAGATAAATATTCGACTTTAGGTGATTAACCTGTAGTCCTGTTGTTGGCCCGGACTCTTGTAAACACGTAGTCAATATGCTCACTGATCACCCGATTGAATAATAGTAAATCATCAGCATAGGCCAAGTGTGCTAATTTGAGGTGGCCACATTGGGGATAGAAACTGAAACCCAATATGACGGTGCATTGTTGTATTTGCCTCCCAAAGATCTCAATACAAATACCAAATAAGTAGGGTGATAGTGGGTCTCCATGTCGTAGTCCTCTTGCACCTCTGAAAAGCCCAAAAGACCCCCCCCGAAAGATGGGGGAGACACACACTCCATTATCCATGCTATAAACTTCTCAGGAAACTTCAGACCAACAAGAGCCTCATGCAAGAAATCCCAATGTACCAAATAAAAAGATATTGCAATTCTTGCAGGAATGCAAAAGGTTCAATTACATGCTAGCTGGTGATATACTTGATGCTAGTAACTGTCCCTTTATTGGATGGAAAGTGCATTCTTTGCCTTGTTTATTAATGTGTATGGCAATTATGTTTCATTGCTATACATACTTTTGGTGATCATTATCTAGGCTCTATGTTGATTCGTGACTTTTTGTACGTCATATGATTTATTCAACTTCTAAATGCATGCGAATGTGTTGTTATTTTCTTGAATATCAGGTGTATATTCAATGGGAATGGCAAGATGCTGGAGGATCTTGTTTTAGCTGCTGAAAAGGAAGTTTTTGTGAATGTTGATAGTGAGTTTGACTTGGAAAACATTGTGACAGCTGCAAGAGTAGTAGGAAAGAGAGTCCCTGTTCTACTTAGAATTAATCCAGATGTAGATCCACAGGTATGTGGTTATATTCCATAAGATTTATTAGACGTTAAAAACTCAAACAGATTGCTTTATAAAAAATAGGGGGGAAATGAAAATAGCATTCAATAAAGCAAATATCTTCCTGATCTTTCAAACATATCATGCTCTACAAGCAATGAAAAGAATTTGTTTATGTTCTATTATTGGAATGATCTTATGATTAACTGCTCATGCTACTGAAAAGCTTGGACTTTATTTGTTGTTTTGATATTTCCTTTTCTCCATTAGTCTCATTGCTCATTGCTTTTTAGTATGAATCTTTTGATCTACACATCCAATATTTTATCTGTGTTTTAGGCTTGTTGAAGTGGATCCTTTAATCTGCATGTTCAATTTTTTATGTGTTCTAGACTTGCTGAAGTTCTTCAAGTTTCCACTATAGCAAAAGAAAGCTTTCAGTTTTTTTTTTTTAAAGATAGCTTTCAGTTCTAGACTTGTTGAAGTGGATCTTTTAATCTTTTTTCTGCTTGACATTTCCTATAGGTACATCCTTATGTTGCCACTGGAAATAAGACATCCAAATTTGGTATCCGAAATGAGAAACTTCAATGGTTTCTTGATGCTGTCAAGACACATTCAAGTGAAATTAATCTTGTAGGAGTTCATTGCCATCTTGGGTCGACTATTACAAAGGTACTCAACTACTCAAATGGTCTATTCATCAGCCATTTTATTGTGTCTAGTGTTTTCTACATGGGAAATTAATTCACTTATTGATGATGACTTAACAGAATAGGTTGATTACCAAGGTACTCAACTACTCAATGGTCTATTCATCAGTCATTTTATTGTGTCTAGTGTTTTACAGGAAAAGTTAATTCCTATATTTCTGATAACTTAACAGAATCGGAGCATGATATCAATAATAATAAAAAAATCATTTTTCATGCCTTTTGCCACATGCTCCTTCATATATGCATGGTGAAATTTTTTTACTCAATTCCACAAGGTTTTGAAAGGAAGATATTATGTGCCCAATAATCTAACTAAAATTGGTTAGTTTTCAAGAGTGTATAGGCATCCTTTACCTCAACTCCATTTGTTTTCATCTTCGATGGTATATTTTGTAAGTTTATTGAAAATGGAGAAAATTCATTTTTTTTCTTGCATGCTATGGTGTATCTTGCTTTATTCGTTAGCCTGGCCATAACAAGTACATAGTGATTGGTACTCGACTTGATAAATAAACATCCATAATAACTTTCATGTTATATGAGTTGTTATTTAAAGTTTTATTGTTGTCTATCTTAGGTGGATATATTTAGAGATGCTGCTGTTCTGATGGTGAATTTCATTGATCAAATCCGAGCACAAGGCTTCCAGTTGGAGTACTTGAATATTGGAGGCGGTCTTGGAATTGATTACCATCATACTGGTGCAGTCCTTCCGACACCTATGGATCTCATAAACACTGTAAGCTAAAATTTTTCCCTTTTCAACTGTGGGCAAATGAGGCATTGTGATAACATCTAGGTCTTCATGGCGAGATTGTTTTTAGCCATCTTAAATGTGTTTTTATCTGTTCTATAACAGCTTGTATATTGTTTTGGCCACAATTGACCACAGTTCTCCGGTCCTTCCCTAGTTTAGTTATGATATTTTTCATATGTATTTCAGGTGAGAGAGCTGGTTCTTTCCCGTGATCTTACTCTCATCATTGAACCAGGGAGATCACTGATCGCTAATACTTGCTGCTTGGTTAACAAGGTAACTGGTGTTAAAACTAATGGCACAAAAAACTTTATAGTGATTGACGGAAGCATGGCAGAGCTCATCCGGCCTAGTCTCTATGGAGCATACCAGGTAAGTTTACCATTTACAGTTAGCTAAGGCTTCACAAGAGTGACATCAAACTGGTGTCTGCTAATAATATCCTTTCCTTGATATCATGGTTCAGCACATAGATCTGGTTTCTCCTCCTGCTGCTGATGCACATGCTGCAACCTTCGATGTGGTGGGGCCTGTATGCGAGTCTGCAGACTTTCTTGGCAAAGACAGAGAGCTACCAACACCAGCTAAGGTCAGTTTCCTTTTTCTCATTTCCTAATGAAAGTTTGTGATTTCTCTTACATTGTTGCAATGAATTCAATTCCCAGGGAACTGGTTTAGTTGTTCACGATGCCGGTGCATATTGCATGAGCATGGCTTCAACTTACAACCTCAAACTTCGCCCCCCTGAGTATTGGGTATGTATTTCATTTTGCTGTAACTTACTGTTTCATCCTCCAACCTGTTCTTATGCAACAAATTCAAGCCTATGTGCGCTAATTTGCCATTTTCCCTCTTGTTTTGTAGGTGGACAATGGATCTGTGGTGAAAATTAGGCATGGAGAGAAGATGGAAGACTTCATGAGGTTCTTTGATGGGCTTTAAGTTTTCAAACAAAGTATGTTTTGCTAGGTTTCCTTTGTACTTCAGATTTGCTGTGTTGTGTTGGAATTATTATGAATTTGACTTTAGTTGAGATCATGGTTTTTCTTGTACCTCACATCCTCTTAAGAGTCAGAAAGAGGAAGGAGATGGTTAATAATTAGGTTAGGTTCCTCGAAAATGAATAAAATTATTAGATGACTTCTTGTGTTTTCTCTTCCCTCTAAAAAATTAAGTTTGTTAGGCATAACATGGTGTTTCTAAAGCATCGGAACATTAGGAGGTGACCTAATGTTCCCCTTGTTATCTTCTCGTGTAATCGGTGATCACGGTTTAGGTAATTATGTCTAAAATTTGATTAGCAAATAACTTGTGTATTTATAGACTTGTAAAGTTGTATTTATAATAGCATTTTGTTATCCATATGAATGATATGACCTGCTTACGACATACTTAAAATATGACTCGAACACGAATATTCACCACCATCATAAAATGAGAATATATGAAACAAAACAATGTTGAAAATTCAAAGCATTAATTCAATCACAAACTAATGGATCATCTTTTTGCCTCAACTGCTCAACATCCTTTTCCAATTATTATTCAGCAAAAGGCAGCAACATGGCTCACTTTCTCATCTTGTCTTGAATTGTACACGATTGGACTAATTGGTTTGGGAATCTTGTGGTGGATCAAAAGCTAAGAAAAAGACACATTTAGGTATTGTTCATATAATCAAACCGAACCTTCACATCAATTGGAATCCAACAACAACAACATCATTATCATCTTTGTTGATGATCCGTGAAATCCACACATACCTACTACTAGATTCTTCCCCTCAATGAGTGCACTAGTTGCAGAAAAAAATCTATGATGACAGATTGTTTCCTTTTCATGACTATTTCAAGTTGTTTTTTTTAGTCACTGTTATGGGGCCTCCTTAATGAAATATCTCTTGTATGAGTGACTAATAGTCTAATAGTTGATATGGGTCAGAAAAATTCGTTATCTAACGATAACAAATCGATGGCAAACACATGTTAGTCGATTGCTCACACTGTGTAAATGGTGCTCAATCTGTCTTTTAGATTTTTTCCATCAAATGCAAAAATCTGTATTATTGATCCAATACCTAGCAAACTCCACAATCCAAGACTCTGAGCCAAAACAAACAAGACCCATAACTATCCAATATCCAATTGAAGTATCACTAAACACTTCATCCAAAAATCTGGAGGGGAAAAAAACTGTCTTTGTTAATTTGACTTCACTGCCTTAAACTGAGGACTGCCCTTTAGTGAGTGTCAATGAACAAGCTTCAAAGGCCTCATCATTTCATTGTCTTCATGATCCAAAATCTGCATTAAACAAACTGAAAGGTCAGCATATCAATCAATAGCATTTAGCAGTCATATTAGAATGAAGAGTGTGTTCAAGCAATACCAGACATTTACAGATCATTTGCTCAACCTTTTACAAAAGTCAAAAGTTAAAAAAACAAAAAAAACTTTCCAATTGTCTTCTTTATGGTGTGCATATTTTGACATGCATGATAGGCAAGTTGTGATATATAATATTCTTGTTTTGTATCAAGTCTTTGTTTGGTATCAAAGTGAAGTAGATCGTTTATATCTCAACATTTAAGCAGAGCCATATTATTGAACTTTTATAAAAGTTAAAAAAAAAATCTTTACAATTGTCTTATTTGTGGTGTGTTTATTGTGACAAAAGGTGATAACCCTCCTCTGAGGGCCTTAGAGCCCCCTTTGAGGCCCTTCCAAGACCGCTCCAAGTACATTTAAAGGGAGTAAATCACAGGGTCATTTGACCAACCAAGTACATTTATCTCGGTTATATTGAGATTCGAACTCTAGACTTCAAGTTGACAACACCTCATATGCTAGCCATTAGACTATCCTGAAGGGAGCACTCACCAATATCACAAGATATTGTAGTTCATAGACATAGACAACATTGTTAATGTTAAAAGTCTCCCCACTAAGCCCTTGATATCTTGCAACTTCTATTGTCAATCCACTAAGATCTTGATATTGTGTAACTTCTATTGTCGATTTTTAAAGCATAATGTCATATACCCTTCGATGTCAAAAGTGACTCAATCAATCCTAACCTAACAAGACACATGATGAATGAATCTATAGATAATGAGTCGACTAACAAAATCCAAAATGGCTAAGAAATTAGCATATCCTCTTATCTCCCCTTCTTAAGCTGTCAAGCACAATTATTTATGCCAAATTATTTTTTATCTTCTCAATTTTTTTTTCCATCTTCCAAATTAAAGTTAAAATTAAGTTTAAAATTTAAGCAAAAGGAAAAAAAATAGAGACAGGGAAGAAAAGTATAGTAGAGCTTACGTGGCAGTGATAGACATATCCTGGCTCAGCGGTGGGGTCGAAGCTGTAGACCCCGCCTTCCAGTGGAGCGAATCGAACCAGGACACGCGTCATCGCACTGGGCATCATCTTGAACACGTTCTTCCAGCCCTGCTCGTGCGCCGGCACCGGCCGCGGCTTCCCCCTCGCAGCCATCTCCTCCGCCCCGCATGCCTTCGCATCGTTCTTCTTCTGCATGCACTGCCGTAGTTCCTCTGCGTCCTTCCCCTGCAGCTCCCGCTGCTCCAGCACTACGAACGACGCCAGGTGCACGTGCAGCGGGTGGTTGTCTTCCGTCAAGTTGATCACGTTCCACACCTCGCTGCTCCCCTCCGCCGGAGTCTCCGTCGCCGGTGCGCGGTACGGCTTTGCGTTCAGGTATAGGTGCGTCGGCTCATCCTCCGCGCTCACGTACTCATACATGGCGATGTACCGCCGCACCGCCCCGGGGGAGACCTTAGCCGCCGGGAGCTCCGGTGCCAACAGCGCAGGCACCCGCGACGGGTCTCTTTCGCCCCTCACGCCGCTAATAAGGAACTTCAACACCTGGCCATTGAGCGCGTCGGTGGGGTCCCCGCTCGGGTAGGGATACGGTGCGTCGTTGCCAAGGACGACGGCATCAGCAGAGGATTCGGCGAAATCGATGACCACGTCGGCGATTTCACTCGGGGCGAGGACGAATCGCCGGGAGGTGACCGGCCGCGAGAGGTAGTTTGAGTCGGAACCCACGTGGTGAAAACTGAGGCGGTCGTCGTTGACGAAGTAGAGGCTGAAGAAACGGGCGTTGCTGGCGTTGAGGATGCGGAAGCGGTAGCGGCGGCGGCGGACGCTGAGGAACGGCCAGGCTTTACCGTTGACGACGATAGCCGAGCCGAAGTACTCCGGTTGCCACTGCGGGTGGATGGAGGGGTTGTTGCCTGTGGCGTTCATGAAGAGGGAGCCGTCCGAGCGGAAGGAGCGGTCGAAAAGGACGAGGCGGCGGTCGAAGTCTAGGCCGGAGGGGAGGCCGAGCCGGTCCTCGAGGTCCCGAGAGCGGAGGGTGTAGGAGCCAACGAGGCCGGCAAGGAGATTGGCGCGGGTGAGGCCCATGGCGTGGTCGTGGTACCAGAGGTTGCCTGGCGGCTGTCGGTTGGGGTAGAAGGCGGTGGGTCCGGCGAAATTGGCACCGAGGGACGCGAAGCCAGCGGTGAACCAGGCGTTGGAGTTTCCGTCGGAGGTCGGCGGATGGACGCCGCCGTGGAGGTGGACGACGGTGGGAACGCCGTTACCGGAGGGCGGACGCGCGGTGGGGATGGTGGGGTCCCACGGGAGGATGTGTTTCAACGGGAGGTTGTTGGTCCACGTCACGTAGGTGGGGATCCCGCGGATCGATTCGATGGTGGGACCCGGCACCGTGGCGACGGCCTCGCTCTCTCCGTACGCGAACACAGTCGTCGCCGGTAAATCTCTGTGGAATTTCTGTTGGAAATTTTAATAATTAATTAAAAAAAACATTTCACACACAAAATAATAATTAAAATATCGTCAAAATTGCAATCGAAATAAATGTAGCAATAAATAAAACAATAAATGTTGATATTTTCCGATAATTGCCAAATACGCATCGGCACGTGGTATTTTTAAACGAGGGGTGTGTATCTAAGTGCCCAGCACGTGCCCGGCACGTGCTACTTATGGGGGCGAGTAATTTGTTTAGCACAAACTTAAAACGTTTTGATCAACTAAATTAAGATATTATATCATCAAATATGAGCATAAAGTAGTTTATTAACTCTCAAATTGATCTTGGAACCTTTAAAAATTAAGAGAAAGATGTATCTACTTACCCAAGACTTTTGGTACATGCCGATAGTAAGATTGCCGGCAACAAAGGAGCCATTATTGCCGACATTGTAGCCAAAGAGTTTGGGCATGTCCGGGAGTTCATCCACGAACATCTCGAGCTTGGAGAGGTCAAACAAGGAATTCTCATCAAGTGCTTGCTCAAGAGAAGATGAGGAAAAAGAAGAAGAGAAGGTTGCCAAGAGAATAGAGAGGTAGGAGAAGAATAGCTTACCCATAGAGCTAAAAGGGAAGAACAAAGGAAAAGGAATAAAACAATCCATGAGTTTCTCCTATAGAGTTATTTATACGGAATAAAAATAGAGAAAGGACTAATAATAATTTCATAAAATATTTAATCGTGTAATAATAATAATTGGAATTTGGAAAGGGGTAATGTATTTTTATAATATATTTTTTATAAATTATTTTTTTGGAAAAGTAAACAAAATCAGTGGTAGTCATGGCTGCAGCCAATGCATGGCTGGAAAAGGTGGAAAGGATTTGAAGAAAAGGAGTGGCTTCACATGCCTGCTTTTCTTGTCGCGTTTGCATGGATCTTCCATTTATTTATATTCCTTTTTTTTTGTTAAAAAAATAATTTAAGTATGGCCTGTTTTGGAGATTTATCAGATTTTTTTTTCCCAATATTAAAATACTTATCACCTAATTAAAAGATTTCCTTCAATAGATTCATTGCAAGAAAAATGAGCTGGTTTGTTTCCATATAAAGCATGCAAAAATAATTACAATTAACCATATTAATATTAGGAAGAGTGTAAATAATCTTATCCTTATCCTGACCTACAATGAAATAATTTCATGCGTTGTATCAGGACTAACCTTCCAAAATATTAGAAATTACTGATCTAATTAATCAGTAAAATATGCCACAAGCATCAAAAACCGCCTCTAGTTTCATAGGTTTCAAATTTACAAAAGATAGCAACCACCTTGCTTTCCATGTCCTCGACGGCTTCATCTATCACCTCGGGTGGAGTTTCTGTTGCTCGAGGAGTTACCCGATGAAGAATCCACTTTCAAGTGACTAGGTAGAGGCAGTATCTTATCGACGCATTTGCGGAAGCTGAAAGCATTGGAACTTCCATTGACGCGAATGAGGAAGAAGCATCGAGTATTCCAGATTGGGTGGTCGCGGACCTGGAATGCTTTGATTCCTTCTCCGATCTTTATTGTGGATTCAGGGTGTCCTTCCTTCAGCAAGTCCAGCAGTACCAGATGCTCATACTGCAAAAACACAAATAAGACAAGGGATTATTAGTAATTTAGTTTGATTCATGAATTGTTATTCATTTCTTTTGCATCTCGTCTATAATTGTAATACATGATAGACTTGGCTTTTCCTTGCATTGTAACGATCACAGCAGTCAACTGCAGTGGCCAAGTTAGAAAGATTAGGACAAGGAGAAAGTGGATGTGATTAGAACCAAGGTCTCAAAGGTTAAGATCAATAACTATTAAATCTATGTGATCACCATTAAGTTGGTTAGAAACTCAAATCAAACTGTGTGATAAACAGGCCCAACTACAGGTAATCCAAGATCCATCCGTGCTGATAAGAACAACAAACAATCAAGGGTTTGAAAATCTGACCAGTTTTGGTTAATGCTTATAGAGCATTTAGTGCCTGAATTTAAGAAGTCAAGAGATCAAAACTTACAGATCCGAGATTCTCAAGACATTTTACATTTTCTGTATGGTATGACAAAAATTTTCTTGTATGATGTCAACATAATCGATAGAAGGAAAAAAAAACTAGATATGAAGAGAACAAATCAAATTGGGTAGTTCTTCCAGTGAGGGGTGTGTAATAATGGTCTGCCACCTTAATATGATTCTTTTTTTTTAAGGGAATTTTAGGGATGTTTCAGTCATCTGAGACCATCTGAATTGATAAAAAGGAAAAAACTGTGGATCTATGTCCATGATTCATGCTTAATAGAACACACAGGGCGTGCCCAATCCAGCACAAGGCCAACCAAAAATTGCCGGCCCAACCTAGAAATCAAATTGTACCTAGTCAATATTGTGCATAACTGGCGACCCAATTTTGGCTCATGCAACGAGCAAACGAAGCCCATTTCCACATCTACCCTCCATCCATGCCCCATGCAACCAGTAGGGAATCACTTCTTCCTGTCGATTGACCCAATACCATCAAGTTAAACCTCCACTTATTCACTTAACATTGTTGTATGACATTTGTGCTAGCCTTGAGTGCACTATCTACCTTTCAAATTCACCTTAATCAACCTCTTCCACGGAAATTCATTTTCTTTCCATTTGCTTAACCACTTTTTTTTTTTTTTATCTTGTAACTTCCCCTCCTTCAATTCATTTGAAGACTGCCACTCTATCACAACTTCCACTCCTCAAGTAAACTGATCCTAAATCTATAATGGTTGAATGAATGCCAAGTAATTACATGTTAAACCATTTCCAGTTATCAAAAATCACAAGAAAAAGTTGAGATGGATAATTCGACATACGACCAAAGTGAAATCTCTTTCTAGCATGGTAAATATCAAATTATCAGGTTAAAGATCAAATGTCAACAAAGCTTTTCTTTTCTACAAGGAAAATCATGCATATTCAGATAGAAATAAAGAAATTTGCAACAGTAGCAATGAAAAGAAGGAAACTCCACAAAATAAACAAAAAGGGAAAAATGTCACCTGGTTGAGGTCCAGATTGGTCGACCAAGAATGGACAAGTTTCAGGAAGTATTGGTACATTTCGTTCGCCGATCCAAACACCTTCGGCCCTACACTTGCTCCCTCGGTCTTAACTTCTTCCAATGACTCCTCCACCTTTTGCTTCCGACACTTCGAATCGCGGCCCTCTACATTCCCCTCGTCCCTTCCCCGTTTCTCGGGGCCACATTCGCATTCCTTCAGCATCTCGACCAATTGGAGCTTCTCTACGCATTCGCTCGTCATCAGCGCCTCTCCCGCTGCATTCTCCTCGCGCTCGACCAACTAGAGCTTCTCTACATGTTCGCACGCCACCAGCAACTTTCCCGTAGCATGCTCCTCGCGCGCAACCAACCGGAGCTTCTCTGCGAACTCTTCCGCCAGGATCGAAGATAAAAAGACGAGCGGTTCGAGTGAAATAAACCCTAGCCGTTCTGGGTATTTGGAGGGTCACCCCGCTCGATGATTGCAATTCAGCGTGACATTTTATTTAAAAAAAAAATTGAAATCACCGGAGGTGGCCCCCCCAAACGTCCCGTCAATTTATTTCTCGGCGTCATCCCAATGTCATCCCTCCCACTATTGGAGGGAGTCCACCCTCTGATAAAGGACATGTTTGCAGAGGAGGTCCTTCGTCAGATTTATATTTTTAATTTTTTAATATTTATTAATTAAAAAATTTTGAAGAAATATATATAGATATATATATTAATTATATATAAAAATCCTGTAATATTATAAAAAAATAATTATGTATAAAATAAATTAGAAAGGTGTGATAAAAAATATATATAATAAAACTGGAAGATTCATAAAAAAAAATATTAAGAGATTTTTTTAATAGTAAAAAAGTATATAAGATTGTTTATTTTTAACGTGTCATAAATACTCTAAGAAACCTCACGCACCAACGCCAGCTGCAGCAGCAGTTGCTCTTTTGTTTTTTTTTTAAATTTGCAAACGTTGTGTTTAATTAGATCAACGTTTAATTTTTAAAACGTTT
>JBBPFQ010000064.1:3210227-3224214 GCA_037974815.1 Kaempferia elegans
AAGCTAAATGTTAGATAATGGACATTTTTTCCTATATATATCTTATTTTATTATTATTTTTTAATTAAAAAAATCATTACGTACTTAAAATTTAGAGAGAAATAGAAAAAAAAATATCAGTTATTATTTGATGAATTTGTTAAATTCTTCAAATAGTGATGAAAATTTAAGTAGAAAATTTTTTCGATTTCGTCTTAATATGTAACCTCCTCCATTTCAAATTCCCGTACAAGATCTATAAAATTTTCAACTTTTTCCATATTCACCACTATATTATCATAATTTTTAAAGTTATCTAAATTTTTCAAGTAACGGCCCTCGATCTTCGTTTTATACATGTCCTCCATAATATTAACAGAATAACTAATATTTCATGCAATCTCAATTTCATGCAATTAATCGACTTCAATCACCAAGGATTCAATCAAATAAATAGAGAAAAGCTAGTGTTAATGCTAAGTGATAGTGACAAAGGTGTAAAAATATCTCATGGAGTCCCTAATTCACAATTTACTTCATTTTCATCTCAAATAGACTTGACAATATTATTCTCGATCAAATAACTGAGACGGACAACGAACTAGATGAAGATAATAGCAAGCGAATAATGTGAACAGTAGCAAATAATAAGCTCCTTGTCGTAACCTACACAATCATGAGTGAAGATTCAATAGTTGGTAATATTCATAAAAAAGAATCTTTTTTGAAATAGGTAATGACATACTGCAATACTAATCGAGATAAGGGAAACAAAAAGAGAACTATAGATAAAGCAAAATCACATTGAGCTTTAGTGAAAAAGATCGTGAATAGATATAATAGAATCCACAATAAATGATACAATGATCGACAAAGTGGATGAAGCGACGAGGATTTGAAGTTGCAAGCTCATGAAAAAATACAAAAGTACATTTAAATCTACTTTTTAATATAAATATGTGTGGATGATTGTGAAAGATAGTCTGATATACGTGTTGAGTTACTAGGTTGCAAACAGAGTTCTACATTAAAAAATACATGGAAAAATAATGAGTTTATAAAAGAGAAATATCTCCATTGGTATGACACATTTTGGGTATAGTCCAAAAATAAAATCATAAGAGCTTACACTCAAAGTGGATAATATTATGTCATTGTGGAGATATCTTAATTATTTTAGATCCAACAATTGGTTTAGATTCTGGACTGCCAAAAGTACGAACCACCGACTATGTATAAGAGCTATAGTTCAATCAAGTTATGTTCATGCAATGTTAACCTCAAACGAAAGGGAATTCCCATATCAAGATCAAGAGGACCCGACATCAAGCTAATGTCCAGTTAGATCAACAGGATCTAATAACTGACATAAAGTCTATATAGGTCAAGGTGTGACTTGATATCTGGTAGGAAGTCCAGCTGGATCTGTAGGGCTTGACAGTTGGCTAAAATCCAGTTCAATCTGCAAGATTTAACAAATGGCTGAAAATCAATTGGGTCTAGGTCCCAAGTGGGCAATATCATGTCATTATGGGAATATCTTAATTTTTTTTGACCCAACATTACGCTTCTCAATCCTTAGAGCGATGGACTATAAAGAAAGTAAAAATTTTAGAATCATCAGGTGTGCATACTAACTCTTTAAATCATAACACAACTGTTGATGTGGATAGAGAAGTTCAATCTCATCCAATGGGAAAAAAAAAGATTGAACATGTAGTAGATTTTTATTTATTTTATTACCTAATTGTAATTTTTAATTTTCATAGTTTATCATTCTATATTTTATTAAAGTGGTTTGTATTTTAGTATTTTAATTTTAAATTTGTGAAACATTTATATTCTTATATATTATTTTTTTTAAAGAAAGTTATATGTCTCCTTGTATTTAATTAAAAATATTTATGAAAATATCAGTGAAATATATTAAATTAAAAATTAATAAGTATAATTAATTTTATTTAAAAATAAAATTAGATGTAAATTAATAAAATAATAGTGTGATCCATAAATATTAGTTGATGAGATATTTGATTATTGAATTTGAGATATTTAATAGATGATACTTATAAATATTTGGTCAGGGTATATTTAATTATGAGATTTTTTATATTTAAAAAGTGAAATATTTAATTGATGATATTATAATGACGCGTACTTGATGCGGCCACATTGGACCCATTAATATTGCGGGCCGCATGATCTGCACTTGGGACCGCATTAATCCCAAATGAATAGCGTTGACTAGTCATAGTGCTCCACATTATGGAGGCACCCAGCTGGTCAAAGTCAAAGATCGAAAGGTCAAAAAAAGCATCTATTTTTCCAAAAGTGATGAGAATTCAACTATTAATTATTGCGTAACGCTATGATTGTGAAATCTTTCTTCTTGATTTTGTTTGAAAAGGAAAAATAAATTATTGCACTAAGTCTTCAAAGCCTCTCCTTTTGTTTCACATTTTGTCATTTGCCATTGTCTCCCAATGAAAATTAAGTGATGTTATAAAGTCATTTTGTCTTCATTTAGACTAATTTTATTCCATCTCAATTTTTTCCTATAGTCCTTAATTTTAAGTTAATTTATAACAACACCACCTTAGCTATTCGTTATTGTCACACAATTTATAATGTTAAATTTATGGCCTGTTTAGTAGGGATGGTAAGATTAAAATTATATTTTTAAAAAATTATTAATATATTATTTGGTATGATTGATTAAAGGTCAGATTAGAGTTGATTAGGGATAAAATTCACAATCCCAAGTTATGAAAAATAATTGTTAATTTTACCCTCGATCTTATCCTAATCAATCAAATTTTATTCTTGTCTCACCTATCAAACGGTCCTTAGTTCATAATTCAAGGTGGCTGAGGGGGGCAATATGAAATTCTATCCGTCCGCATAGAAGACTGCGAAGAGTCGCGCAGAAAAGCATTTTGTTTGTTTATTATTTTTGTGAACGGGAACAAACGCTACGGAATCGGGCGACGCGATTTCCGCCAAGCAGTAAAGTTGGGAAAAGCTTCGTTGGATCGACTACTATAGATCCCATCGACCACGGATAGGAGGAAGCTTGCTGTCAGATTCAACGAATGTGGACAGTTTTGGGCCATTCCTCCGTTTTCCAAAGCAGTCCCAATCCGCTACCTCGTCAAAGTTCCATTCGGCGCGGAGGCGAGGAACAGATCGACGGTAGTGAAATGAGGCAGGAAGCTGGCGATCAGAGGATTTAATCCTCTCTGCAACAGTGCTCGCGCAAGCGATTTGTTTCTAGACTTTTTCTTGCGATTCTGTTGAACTGCGGTGGTAGTGGTGGTGGGAGCGAGATTTGGGAGCAAGTGGAGGCAATCGTCAGTGGCTCCCAAGTACAGATTTAGTTTGGCTTCCTAAAGGTCAGTTCTGATTGGTTCTTCCTCCTTCCTTTATTGTAGTGCTTGTTGCCCTCGAAAGGTCCACTCTTCCCACTAGAAAAGGGTTTCTAACTGGTTGATTCGTCTGAATTTCTCCTAAGACCTGTATCTCCTTTCCTTTTCCTCTTTCTTCATTGAGCAGTTGGACGAAATGCAAATCTAGGTTGCTTTTTGTTCGTCTCCATCTAAATGATAAATTGATAATTCGGTTTAAGAGATTTTTGCACATGCAGCGTTGAACCCTTTTTGTAGGCGTGCCCATGTGATTTTCCCTAGAAATAAATGTTAAATATTTTCTCAATAGTGGAAAGGGATGAACCCTTTTTTTTTTTTTCTTTCTTTTGAAATTGATGACCATCATAGATTTTCTGCTTCATTGGACTTTCTGAAAGCGATCATTATCGACATATATAAATTCTAAAGAACATTTTGCAGATCGCCTAACAAGTCAACTCTGGTAGGCTGATCCTATAGATTGCCACTAGTACTATCGATCAAGCAATAAAATTTGGATGAATAGTTTGACCAGGAACAAGCTTTAGATTTGTATTAATTTTAATTAGAAAGAAATTTCGATCAATCTTCACTAGCTTGAATTCAGTCTTTATACCATCTAGATTCAGAATCGGCAATAGTTGTGAGAGTTGAGGAATTCAAACAGGATATGTTGTTCATTGCTATATATTGGGTTTGAGCAACTTACATATGATTTGCTGGTTTTTGTGATTAGATTTTCTGGTATAACTGATAATTCTATTAGGTCCTTAAAATACTATATTCATGAAGTTAATTTTTTTTTGTCATTTCCTTCTTTTCTCATGATTCTAGAACATGGCGTGTTTTTTTGTTAAACAACTGCATTATCTTTTTAACGTGTCTCTATTGTTGAATATGAGCCTAATCTCTTTTTCATTTGTTTTCTTGTGTCACATTGTCTTCTTAAATATCAACAACTCCTTTGATTTCTGAACATTCTTGTCCTGCTTCTCAAATTCAGAACTCCTGCTTCTACGAATAAACCGAACAATGGTGCAGCCAGTCTCTGCTGAATCTGATAACAATGGTTTCGAGGCACACGGCCTTTCTCCCTCTCACAATCTGACCGAGAATTCAAAGGATATTCACAAGGTGGGACTCCCACAGAAGAGGAAGCTCGTCAGTGAGTTTGCAGACACATTCAAAGAGACATTCTTCGCAGATGATCCTCTGCGCCCTTACAAGGATCAACCCAGAGCAAGGAAGCTGGTGTTGAGCCTTCAGTTCTTGTTTCCAATCCTCGAATGGGGAAGAAACTACAACCTTACTAAGTTGAAAGGTGACCTTATTGCTGGTTTAACGATAGCTAGTCTTTGCATCCCTCAGGTATGTATAACTGGAAACGGTTAAATTGTTCGATTCTATTGTATATAATTTCTGAGGTCATTTCTCTCTTCGAGTAGGACATTGGATACGCTAAGCTTGCTAACATGGATCCAAAATATGGGCTCTGTAAGTTATACTTCTTTAGAACACAAGAATTGAAACTTTGCAAACAAGCAACTAAATTTTGTTTCCTCATTTTCAGACTCTAGTTTTGTTCCACCAATAATATACGCGGCAATGGGTAGCTCAAGGGACATTGCTATTGGACCAGTAGCGGTCGTCTCTCTCTTGCTTGGAACTCTCGTAAGGAAGGAAATAGATCCTACAACTAACAAGGGAGAATATCAGCGGCTTGTATTTACAGCAACCTTCTTTGCTGGTGTCACTCAGGCAGCACTTGGTTTCCTGAGGTGATCTCATCTCTTTCTCTAATGTGTGTGTGCGCGCGCAAGCAAAGTTAATCCATTATCTATTATATGTGTCACAGATTAGGGTTTCTTGTTGAATTCCTATCGCATGCTGCCATTGTTGGATTTATGGCTGGAGCTGCAATCACAATTGCACTTCAGCAGCTGAAAGGATTTCTTGGAATTAAAGATTTTACGAAGAATACAGATATCGTTTCGGTGATGAAGTCGGTTTGGGGTTCCGTTCACCATGGGGTATAGCTACAAACTATCCATTTTTTTTCTCTTGCGAGGAGGATGTTTGGCAAATCTTATTCAAATTTTATTATGTTGCAGTGGAACTGGCAGACGATAATGATTGGGACGGTCTTTTTGGCATTTCTGTTATCGGCTAAGTACATTGTATGCACATAATTCTCATTTCGAGAAGCCTTAAAGAATAGAACTCATATGATTCATGATTTTGAGTAACTCTACATTTATTTTTACAGGGAAAGAAAAATAAGAAATTTTTCTGGGTACCTGCAATTGCACCATTGATTTCAGTGGTCCTGTCCACTTTTTTCGTATATATAACCAGGGCTGATGAGCACGGTGTACAGATCGTATGTTCTCACCTCTGCTACATCTGTTCGAGAAAGGGGAACAATATTTGAGTTAGATCACTGATTCTTGTTTCATGTTGCAGGTGAGAAAGATAGATAAAGGACTCAACCCATCCTCGATCAACCGGATTCACTTCAGTGGTCATTATGCTGCAAAAGGATTCAGAATTGGCGCGATAGCTGCACTGATAGCCTTGACGGTAATTAACGTCTAAACTTGGTTTCAGAGCTAAAAATAAAATTTCCTTTCACAAATTGGAAGTTGAAAAAAGATGGTGCACATGCATCAGGAAGCAATCGCAATTGGAAGAACATTTGCCGCTATGAAAGACTATCAATTGGACGGAAACAAGGAAATGGTTGCGCTTGGAACCATGAACATAGTCGGTTCGATGACTTCTTGCTACGTCGCAACCGGTACCATATATAAGTGAATATATTTGTTTTGTGAAGGATTGAGAATCACAATGTTAACAAGTTATTGAAACATGATTTTCCTGCAGGTTCATTTTCGCGATCTGCTGTCAATTTCATGGCTGGCTGTCGGACAGCGGTGTCGAATATCGTTATGTCACTGATCGTGATGCTTACCTTGCTCGTAATCACACCCCTCTTCAAATACACCCCAAACGCGATACTTTCTGCCATCATTATTTCTGCCGTGATCAGTCTCATTGATTTTGAAGCTGCAACTCTCATCTGGAAGGTCGATAAGTTAGATTTCATCGCGTGCTTGGGAGCTTTCCTCGGTGTAATTTTTGTATCTGTAGAAATTGGCCTCCTAATCGCTGTAAGTTCTCCTTTCGATCGCCAAAAGCTCTGTGTGTTTGCTAATATCAACTGCATTTAAATAGTCTTTTCCTGCACGTATAGGTCAGTATATCAATTGCAAAGATCCTCCTGCAAGTAACAAGGCCTCGAACTGCTTTACTTGGGCATATTCCTCGAACAACGATATATAGAAACGTCGAACAGTACCCGGAAGCAACCAAGGTCCCAGGAGCTTTGATAGTGCGAATCGACTCTGCTGTCTATTTCACAAACTCGAACTATGTCAAAGAGAGGTAAAGTTTACGACCTAAGTGACACTAATCATTGCCTTTAACAATATTATGACTATTAATGGTAAACTTCATACTGTTCTTTCAAAAACTAACTTCTTCCTAAAATATCGCAGAATCCTTAGATGGTTGAGGGACGAAGAAGAGCGGCTAGATGCTAAAAGTCTCCCAAAAATAACTTTCTTGATAGTTGAAATGTCGCGTGAGCAGCATAACTCTTTTCTCTTCATATTCTTATTCAATGATTGAGAGATGTAAATTAAAGTATATATCATTTACCCTTTTTGGTCGCTCATCTCTTGCAGCTGTTATAGACATCGACACGAGCGGAATCCATGCCTTTGAAGAACTGTATAGGACCCTTCAAAAGCGTGAAGTCCAGGTTAGTCGCGTTATAGTTCTATTTCTCCAATCTACTGACACCAAAACTAATGTCTACATCTTTCTTTCTCTAGCTTGTTCTTGCAAATCCCGGCCCTGTGGTAATTCAGAAGCTCCACACGGCGAAGTTCACAGAGCTCATCGGCGAGGACAAGATATTCCTCTCAGTCAGCGAAGCCGTGATGACTTGTGCTCCAAAATCATTTGAAGTTGTATAGAGTTCGAGCTTCGAATGTAATAATGCACACAAAGGGGGATTTCACTTTCAAGCTCATTCTTCGGTAAACTTTGATTGGTGGAACACTCCCTCTCAGAACAAATGGTGTTGATATTTGCTATGGGAATCTCATAACAAAATGGCTTCGTCTATGAATGTGAAATATTTACAAACAGATTGTAATGCCATTAATAGGAGTCATAGGTTAGTGGAGGCAAAGTTACAATAAGTGGTGTTTTGGATGGCTTTGATGTTTTAAAGGAAAGTTAACATGGATTCCCATTATTATGAATGTATTGAATCGTTTACACTGTTAAAGTTCCATTCCACCTTCAAATTAGGAGGTAACGTTCATATAGCAAACCAATCCACAAATCTAGTTGAGGCATTTCAGTTAAAATTCATATTCTTTCAGTCAAAGTACATGTATTAGAGCTACGATGATAATTTTGCAAGTTGTTCAATGGTTCTCATGTAAACTACATACCATTAAGAGTGACGACAATTTTTCGAGGAGTCGCATGATCTCTATGTTCACAGAGCCATATTCCCTAGAACAGAACCAACACACAAAAAAACAAGTCAATGCCATAAAAGAGAATTTTACAAAGCGTTTAGAACTTAATCTGCCGTAATCTGAATCTTTAGCATGAGCATTAATTCAATGTTAGATGAAAAGTTAAGTTTTCACCTGCCAAGTTCCCATGTTCAGACGACCATCAGTAATTGGAATCCTGGGCATCAATGATAAAAAGTATCAGCAGCGTCTAGCTTCTGCGATTATTCGAATTATGATATGACAAGGTGGGTTAAAACACATACGTCAGGGCACAGCCAAACATAGATGATTTTATATGGGCAGGCATATCATCAGGTCCTGCAAAGTTATCAACAGATTAAGGATCATTCGATGCCACACTGATTTAAAGCAAAGAATCCAATCACAAAGAACCATCTCGATAGTAGTCACATTTTACCACAACAACCAAAAAAAAAATCAAATGGATGGGGAACAGGAACTAACAAAAAGAAAGAAAAAAAACTACTATGATTTAGATTTTCATTTCCATGAACATCATTTCAAGCTATCAAATGTCAGAAGAAAAGTATCAAGGTACATGTCTTGACAATGGCCAACACATGGTTCGGATAGCTAAAGGCACCAATGGGGCAGGAACAGCGCCTGCTCAAATCGCCTAGTTCATTCCATGCCAAGCCAAGAGAAGAGCAAGAGGAAGTTTGGATATCTCTTAAACCAAAAATCAGAATCAATTCTATTGAATGATTTCGGATGTCAAAATCATACAGCAAATAGTCTTATATATGCTTACTAGATAAGCATATAATTTAAAGCTACTTCAAGTTACAACTATTGAAAAAAATATGAAGAAATACCCTAGTGAATTCTTCCTTTTGTGTCCTTTCAATGCTCAAAGATTTTAATCAGGCTAAAATCCTGAAAACATTAGTACATGCTTGCAGAGTTTCATTGTAGTGTTAGGGTAACTTTACTATCTTGTTGATTACACGCAGTCACCGTGGATCAGAACAATACCCAACTAATGGCTATGAATTTATTAGGGTTCTAATGTCTGAAGGCTTAATCTTTAAAGATCCATATCCAATAGAGAGCAACCTAAACATCACATTGAAACAAAAAGATCAAAGTTACAAGCTAATAGTGTGAAGTGCTACATAATAGAACAGATTTCTATACTTCCTCAAAATGGAGAGAAATCAATTGCGTACTTTCCTTAGAGAATAGAAGAACCATTCATGTCTTATTGAAACAAAAAGATAAAGCATGATTAATGGTCTTGCTGCTACTATTCAAGAGGGATGATCGTTTGATTAGAAGAACTATACATAGGGAGTGGTAATCATAAGCTCTTCTACAATATTTAATGCCAAGATCAGCATAGCAAGATCAATAAATCGTAGCTGCTTTATCAGCTGATACTGATTTTTCTGGCAATTGCCAGAGATGAAAGAAGGATATTTAGGTATTGGGTGCTAATGAAATTGGGAGACTGCAATTTTCACATTTACTCACCTTCCAATGTGTGCTTCCACGGTGCAGATCGACCCTAACACAGTAAGCAAAGGATGAATCATAAGTAAACCATTAAAAAAAAAAAAAATCCAATTCTATATTTTGCAGTGATCACTAAAGGGCTCTAGAATGTCACACCTCTGGCACAATCCGATTCAGAAATGTTTCAGTGTCGCTCTGAACATCAGAGTCATAATTCTCATTTATGGTGAGAGAAGCACTTGTATGCTGCACTGAACAAGTATTTAACCTTCTGGTCAGAAAAACAGCAGACAAAAAAGTAAAATAAAATAAAATTGTAATGACAGTCAGAGAAAACTCACGGAAAAGATGAGCAAGGCCGCATTTGAAGCCCGACAAATCTTGTTTTATCTCTTCCACAATCTGATACAACACCAGAAGCATACGAGTTATGTTTCATCACACTTTCCTACACATCTAACGTCCATTAGTAAGAAATATAAGAGATCAAGTACAACCAAACGCATCCATCGATTGACCAGTGGATTATTTTCCAAACACAACAAGGTAAAAAAGTTGTTTTTTGCTGATTACTAAGGGAGATAAAATCAAGCAATGATCGGAAGAAAAAGTGACAGATTTGGAGGCGATCGAACCTTAGGGGTGATGAGATGGCATCCGCGCCTCTGAGCAGGGACGACGACGGTCTTCTGTGCCCACTTTGCTGCCATGGCCTCAGAAACAGAACTGGAAGTGCCGGCGGTGGCCACTACGAGTGTACGGGGGACCTTCTGGGATCTCAAACGGAGGATCGCAGGAGAGAAGAGAGGCTTGGTGGAGGAGGCAGCCGAGCCGAATCCCATCGGCGATGAAGAGGACGAAAAAGGAAGAGATAAGGGGGTCGCCCCGAATTCACAATCTTAAAGCGCCGAAAGATCTTGACGCCGCTCGCTTCTCACCGCCCGATGAGCCAAGTGGCAACTGCAGAATAAAATAAAATTCTGAGTGGGGAAAAAACACTGATTTTTCTAATTTTCAATTTAGTTTAATAATTAATCGGTAAATTACTGAACAATGTCGTTAAGTCGCCGATTATCCAAATACCGTATGTCACTTAAAATTATATGTTATACACATTTTATCCCTCTTAACATTTCCAATTGATCGACAAATTTATCAATTGATTGCTAGTAGCAATCAATTAGTAAATCTACTAATTGATTGGGAATAATATATGGTCGTATAATATTTCACCAATCGATTGCTACATTAGTAATGAAAATAAATTTATAAAATTATTATTTTCAATATATTGTATCAAATTACCGTTTGAGAGCATAAATGTATTAAAGAGATTTATATGAGTATATCAGTCTTTGTTTGCCGTGATCCAGAGTTCGTTGGGTCCATCAGCTAATTTCATCAAAAACTGACTGATGAATTTAGAAAACTCCGAATCACTCAAAATAAAAACCAATATATTTGTCTAAGTTTCATTAATATATTTATGTTTTCAAACATCAACTTGATAAACTACATTGAGAGCAATGAATTTTTTAACTAGTGCTCTATATAAAAAATTATATCAAATATTCATTGTTAATTATAAGTGTTACGATGATAATATTTATTATAACCGACGTCACTTTTTATGACTCTCCGTCATCGGACAATATCAAATTTTTAATCAAACATTAATTTGATAAATTATAATGAGAATAATTATTTTTTAAACTTGTTCTCTGCATAAAAAATTATATCAATATTCATTAGTAATTATAAGTGATACGACTATAATACTCACTAATCGGCATCACTTCCGGCACCACTTCTTATGATGCTCCTTCATCGGACAATATTAAATTTTTGATTTACTAATATGCTTGTCTTTTTAATATATTTATGTCCTTAAACATTAATACAACATATTATATTGATAGCACTGATTTTTTCAACTCATTTATGATCGGGTTACATTCCACATAATTATTTATGCAATCGATTAGTGAAATATTACATAGCCACAGAATCATTTACAAATCTGTCAATCAATTGAGATTAGTAAACCGTAAAATAAGTATGGAATATGTGATTGGGTAATTTTAAAAATTACCGATGATATTTAGGTAATCAACAACTTTTGCTATGTGCCTACGTCAATATAACAATGATTTATTTAAATTGTTTAATTTAATGATGAATTATGATATATATATTTATGCTAAACTTAGTAGCGTTTAGTTGTGGATCACATATAATAACCATCATGATGGTTTGATAATACATAAGATCGAGAATTACCTATGATAAAGTCTTGCCACCATGCTTCTACTTTAAAATCACTCAATAAGTTTACTCAAATTACAACATTATACGATTCTAAGCTCGAGATTTGGGTAACCAACTCTAACTTTATATTTCTCAAATAGCTCTTGAAGGGCACGAACAAATTGAGCATGAGCCTCATCGACCTACAAATTGAAAAAAAAAAAATCCATTAAAAATAATAATTCAATAATACTTTTCGAATAGTTGAAACATTTAGCTACCTCCTCCGGAGTTGGCTTAGGATTTCTCTTCACCTCGATGGGTTTTCCCACTACTATATGGAGTGGATGACGAAATGGAATAGGCGATCTATAAATACATAAATTATAAGGAAAATAAAATAGGTATTGTTTTAATTTTAAATATTGCGAGGGCCATAATGTAAATACCCAAATCTTCCTAGAAAAATCGTCGGGGGAAATTTAATGGCTCTGTAAATTCTAGCGGAAAGCTTCTCGCCGGGATTCCACCACTTGAATATCTTATTCTGCCGCCGATTAAAATATAAATTAAAATACAAAAATGATTAAAAAATTATTTTTTAAAATTTCAGACCTGTCCAAAGCAAAAAACCGGGACCAACGGTCGACCGGTTTCGATGGCAATTTTAACAAACCCTTTTCTTGATTTGAGGTAGGCAACCTGCTCAACAAATCAGAAATAAATTTAATAAATTAACAAAATTTACAGTAAAAATAAATAAATAAATAAATAAATAAAATTAATTATATTAATTTAATGAGATGAAACCTCAGAATCGTGCTTCATGTGGACCATCTCCCTTACTCCGCCGGGGACGACGACGACGCTGTAGCCCGCCCCCAAGCACTTCAGGAAGCTCTTCCTCGTCACCGGCACGTGCCCCACCCACGTCCAGATGTGCCTCATGAACGGGATCAAGAACGACTGCACCGATCCCAACAACAAGGTCCAATTCTTTAGAACAAATAGATCATGTACAGAGAATCAAACGGGAAAAAACACAGGAAATTAAGATCGGTGTCTCACGGCGCTGTTCGCCGTGACCTTAATGTTCGGCAGCGGCAAGAGGCCGGCGTGGCTGGAGAGAACTGAGTTGGCGATCGGCACCAGCGAGTGCGGCTCGTAACCGATCACTGGAAAAGGCGGATTAATGTTTCAGTTGTTTCGGAGCGGAAAATAATTTAAGGTGAGGCTTTTTGGAAGAGTTAGCGATCACCGTAAGCTTGGTTGGGGTCGAAGGCGTCGACGTCGTCGGCGTGAAGGGTGATGGGGAAGTAGCCAGTTATGTGCTTGAGGATGTACCTGAAGATCGCAAAAAAGAAAGGAAGATAAATTTGCCGGTGAAGTTTCGATTGATGGCGAAAAGGAAGCACCTTGACAGTCGGTTTCCGAAACTGCTCTTGTCGTCGACGGGGATCACCAGAGTGAGGAGGAGGAAGCCGGCGACCCTGCGTTGGAGGAAGAAGGGTGAGAGAGGAGTAGGGAGATGGAGGCGGAGAGACGGAAGACATCAGGCGGCTCACGCGGCGAAGTAGCGGGCGGGGAGGAGCAGAGCGGCGGCGAGGAGTACGGCGGCGTTTATGTGGAGGAAGCCGACGTAGAGGAGGAGGGCGACGGCGGAGTGGAAGAAGGAGTTGCATCCGGTTGTGGTGGGTCGGGTCACCGCCGGGTCTGCCATGGTCGCCGTGCTTCCTTCGCTGGCTGTAAAAGTCGCTTCTTTAAAGACGATCGGTCTAAATAAACAGATGCATTTAATGTGATTTGTTTTAAATATTTATTTTCTAAAAAATTAATTTCTCGCTGACACATTTATAAGGCGGACCCACGTTATAATGACCGATGTCAGATTACATGGGGTGATAATGCTTTACCACCCGTGAACCTCGCATGTTAATTTTATATCCTAAATTTTGAATTTTAAAAAACAATTATTACTTCTCTTTTACAATTATTTGGTTTCACTAAGATTGCGTTTGGTACGTTGTAATGTAATCTAGCTTGTAATGTAATTCATCTTGAAATGTAATATAATGTAATGTCGATTACATTACTATGTTTGGTGAAAAAATTCCATGTAATCTAGATTACAAGAGTGATTAAATTCTTATGTTTGGTATGCACAAGTAATGTAAATCATATTAATATAAAATGACAAAAATATCATTCGACCTCTACTAGCCACTAGAGGCGGGAGGCCGGCAGCGGCCGGCGAGCGTCGGTGGCGACCTGCCGGTGGCGGCG
>JBBPFQ010000064.1:3315121-3328646 GCA_037974815.1 Kaempferia elegans
AATGATTTATTCATCCATTGATATTCATATTTGCCAATTCATCTTCCAACTCCCATGCCCTGTCCTTCAATTCGAGCTTCGACTCCCCCTTTGCCTTAGCCTTTGACTTCCACGCCGGCCGCACGCGACAACAAGTGCACATGGACAGACCGCATCGGCTAGTGAACTTGGAGTGGTTGGTGGGTCGTGTAGACACTTTCACGAAGATGCCTGCGGTCGGAGGCGAATCAAACCTATTCAACACTCAGGATTTGGGATTCGGGTTGAGAGGGAGAGGGAGGATGATGTGGGTTCGAACCATGCCATGTTGTCTACCCTCGCGCCGCATCTCTTCTTCGGCCTTAAAGTACTAACTCGAGATTTATTTGATTAATTGAGTTTGATGGGGAGGATGATGTTGGAATGTTGCTTATATATAAATTAGTAGATTGTGCTTTGATCCTTGGGGATCAAGAAGTTCAACATTACCCTTGGGGTGCAAGCCAAGTTAGAATTCTATATTACAAAAGATAGTCAATGAATGCATATTTTATTTATATATAGCAAAAGAAAGTCACCAATATCATTGTTTACTAGCTTTTTTTTTTAGATTATTAATTAATGAGAAGGGCAATGATAAAATTGAACTCGTATGGTAGAAATTTAACACTCACTCGGGATAACGGGTGAAACTTTTGACCATGAGATATGAGATTAATTAATCTCAGTTTGTAATCGAGTTTCTGTTCTCCCCATATATCATTCAAATATCCAAGGTTAATAATCATCTATAACTTACCTCTTATGTCTTGACTTGTGATGGGCTGACGGAGACGCTGGGGTAAGCGAATTATCTTTTGTCACTGCGGATGAAACTTTTGAGATTACTAAAGAGGTTTTTTTTCTTCAGATGTGGTTGACTCTGTGAGGATATGGGGGTCAAGGACTGATCAATATAAGCACCAGATCATCTGATGGAGTCAAGAGATAGTCAACAAAAGGAAAAATCAGCATCGCAGTCAAGAAGGTGCTAGATCATCAACCGCCTCACCACAAGAGGCACAACCAGGTCTGACCGAGTCACTGGCCGGTCGCCCGAGTTATCCGACCGGATAAAGTAGCCGATCGGACGTGCTAATATTGGACAACCCCATCTACTCAGCAGGAGTTGGACAATCAACTCTTTACCACGCACAGCTAGCCGGTCGGTGAATTCACTCGCCAAGGTCAATACCCCGATCGACATACGAGGACATAATAACTAAGAGTGCAAGGTTCGATCGGCATAAAAATACAAAAGTTCTTTGTCGCCTAGCCTAACAAAATGTCAGAGAATATTCTCTGCTAGCTAAGAGGCCTATCAAAGGCAGACATGCGGCAAAAGCAATCATGAGCGACTCATTTATGGAAGATACAATATGGAAAGAAATCGCCACATGTGTGGCAGCAGCTGGTAAGAAATCTTCCACCTATAAATAGACCCTGGCCAAAGGCCACAGTGATCCGAGTGCCACCTCCTCGACAACTTCCCAATCCGAGTGTACCCGAGTCTTATCATCTCAGTAATCCTTCATTTCGAGTGCGCCCTCAGGAGTAATCCTTCATTTCGAGTGCGCCCTCAGGTATTTCTTGATCTCCAGCTGACGGCTTGAGAGACCATATCAAATATTATGCGTCAAAAGACTTGTCATGATGGATCCCTCCGATGTCTAAATCACCATGACATCCTAAATGTAATAAGGGAGAGTGTGTTAAAGAGAGTGACTGCTAATGAAGATCATAAGAAAGTGAAGAAGGGATCGTGGGAAAATAGAGAGCATTCATATCTCTTTATAATCAACTAATGAGTTTGGATGATCAAGAGTACTCGGGCTAACAACTCAACTCGGTTTGATACGTTGGCAAGTCGGACCAACTCAGCTTAGGTCAGCTAGGTGGTCAAGTTAGACCAGCTCGACAAGTTAGTAGGTCAAACCAGCTCGACAGAGTTCATTCTGTTTTCAATTTCGGATCCAAAACAATTCGGATCGGGTTCTGTATGGATCCGTTATCTTCCCGGTCGTCACCACTCACCGGCCGCTTCGTGACTTCGGCCTAACCATTCGACCGGCCTTCCGATACAAATCTCACGCCTTTGCTTCGTTGCCTCTCGTTCGATGTCTCTTCTCTCCCCCAATTCTCGTTCCGAGATCGTCTTCGCCGGGGGCGCCTGAGGCCCGATCCTGTTCGAGCTCGGCGAGATCTTTTGGTTGTAATGCCGGACCGCTCGGATTCCGACTCCTCCCCCAAGTCGCCCAACGGCTCGCAGGCGAGCTCCAGCGGGGAGGAGGTGAGGCCGCTCCCGGATCCGGGGTCGCCCAGCAATGCCCAGCAGTCCTCCGACGAGGGCGGAAGCAGCGACGGGGTGCTTGTGGATCTCCCCGGACAAACGGATCAGGTACTCTCTTTGGATCTTCTTGATTTTTGTTTTTTGTTTTCCACCCTCTTTCCGTTTTGAGCTTAAAGGTGGTACCTTTGAGCGATTGGGATCGGTTGTATCGCTCGGATGGATGCTAACGGGGTCGCGACGCAGGATTCCAGGAACATGCGAGGGGATCCCGACACTGGCATACTGGTAAATATAGATGGATCGATGCAGGAGTCCGTCGATGAATCCGGGAGGGAGGAGACGTTTGAAGATGCGTCGGATAGTCTTACCAGGACGGAGTCTTCCCGGAGCCTTGCGCTGGAGGAGTCCATGACTGTGATCGAATTCGGGGAGCGTTCTGATAGTAGATTGGGGGACGATGAACTTGCTAGGGTTCAGGCTCGGCTAGAGGACACCATTGCTGAATGCCAGAAATGTAAGGTAGGGTTCTTTTTTTTTTCTGCCCGCGTGATTTAGTTGAATCTAGTTGAATTCGTACCAAGAGGAAACTTAAAGCTATTTTTTTTGGCTCAGGAAGAAAGAGAAATTTTTGGCAAGGAGATTGTTAGCCTTCGGCAAACTCTTCAGGACATCCTTGACCAGCATTCTTTACTTGGCATTGGGAAGAATAATGACTCCGTCAGTCTCCCTCGTCTTCAAGCAATTGAAAGCAACGATAGAGCATTGTCATCTCCCACACCTTTTCACTCTATGTTTGATGATTGTTCCAAATTGTTAACTGACTTGAAAGTCATTCTAGGCGAGAGAATGGATTCTGATAGTAAAATAATAGAGCTTCATGGTGCTCTGGATACAAAAGACCAAGAAATTGAGGAACTCAATGCCAAAGTTTCAGAATCTTCTCTTTCTCATGATGTCATTATTTCTTTTTTGGACGCATTCAAGGAAACACAGTTAAGGACTGCAGAAGAGTCGATTAACCTGGTCACCAAAAGGTTGCTTGATTCCCTAGAAACGGTAGTTGGCCAACATGCATCTGCTGAAGATTCTCCGAATGATGGTCTCTCTCTTGTTGAGAAAAAAACACTTCTTCTGATAGAAAAACATTCTAAAATCATATCAGAGATCCATCTACTGAAGCAATCCTTAGAAGAATGCAACCCTGCATTTGCAGCTATACAAGATGATGATCTGGGTAAGGTTTTCAGTTTTGCTCGTGAGAAGTTGTTTGAAAGCAACAGAAATGAAGCTAATGTACTGGATAGCATTAAAAAATTTGAGGAAGAGAATAAGAAACTTCTTGAACAGGTTGAGAAAATAAAAGAGAATTTGGAGAGAGCTCAATTGGAGACAAACAAAACTAAGGCAGAACTTGAACTGGCAGAAAACAAGTACATGACAATCAAAGAAAAGCTAAGTATGGCAGTGTCAAAGGGGAAATCGCTTGTCCAGCATCGTGATACATTGAAGCAATCCTTGGCAGAAAAGACAAGTGAGCTAGAAAAATGTATGGAGGAGTTGCAGCAGAAGTCTGAGGCCTTGCATACTACTGAAGCTAGTCTTGACGAGTTGAAGCAGTTATTGAACCAAAACACAAATGAGCTTGAAACATGTTTAGAAAAGTTGCAAATTAAAACTATTGAACTAGAAAATGCAAAGATAAGCATTGAGGATTTGAATGCAAACTGCATCATGGTAAATTCTCTTCATGAGTCCCTTTCACAAAGGAGTAAGTGTCTTCTGGACATTGAAGAAATTACGTCACTTGCACATCCTCCACAGGAAGTTCTCTCCTTGGAGATTGTTGATAGGGTAAGGTGGTTCATTAACCAAAAGGCTGCTGCAGATGCCATTGTCTTGGAAAATAGGAAAATTAGGGATGCTGTATCTTCCATTGAACTACCAGAAGATGTTTCATCTAGAGAACTGGATTATCAAATTGATTGGTTCGTGAAAGAATTTGACCGTGCAAAAGATGATAATGGTAAGTTGCAAAATGAAATTAGTTCTGCCCAGATAGCCATGGCATCACAACTATCAGAAATGTTAGAAGCACATAAAGGAATTGACAGCCTCGAATCGTATCTTTTGGAAGAAAAGCTAACAAAAGAGGTTCTTCATAATGAACTCAAAGAACTACA
Organism: Kaempferia elegans; assembly: GCA_037974815.1. Lineage (NCBI taxonomy): Eukaryota > Viridiplantae > Streptophyta > Magnoliopsida > Zingiberales > Zingiberaceae > Kaempferia > Kaempferia elegans. The sequence continues at coordinate 3,319,610 of JBBPFQ010000064.1, forward strand.
GTGCCAATATGATGACATGGTTCAGAGATTATCATCTCTTTCATCTGATAAAGATCAATTGCTCAAAGCATTATTAGAATTATCTGAAAATACATTAGATTGCCAACTTCCTGTTGATATAAGGCCAACAATAGATAGATGTGTGATTAAGATCAGTGAAAAAATGTCGTCATCTCTCACAAGAATCGAACAAATTGAAAGGATGCAATGCATATTGTATATAACAGATCAGGATTTGAAATTACACGAGCAGATTCTTGATGATGATTTGCTCGAAAGATCTGCCACTACAAGGCTATCAGATGAGCTGGCAAAGTTGTCAAATGAGGCAGTTGTATTGAAAAATGATAAAGAGTCGGTGCAGAAAGAACTAGAGCGAGTTGAAGAAAAAAATTCTCTGCTAAGAGAAAAACTATCCATGGCAGTGAAGAAAGGAAAGGGTTTAGTGCAAGAACGTGAAGGGTTCAAAACCGCCTTAGATGAAAAAACATTTGAAATTGAGAAACTAAAACGTGAACTGCAGCTAAAAGATGGGACTATTAATGAGTACCAAGAGAAGATCAACAATTTGTCAATTAACATTCAGCATATTGAGAAACTTGAGGCAACTATTGTTTCACTGAAGAATGAAAGAGACCAAAGCCAACAGAGCTTGCATGAGATTAGCACCAACTTAGATAACTTAATTAGTTGTGTAGAGAAAATTGTTGTTCCTACAGTTAGTGTCTTTGAAGGGCCTTTGGAAAAGGTAAACTGGATTGCTGAGTACATTCAACAATCAGAAGTGGAAAAAAGCCATGCATTGGAGGAGCTTGAAAAACTACAAGAGGAAGCTAGTCTGCAGGCTAGGAGGTTATCTATTGCCACTGAAACTATTAAGGCATTAGAAGAAGAAAAGTCTGAAACAGACAATTATATTTCTTTGATTTTTGAAGAAAAGAATGCAATTCAACTTGGCAAAGTTTCTGTTGAGCAGGAATTGAAGAAGCTTAAAGAGGAGGTTGATTTTAGTGTCAGCAAATTATCTGAGGCTTATGCTTCCATCAAATTACTTGAAGCTGAATTGGCAAAAGCACAAAAGGATGTTACCCAACTCCAAACAGACAGAAACAATTTGGAAGCTAAAAGTGATAGAGAGATTTTTGAGTTGAATGCCAAGTTAGCTGAATGCAGGGAAAAGTTGCTAGAAAGTCATGGAAGCATGGAGAAATATTCAGCAGAGATGAATAGCCAACTTGGACATCTGATAATGCTTATTAAGGACAAGAGTCTGTTATCTATAATAGCTGAAGAATCTAGCAAAAGCACTGATGGTTTCAGAAAAATGAACAGTATGATTCAGAATATGCACAATCACTTTGCTTCAAAGCAAACACAAGTCCTTCTAGACTTGGAGGTACAGTTTATTTGGTTTTCGTTAAAAATAACACTTTTAGCTCTTATAGATAATTGTAGATTTCATGTTTCCTACTTTCTTTCAATTACAGCTAATCAAATTTCTCTTTTGTCAGTATTGGTAGTGAAGAAAACAAAAATGAAGTGAAAATGAATTCAGTCAACTCGTATCCTTCCTCTTGTAGATTATGATATATAAATCTCCCTCAATCATGATATATGAGAAAAATAAACATAATGAGGAATTAGATGACTAGACTAATTTAGGTGAAGTTCTAAGTCTACTTGATGATTGAGATATCTGAAGGATTGGATAGCCGAGCTAGTGGGGGTGAATAGAGATCGCTCAATTATATCTCACAAACATGATATTAGTAGAGATTCACACTTATCAATCACAAACACACAGGATTTGACCTGGTTCGGTAGTCTTCAGGCTATTACTCCACAACCTATGATCTGTCAGTGGATTATTCTTGAAAGAGACTATCTTTCTTCTCCTTCTTGAAACTCTTTTAGAGGTTGATAAATCTCTCACACGCACAAGGAAATACAAGATTAATTACAAAGGAAAAACACAGGGAATATAAGGTTTCTAATAAGGTTTAACCAACTCTGTTTTGCTAGCTTTCGAAGCCTCCATCGCTTCTCCTTTTATAGCCTTCTAATAGGGTTTAACCAACTCAACATAGCTACAGACATTTTGAGCATAATCTAATGTAAAATAGAAATTAACCTCTAAAGATCACTTTAAGTCTGTGAACCTAGACTCCTAGAGGTCAAAGGAAGGGAATGTGAGCACAAAAGTGCAAACTGGATTAAGAAGGGATATGCATGACATAATATCTTATATAGGAAAAAACAAATATTTAGATGAAATTTCATATTTTCTTAGCATCAAATAATTATCATTCAATTTTTGATATTTCTCTTAGGCAGTTTCATTCTTTTCTGAACTTTCTTTTTTATACCCTTATGATTTTTTCCCCTGTAATCCACTTAATGCGGATATTGTTGATTCTTTCCTTAGATTTTTCAAGTTGAATATACTGATGTGTTAAATACCATCTATTCTCTCTATTTACCATAACCTTCTCATGCTTAAATACCATCAGTTATTCTCTTATTTCTTCTTTACTGAAAATCTGGCAACTTTGATCTAATTGAAGGATATAATTCTCATCAGGATGAACTTGCATTTGAAGAGATTCCTTTACCGGACGCTGATGACTTTACAAACAACTGGAATGTACAGTTTGAGGAAAAAAGTGCAATTGACAGTGAAGATGTTCCTGATATTACTAAGATTGTAGCATGGTCGTATGCTCGAGCTGAGCTTCTTGAAAATTATTTTAGCATTTTCTTCAAAGGTCTAGAAAAACACATTGCAAGTATATTGCAAGGTCTACAAGTTACTAGAAATGAATTTGTCCACATTCTCGAGCTTAGTGAGACCATGAAGTCGGAGGCACATAAACTAGAAGCTCATAACGAGGCTCAGGCAAAAAAACTTGTTTCTTTACAGAAAGGGATCACAACATTATTCTCTGCTTGCAATGCTGCCACACGAGAACTTGCTGAATTAAGTGATTCACGGGACTCTTCAAGCAACACTGTCTCTGACTCACATAAGGAGTCCTGTTCAGGTGGAACTGAAGAGGATGCTGATTTTTATCCAATTGTGTCTGATAAATTATTATTTTCAGTAAATAGAATCAAGAATCACTTTCAACAATTATTGAATGTAGAGAACATCTGGTTAACATCAGTAGAAAATATGAAAAACAAACTCAACGAAGCTGAAATGATTTCTAAAACTTCAGTTGAAGAAAGGATGATCAGCCAAGAAAGAGTTTCCATATTGGAGAGAGATCTTGAAGCATTGAATGAGTTATGTGATGACTTGAAAACTAAAATCGAGAATTATCAGGCCAAAGAGGATTTGTTGAGGGACAAAGAACTTTTGACAACACAACATGTTTTAGACAGAGGTAATTCATCTGAGTCTACTTTTCTATTGAATCCTACTACTAATGTCCTATTCAACTCTCATTCTTTTTATTTGATTGTCAAGCAGGAATGAATACTCAGTTATTATCAGAGAGTCAAATAAGTGTGCTGATGCATAAAGTAAATAAATTAGAAATTCCATACATCGAGTCAGAAACACTTAATGCTGGAGTTAATTTCTCAGATTCTGTTGAGAAACTCTTTTTTATAGTTGATGAAGTCAATGCGATGCAACAAAAGATGGAAATCCTGAGTCACGAGAAGGAGGATATGCATTTAATACTTGCATCCCATGCCCATGAAATCGAACATCTAAAGAAGGCAATTGAAGAAAATAATTCCCACTTTCAGGAACTGGAATTAAAGAAGAATGATTTATTGGAAATGAGTGAGGGTTTGGAGAGAATCATAAAGAAGTTAGGGGGATACGATGCACTACATGACCAGAAATCTTTAAGTAGCAAACTCCTTCTAACAATGTTGGATAGATTGATTACTTCCTCAATGTTGGAATCTGAAAAATTAAAATCTAGAGAACAGGAGTTCAAAGCTAATTTGCAAGAAAAAGATGATCTTGTTCATGAATTATCAGATAAGGTAAAAGCACTTGAAGATTCAATTCATGCTCGAAGTTTGCTGCTGGAGAGCACAAAAGAAAGTACTATTTTTGAAGCAACTCCATTGAAAGGGGGTTCAGAGATATCTGAAATTGAAGATGTGGTGAGATATTTCTATCTGTTTCACTTGTTTCTGATTATCATCACAAAAACTTCTAAAAAACTCAGTAAACTTATAGTGCTACAAAATACAAATACAGTTTATGATGCTGGAACTTGCTGGTCCTGGTAGTATGTGACTGTTGTTGCATTAATGCGCCAAAATGAGCTATATTTATTTCTTTAATACTAAAGATTATTGCAAAATTAATGATCTAGCATGAGTTGAAAAAACATTATATTATATGAATATATTTAATATATCTGTGAACTCAAGGGGATGATGGACCCAAGATAATTGTTTGTCTGGATAATTGAAGTAATAGCTTTTTTATTAATTTTGTCACCCATATAGTGAAGCATACAATTTATGAAACATTTTTGAACTGGGGAATTATATGATATAGTGGATGACAGATGAGGAACACTGTTCTGATCCATCTTAGTTCCATGAGAGTATCCCGACGCTAGGAAAACCTTAACTACTACACAAGATTCAACAAACCAAATTACCTCAAATATTGCAACAGAAGAATTTGATAGAGGAGCAATGGACAACTTTAGCTAATCTGATATGGGTGTGTTATTGTCATTATTCAGATCAGACCACGAGGCACCTGTTTGTATATTCAGATATATAAGTGAGATGCAAACTAATGCTTTCTTCACTGTTGGGCAGTTAGATCATTGGCATTACTTTTCAATGCTTGTCTGAGTATGTGCTCCCATCCTCATTTAATGAATATTTGCTTATTCTTCTGGATGCCGAAATAAAAGGTGCCTATTAAGTTTATTCATTTAAGATGAAGAAAATAAGCCTAAAGTGGATTCATATAGTGGCAGCTTAAGCATAGATTGAGATTCATATAATTTAAATAACCTGGTTAATATGTTAGACATTTTGCCATTAGAAATTGTTAGACTTATCTACTTTGTCATCATGAATCCCAGTTGTTTAGAGAATACAAGATTACAAGAAAATCTATATCAGAAAAGGTCTATTGGCCACTTGGCCAGTTGATATCAGATGGCTTGTATTAGGATAACTTGAATTATGACGAAATTACAGCTTTGTAACATAAACAATGCTTTACCTTTCTTTTGTAGGGGTTACTAGGAAAAAACTCAATATTACCAGTTTCAACTGCTGCTCAGTTGAGAACAATGCGAAAGGGTTCTGATGACCATCTTGTTCTAAATATTGATTCTGGGTCTGCTCAGTCAGTTGTCGCTGCAGAGACTGATGCTAAAGGTTCACACATCAACCTTCTGATCGTTAAAAGAGTTCATAATCACTGGTGCAAATATATTATTGAATGCGACTATCCATCTTGAACAGGTCATGTTTTCAAGTCTCTGAACACTTCTGGTCTAATCCCAAAGCAAGGAAAGCTGATTGCAGATAGACTTGATAGTATTTGGTGCGTTTTTAATCAATATCTTAAGTTTAATGCTGTTTGCTTCTTGCCTTCTTGAGTTTTCCGAATATCTTCCTCCAAGTTCTTGCAATAATTTTCAGATGCAAATTTATGCCCAATCCTCTACTGAAATGTACATAACAAGTATAGCATCATTAAAACTTTAAACTACCTGATTTGTTTAAACTATTTTTTTTAAAAAAAGCAAAGTTAGTGAAGATAAAGATTATGAGCTACTTAGACCAGATAAATACAAAGATCTATAGGAGTTCTAAGAAATGTCTTCAAATTAAAGAGTTTAGTTTCCTTGATAAAGCAAATAGATTGTTTTTTTTTTTTTTTTGACACTTCTCATGGTAAGTTAATTAGCACCAGTAAACTTGTTATCAAGAAACTAAAGAATATGCAACTTCACCTACAAGATTCTTCAATTTCATACTACCAAGCTGTGTTATTATGGAAATTCCATTCGATCTGACACATCATTTTCGCAGGGTTTCTGGAGAACAGCTACTGATGCGTCGTCCTGGAGCAAGACTAGGCCTCATCGCCTATTTGTTCCTCATGCATCTATGGTTGCTAGGAGCCATATTGTGACACATATATTTAGGTTACTAATCATAAAATTAGAATGTAAAAATATGTTTTCCTTTTCTTTCACGCCCAGTTTATATTCCATTCTTTCTTCCTTCAATCTACTGGAATTTATCTTCGACCATTTATAAACAGATTTTCAAAGATGAAAAGTGATAAAATTCAGCATTGTTTTTACATGCAGTAACCGTTTGAATGGTGGATGACATGTATTCAAAAGGGGAAAGTGAGTTTTAGCTATGCATAAAGTTAATTAAATAAATATATTTAAATAACTTATTAAGTTATATATGTTGGTGCGGGATACACCGATGATCGAATCTGAGTTTTGATAATGGAAAAGGGTTCAAAGTTAAGATTTGTTGTTATTCTAACAAGTTGAATTAAATATGCAGGAAAGTTTTAAGTGATCTTAGGCAAGTAGAAAATCTTAAGGGGAGGTAACGCTAGCTTCTAGGGGAGGTAATTCTAGGTTATGGAAAGTTCTAGTTATGACTAGACGGAAAGTCTTGGCAGGTCGAGCATATTAGGTGGGAAATCTTACGGGTCGGGGATCGGATGTAGGTGAAAATCTTAAGGGTCACGAACACTAAGTGAAAGATTGGACGGATTGAGGATCAGTTGTCCAGCGGAAAGTCCTGAGTTTTAGATGTTGAGCAAAAGTCCAAACGGTTTGAAAGATCGGGTGACAAAAGGTAAACTCTCCCGAGAGAAGTATGTGAGAAAGTGTTTCCTGTTGAGGAAACAGTAGACATCGGTCCGACCTAAGGTTTCGGTTGAAATCCAAAAGTCAAGACCGGATAGTCCCTTGACTGTCCAATAATAATATATTATTGTCCTAACTTTGTTTTGCAGGGTATATTTGGTATGTTGGACTAATATGCTTTGCAGGGAAGTGAAATGGATAAAAAATATCGGATGAACAATGTTTAAGGTGCCTCCAGGGTTGCTGAAGACGCCTTGGCAAGTCTTGGCCGAAGGCCCGCGCAGAGAGGCGCGGAAGTACCTTCTAGGCAGCTGAAGGCGCTTTGGAGCTGGGCGTGAAGGCGCCCTCAGAAGGATAAACTTCGCAAAATGCGGAGCTTATCGTCGGGGATAAAAGTTCTTCGCTGAAGGCGCCTGGATGGTGTTGAAGGCGCCCTCAACACTTTATATAAGCAATCTTCGAGCAGCATTAAGGATACACCAAATACTTACGACCTTTCTGCTGTGCACTGCTTCAAAGACGATCCGACGACCCTACGACGCGATTCTGACGATCGAAAGTAAGATTCTCCAAATCCTAAGTCGTCGGTATATTTTTATTTTTGCATTGAATTTGTATTCTTGTAATTGAATTGTGTAATTGTAATTATTCGAACTACTGTGAATTGCCCAAAGTAACACTCAACGAGTGTGAGCCTTAGAATATGAGTCGTCACAAGCTCTGAACCAAATAAAACCTGGTTGTGTTAGCATTGTATTCTTTCTTCTCTTTCTATCTTTTCTTCCGTTGCATTTTACTCTGATTATTTTTACGGGATAGTTTTTACATTTCGAAAAAGTGAAAAAGTCACGAGCGCTATTCATCCCCTAGCGCTTTTTGATCCTACAATATATACACATAGGGAGATGAAATTTAAGGATCTTACCGTGGACATCTAAAAAAATTTTGCGATTTGAAAATTTTTTATATTTAATACTATAATTTAATCCCTAAATCTTAGATTATGTTTGGTTAGGGGTAATGTAATTAATTTTATAATGTAATAAAATTTGTAATGTATTATAATATAATTAATATTATATTACTATGTTTGTCAAACAGTTATATACTGTGTATGTAATCTTTGAGTAAAGAGTGATTATATTTTTTTTATTTAGTGTCCATTATTTTTTATAAGGAATGTAATTTATATTATTATAAAATAATAAAAATATCCTTATAACTAAATTTAGATAATTTTAATTTTCTTTCCTTTGCTTGCCTTTATATATAAAGGATAATATCCATTGAGGATATATAGAGATCGGTATTTGAAAATGGAGTTGGGAAGAGAAGTGATGTTGGTGGCCTTCTTTGCCATGGCCTTGTGGATCAGTGGTGTGACGAGAGCGTAGACAGCTCAAGGTCAGCTTCTACTACTCAAAGTCGGCTTCTACTCTGGAAGTTGCTCTCATGCTGAGGCCATTGTCAAAGAGGAGATCGAGAAGACCCTCGGAGATGACGAAGGCGTCGGTGCCGACATGCTCGATGCACTTCCATGATTGCTTTGTCAGGGTGATCGATCACACTCCTCCTCATCAAATTGTAACATAAAGGATCAGAATTGCTGACGAATTGAAGTGTTTGTATCGATCAGGGTTGTGATGGTTCGATTTTGTTGGATTCCACTAACAGTAGCAAAGTCGAGAAGGACGTGGAGATCAACCTCACGCTCGAAGGATTTTACATTATAGACGTCGTGATTGAAAAAACGAGAGCTAAGATTAGGGATATATTTGACATTTAAATTTTAGTTAAATATTAGGTATGGAATGTAATTGGATGATATATTGCTGACCTTGTAATTTAGATTACAAAATTTATTACCTTTTATAATTCATATTACATTATATTATAATTTTAAAATTATACCAAATAAAGTAATCAATCTTATAATGCAATCTTGATTAGATTATAACTTACAAGACTGATTACCCCTTACCAAACATAGCCTAAATAACATATGTTGGTCCCCAGGTTGGTTTTGATGTGACCAACTTAGTTAAGCTAGGTCATGTGTTTGCTAATCCTTGTGACTAAGTGTGCAGGAGCTTAGGATCACAAGAGGTCGAGCGGAAGACACGACAGGACGAGAAGGACGGCACGGGAAGTGAGTCGACGGGCTCGGTGCGTCCGAGGGACGGCGAGATCGCGGAAGA
>JBBPFQ010000064.1:3335952-3351606 GCA_037974815.1 Kaempferia elegans
ATTACATCACTTAAAACCATTCCAAACAGGGTGGAATCGTTTGGTATAAATTTAGGAATGGAAATTGCAATAAGTTTTAATTTAAGAGTTAATGGCAATGGGAACAAAGGAATGAGTTTAGTGATATTCAAGGGAGTGGGTTATCTAAATTCTCATTTTGATTATCCTTTAAATTTTATTTATTAAATATTAAGAATAAAAATGAAAGTTTATTTTTAGTCCTGACCCCTAAACTCCTCTACCAAACACCTTTAATTCAATTTATAAGTATTCTTTTATTAAAAAAGAATTTTAAAATTTAATTACTGCATTTCTAATTTATGCTATATTTATTTTTAAAGTAAAATTTATTTAATATTTTAGGATGCCATTTTTTATAGAAAAAATGAAATTGAAATTCAAAAAAAAAAATGCCTTCTTTCATTTTGCAGTTTACCTTGCTAATTTTAGAGAATTGTTCACGTTTTCTAATTATCTAAAAAATTCCTATTGTGTCGCAGAGGGGGAGAGGTGGTAATAGAGGGCTAGAGGTTCGTAGGGTTGGCAATGCCGCGTTGGCCTCCCCACTTCCCTTCTCCTCGCCGCTCCTCGACCATCGCCTTTTTATGGGGAGTCGATGCTTCCTGGATGGGCTCCATCGCTTGTTCTCGCGCCATCCTCGCCCTGTCACCGTTGCGTCATCCTTGATCACGACAAAGCAATCCGGGACGCAGTAGGGAGGAAGAGGAAGAGTAAGAGGACGAGGGGGAGGAATCAGAGAACTAATTTCTGGGCGAACAACGTTCTGGAATATTTGGTCTTGCAATCATCTTGGTGCTCGGAGGACGGAGGAGGCCGCCATGGAACCTCAAAAGAAGGTCTTTTATTGTCTTTCCTTTTGAAACTTTGATCTTTGACTTTTTTCTTTGTCATTTTCTCAGTTGTCAGTATGTTTACGTCATTGCCAATGTTCTGCGCTTAAGCCTTTTTAAAAAATTTGCTCTTGAATGCCAATTTGGATTTCTATTCTTTCATCTAGGACGTGCTGTTATTTGGATCGTAGAGTTCTTTCTTCAAGGTTAGCATTTATGCTACAGATAAACACGTTTCTTTCCAGAACGTATATTTAATGTGGGTCAAACTGTATTGTTTGCTCTCTATGTTGTTTTCAGATTACTCATTGTGGCAGATTTTTTTTTTTCTTTTGAAATTAATTTACTCTGAACTCTGAAGCTTGGAATTAGTTATAAACTGTTTGAATTTTATTCATTTATCAGATAATTTTTCCAGTTCATTCTCGTTTTTTTTCTTTTCTCTGTTTTCAGCTTTAATTGTTCGACTTTTATTCATTTTTAAGCTTTTTGGCAGTTCTTGGTTTGGTTACTGCAGCATTTCCATTTTCTCTGTTTTCATTTTGAATTTGTCTATGATCAACCCCTTTTTTATGTATCATTGACTTCATAATTCATGCACTTCATTCAGAGCAAGCTAGAAAATGAATTCTTCACGGAATATAGTGAAGGAAGCCGATATCATGTACACGAGGTTATTGGAAAAGGAAGCTATGGGGTAGTTGGGGCTGCAATTGACACCCATACTGGAGAGAGGGTGGCCATCAAGAAGATCAATGATGTCTTTGAACATGTTTCTGATGCCACTCGAATTCTGAGAGAGATCAAGTTGCTTAGGTTGCTACGCCACCCTGACATTGTAGAAATTAAGCATATAATGCTTCCTCCATCTCGAAGGGAATTCAGAGACATTTACGTTGTTTTTGAGTTGATGGAATCAGATCTTCATCAGGTTATAAAGGCAAATGATGACCTCACACCTGAACACCATCAATTCTTTTTGTACCAGCTTCTTCGAGCACTCAAGTATATTCATGCAGGTTAAAGGCCATCACCAACCTTACATCCCACAAGACTTATAGTCGAGTCAAAGAACATTCAGATATTTTCTCTCTTCTATATGCAGCCAATGTTTTTCACCGAGATTTGAAGCCAAAGAACATTCTCGCCAATGCAGATTGCAAACTGAAAGTTTGCGATTTCGGTCTTGCCAGAGTAGCATTCAATGACGCTCCATCAGCTATATTTTGGACAGTATGTGCTATCTTTTTGTAATTAAGCATTCTAAGTGTAATGTGGTTGGTAATTGCTTAACTTCGATATTGCTAACCTCTCTTTTTTCCCTCCAATAGGACTATGTGGCAACAAGGTGGTATCGTGCTCCTGAATTATGTGGCTCATTTTTTTCTAGAGTAAGATGATTTGTAGTTTCTGCTCCTACAATTGCTATCTATAAACCAATTAACCTAGAATATAAAGGTTGTAAAGTTGCTTACTAAGCATTAACCAGATACATCTGTGTCAATTCTAGCATTATCAATTGTATCAGATTCTCTAAATAAGCCATTATGTAATACCATCACAGTCAAAATTGCTATGATGGTTAAGTTTATAGATAAGATACTATGCTATTGTCATGGTTCCATATAAACTTTTAGGTACCAGATATCTGAAATATTGTCATAGTTCCATTGATCATGTCACAAGTTTGCTGTAGAAGAAACTGTTTCTTACTGCTATTACCTTGATCATTAATCTTAATCATTGATCATTAACCTTCAAAAAGCTGGCTGAAAGCAACTACAGTGTTCCAAGGTGTTCGGATAAAATGTCTAGGACTAGGAAAATAGTAGTCATGTACTTGTGGAGGGTAATATCTATAGATTTGATGAATCTTCATCCTATTTGCTCAATGTGTACAACTTGTCATGATAATATCATAGTACCCCTTGGTTCATCTACTAGTAAAGTTCATTGGTATTTTGTACTATTAGGAAGTGATTATTGCCTGCTAAAATAGAAGCTCCTTTCTGAAAGCAATTAGAATACATATTTTAAACTATCCTCATTTTCACACTACTAGTTTTTCTTATATTTACTCCTTTTCTCTTAGTACTTTATTACTGTATTTCCTTGTTAAAGTTCATTTTTTCATAGTATTCCATAAACCAGTTAAAATCCATAAGTAGATCAAGCTCAACCTTATTAGTAGTCATTGCCACTGTACCAACATTATAGGGTCTAGAGATTATGTTGAATAATCTACACAACTAATTCTTCTTTTCAAAATCTCCTGCTAAGGTAATTGCACTACTCGAGTTGTAAATCAAATAGGTACCTTGTTTTTATGACGACTCTTTTTGAAAATTATTCATATGTATGATCAGTAACGAAACTGATAAACATGTAGTGTCATTGATTTTAATCAACACGTTAGGCCTATCAAACAATATGTCTATAGAAATACAAATTGTGGACGAGAACATTGCTAATCTAGTTTTGACACATACTCTCTGTAGTTGCATCCGCTTGGATAAGGTTCAGGTTGGCTGTATTTTAATATATGTTAGTTTGATGGGCTAACTAAAATTTCTTAGATATGACTAGTTGATAATTCACTTTACCTTGTTGAAATTACTACTAGAGGTACAATATCTCTATGAATTATGCTTTCTAGTTTTACTGATTGTCATCTATGACATTTTGTATTTACAGTATACACCTGCAATTGATATATGGAGCATAGGATGCATCTTCGCAGAAATGCTCACAGGAAGACCTTTGTTCCCTGGCAAGAATGTTGTGCATCAGTTGGATCTCATGACCGATCTCCTTGGCACGCCTTCAGCTGAATCTATTGCTAAGGTTTGCCCTTCATTTATCTTTGTTTCATAAACAATGATATATTCATCAATATCCACTTCTTATTGAAAAATAGATCTAAGATATCTAACTCTTACAGGATTTCGTATTCTTTCATCTTAACTATTCTATTAATTGTTTTCTTCTTATTGAAACTACATTTGATATATTCAATTTTTATTTTATTTATTTTTAAACCACTGGTTTCTAAACTTTTTCTCCACAATTCAAATTTCAAATTTAGTGTAATTTTACTCTATCAATTAACATAAATTTGTATGCAAATAACACAGCTATGCCATGGTAGTTTATGATTGCTTACTTCATCTAAAAGTAACATAAAATGACAGACTTAGAGATGATCCTTAAAATAAATCCACAATTATAGAAAAATTATTTGGCACACTCAATGGCTTTAACGCTAGTAACATTAGAAACATTATTCTTATCATCTGTTTTATCATATTAATATCAATACTAAACATTCCTTCGTTTGCAAAACTCACCACATTAGTTGTCTAGGACTCTAGGGTTTCTATTAGAAACTTTTTCTAGATAAATAAAAATCCTATTCAATTTCTTCTTATTTTTTCTCTATTTTTTCCATTAGTTTTATTTTTAAAATAAATAACAGCTATAGTTCTGGTTATCTTTTATTCTCCCCTCAATAACTCTTTCACGACTTTAATAGTATGACTCATAAATTTGATTCCTCTATGATTAGAGCAACTTTTTTAATTCTCAAAATTTTATTGAATTACTTAGATAACCAAATACACCTTCATCTCCAAACCCATTCAAACTTCAATAGGAAGATTTTTAGTACTTACTACGAGCTGTTGACTTACCTTCATTTTATTTAGAAGTTTCTTTACCTCGCTTGATCTATTATTACGGACAAATATATGGTTTCTAAATCTACTATAATTTTTAGTCTCTATGACCAAATAATCTTTAGCACGCTGATTGATCAATTTATAAAAATACCTTTTCCATTATTCTTTATTTGAACTGTCATCAACTAGACATTTTGATTTCATCTTTGATACATCTAACATTCATTCAGTTTCTATATTTCCATTCTTTAGATTTTTTCCATATGATAAATATTCTATCTCCCCATTCTTACCTTGTAGATTACCACGGAACATATCCTTCAAATTTGTTATGCTTATTTTTTTGCTTCAATTTTAGCTACTTTATACGTTAAATTATCTTTATTTCTATGATTTTTTACTGATTGTTAAAACATTTTAAAAGTAATATCTTTTTGTACCTCCTTAGGCCACCACCAACTCTCGGTATATGTCCTACCTCTATCTTTATATTCTCTATGAATGGATCTAAGCTATATTCTAGATCTAGTCCACAAAAATCAATATTGTCAAACTCTTCATTCCAACTTTAAAATTTCATATCAGTTAGCTTAATTACCTTAATTACTAAAGGAGCCTATTATGAATTTATGTGCTTTGAGAAATTTTCTTTGTTAGTTAATTTATATTGAATTGGATGCCATTAGCTGTAGCACTTCCATTTTTAGCTTTAGGGGCCAAAATGATTGTAATATCAGATATGATTCTTGTGTATGATTCTAGTTAGGACAAATTATAGTTTACCCATGTCACCAAGTGTCATTACAGTCAATTAAATTCACATATAACAGACTTTTTTTTGACTTTGCCCATTTATCGTAACCTGATTTAGCACATCAGGTTTGCTCACTGGTCGACCCAGTGATAAATTCACAAATCACAAGCAGATGAGGACCTTAACTAGAATATGCTAAATTTTATTTTTTTAGTACTCTATTACTTTGTGTATCTGGCTGCGATGCCAGCAGATGAGGACCTTAACTCATTAATGCTACTAGAGCTTCAAACTCCTTTCAATGTGTTATTCATGTGGCAAAAGGCGAAATCGCTCGCTCCCAGCGCCCCCGCCAACCCGTCCTTTCAATGTGTTATTCAGCTTATATATTTGATATACATATTGAATATGTACTTATACCGCTGTTGTTTAACATGCAGATTCGAAATGAGAAAGCTAGAAGGTATTTAAGTAATATGAGGAAGAAACAACCTATCTCTTTCCATCAAAAGTTTCCTTGTGTAGATTCTTTAGCTCTGTGCTTACTTGAACGTCTTCTAGCATTTGATCCTAAAGATCGGCCTACTGCTGAAGAGGTAGGGTTCAGTTAACTTGGTGGGTTTTCTAAAATTGAAATACCTTGGATTTGATTTATTTATTTATTTATTTTTTCAAATAGAGTGAGCTATATATATCAATCAATGAAATTAACATATAATTTATTTTTCTTTCAGGCATTGAATGATCCTTATTTTCGAGGCCTGGCAAATGTTGAACGTGAACCTTCGACCCAACCTATATCAAAACTAGAGTTTGAGTTTGAGAGGAGAAAATTGACAAAAGATGATGTACGGGAGTTGATTTATCGAGAGGTAAAATACTATAACTGCAAATATGCTACCTGTTGATTTTCCAAAATATTCTACTAACCATAATGTTTTTTTTGTTTTTTTTTTGTTTTTTGCATCAAGCAGATCTTGGAGTATCATCCTCAGATGTTGCAGGAGTATCTACGTGGTGGAAATCAAATTAACTTTATGTACCCTAGGTCATATTTAATTCCTTTCCATTCATAATAGTGTAATTACTTCTACATGTATTTCCATCAATTTGCATTTATCTAAATCTGTTGTTTTCCATCAGTGGAGTAGACCTCTTTAAGCGACAATTTGCTCATCTCGAAGAGCATTATGGTAATAAAGGTGATAAGAATGCTGCTCTTCGGCAACATGCCTCCTTACCAAGGTATTTTGTAGAATAGCTAGTTCATCTGCTCTTTCTGCTACTTCACAATTGTACTTTTACATTCTCTTTAGCACATATCATGTAATTTCAGGGAGAGGGTTGGTGGGAACAAAGACGGATCCACTGATGACAATAATGAATATGAAGGGCGAAGTGTTGAATCTGTTGCCCGCACTACTCTTGAGAGCCCTACTAAGTCACAGCACGGCGAGAGGTCCGATCACTCATCCATCTCTGATGTAAACAGATCAAAAATCGGTGCACGTAGCTTGTTGAAGAGCGAGAGCATCAGTGCTTCCAAGTGTGTAGTAGTCAAACAAAGGACGGATAAAGAAGTAAGTGCACACTGGCAATCACTACAGTTTCTGATCCCAATCCTCTCTATAACTTCCTGTTTTGCGGTATTAGCAGTAAGTTATTCATGATGCTTTTTGAGAAAGTGTCTTTTTAGCTTGACGTTAAGGATGCTGCTAAAATAATTAACCAAAAGCAACTATGTTATTATCATGTGCAGAGTATTCATTGTCTTACATTCTTTCAGGAGGAAATAGGTGAGACCACAGAGGACTCGGTTGATGGGTTGGCCTCCAAGTTCACACATTTACATTCCTGATAGGATCACACAGCCGATGGATTCCCATCAAGTTCACACATTTATATTCATTCTTGACAATTCAAATGATGTGTGAGAAACTCCAGAGTTAACTGGTAGAGTATATCGATCATGCCATGCCCGAGTGAAGCCCTCAGTTCAGGTTAACAGATGAGCTTCATCATCAAGCGCTCTGTAAGCCATATTTATTTGCGTTGTTACTATTGTATCTCATACAAGATTGCACCAACCAGCAGAAATCTGCATTCCTGTAACTATTCAACTGTTTTGTTTGCACCCGAGCCAAAGGTTTGGGGAATGTTAAATCATTTTATCTTGATTGAGAAATGTTAAATTATTTGATACTGATGATCATGTTGAAAGAGATATTCGTATAATATCATTCTTCAAACTCACAAATCTAGGTTGTTTCGGAGTAAAAATTAGGTTTGCCTTTGGCTCAAAAAAGAATCAAAGCTTTGGAGCAATGGTAAAGTAGAATATGCTTCAACAATGAATAATTACACAGATAATATAGAAATAATAATAAATATAATTTGTTTCATATTAAAATGTTTGTAAAGTGCAACAGCTACAATTGCATCCAGTACTGATTTTTGCAAACTTAAAAGAACAACAATTGTCATTACCAACAGTTATATCTCTACTTATTCCTAAATTGCAAGCATTAATTGTCATGGGAAGCTTCATCAAACTCTCTTAGAATGGTCGCAAGGAAGACATGATGACATCTTGCAGAGAGCTATCAACCTGCATCGCTGCTTTGAACTCGTCGAATGTGACCTTCCCATCGCTATTCGCATCCATCTGATCAAATATCTCATCCAGCTTCCCTGGTTCAGCTATATCCAAAGGTAAACAATCCTCTGGCAAGGCCTGCAAAGGAAAATCTTAATGAGTAATGAGTTTTGTTGCAGATGAAGATGATATATAGGTGATGCATGCAATTACTCGAAGCATTGATGCCAGTTCTTCCTTGCTGATATAGCCAGATCTGTCTGTGTCATACATCTGCACAAATAGAGTACAAACATATCAATAATATGAAAAAAAAAACGAAAAAAATGTCTAATGATACTTTAAAAAAAAAGGAAATGAATTTGAATTGCAAGGTTATTTAGACAATGGGACTGGTTTTTGAATAACCTTGCAGTTCAATTTTTTTTCCTCTTTTCTAGTGTGTATTTTGCAAAGTTAAATACTAGGATATATTGAAAAATCCTGTGTAACAACCAGCTGATAGCTTCAAGATCCAGGAAAATAGAATAGCTTTGACTATAATGGTTACCCATCGATATTGTTACACAAAAGCAGGATGTTGTAATCTTTAATTGTGTTATTGGGATTCAAAATTCTTAGCTTGCATAATGGAGAAAGCTAAATAGGAGCTTCAATGCATGTGTTGTGTTTTCTGCCTACACTGTCCTATTTCAGAAAATCTTGTGAACAATGATATTTACCTGAAAACAAAGTCGTAGAGCCTCATCTCCTCGTGAATTCTTAAGACTTGAAAGGCCGCAAAGGATCTCTCTCATGTCAACGGTTCCATCCCGGTTGTTGTCAAATAGATCAAAAACACGAGAAGCTAGGGGTATTAGTGAATTCATCTTCATCGCCTTCAAGACTTCCTCAAATTCTGACAAAGTGGCATTCTCTCCGTTTGAACATCTGCACCCAACAACACTTGCTTTAAGAAATATTTATTTGACATCAGAGCTTTCTTTGCAATTCATATTGTTTGTCTATCTTTATTTTGCGACTAAATTCTATCAAGGTGTCATTAACTCTATTGAAACCCGAGTTAAAGAAATGTCAATTACATTGTATACAAATGCAACCCAAACCATCCGATACACTTAAAATTGGAAGGGATGAAGCTGATCTAAATATGTTCATAACTGATATTGAATAATATTGGATATGCCATTCTTTTTCTCTCAATTTAATTTCAAAAAAAATATCAAAGATTTTAAACGTATGAAGCTAGTGTATGGGTTCCTTGTCAACAAATACCAAGCATTTATGATAACAATGAAAACAGATGTACATAGAATCAGTAACACTAACAGTAAAGCTGAATTGCAATCTGATTACCTTGAAAACATAATTCAGATAGGAAGTTTTATATTGTATTAGAGTTGTATAAAAGCAGGGCAATTCTTCTAACAGGCATGACATTAATATAAACATGTCTGATAATTGTTGATTAAATATATTTTTGAGTTGCTTTAAAGCACTTTAGTATTGACAACCACAGTCAATATCTAACATGGAAATTAGGAATTTAAGATTTGATTTATAAGCTTACATCCTCTTGAAGTGTAGGCGTAGATTTTCCAATTCCTCCGGGGTGAGATCATGTGACCCTAGCAGGCTCTTCAGTTTCTTTGTTCTTAGTGCAACCTTGCTGCTTAACACACTTGCTATAGCTGCTGCACGCAATTTCCTCCGAGCATTAAATTTTTGCAGTTTAGTGACAACCTCTGGAACCATGAGGTCCTGTTTTGCAGAATCCCCTATAACCCATGGATGCTTTAGTAGCTGATTAGATAGACAATCAATTATGATGAATGTTAGGCAATACGATAGAATTGAATGACAACATCAAAATGATCAAGTGACCTCTAAACAATCTATGTGAATCACTAATCATACATCAGTAGCAGTAGGTCTTTTGTAAGGCTCTACCGACAACAGTCTAGATATTAGATCCTTTGCCGAGAGTGAAATAGTCTTCCATGTTGGATCCTCAAAGCTAAAATCACCCTAGATATACACAATTGTTAAACAATGAAAATGAGTTTCATGTATAAAAGTTTAGAAAGAAGATAATAAAGAAATAACAAAGTATCATTTACAATAATCAATAATGTGCAAATTATAGATAATCTTAAGAACGAGGACAAAGTATTTAGAGGTTTCTCATACTTAAAGTTAACATGGAGGAATTTTGTTTTAAAGCTCCACAAAAGAAAAGAGTATTATCGAGGGTGTGAAGGTTTGCATAATTTCATTTACTGAAAATATATAACAGTCAAATTATTATTTGTTAATAAGGCTTGTAGATTATAATAATAGGGTAAGATTATTTTTGAAATAGATGATTGTTTATAGTGGTTCGCCAATTTTGTTAAATATTAAATGTAACAATTGAGTAGAACAATTACCATTCTAACACCAACATGAGAGGGTGTAGAATTGTCTTATATGTTTTAGTCATCAGAGCCTCATGACACATTATGAATGACCTTAAGATCGAGAACAAATCATTTAAAGATTTCTTATTCTTTCAAGTGTGGATGAATGCTTTTATTTCACAGTTCAATAGTATGAATGGCTCACTCCAACTTATCCAGATTTTGCAAAAGAAAAGGCATCTTTCATGGCCCATAAAGTTTTGCATAATTGCCTCAATTAAGTTTAACTAATAAATGGTAAAACTGTATACACAATAGAGGAATTTCTAGAATAGTTTAATCAATTTCATTAAGCTTAATCTTTAAAAGTAGACTAATCATTACCATACACTGACAAGAGGATTGTAAATTGTGTTAAGCCTTACGTATGAATGTTATAACTTATCTCAAGATTGAATATATATATATATATATATAAAGGCTTCTTAGTTTTTGATAGCATGTATGACTGAGTTTATCTAGTAGTTCTCTGCTATAAATCAGCTCTAAATTTTTGTTTACCATCCATGAGTTTTTCTCGAAAGGAAAAGACTACTTTCATGTATGGCAGAAGTTTGCATAATCCATTAAACTGAATTTAACTAATGTATAGTAAAGTTAAAAAAGCAATAAAGAAAAATCTACAATAGTCCAATTTTATAAGTTTTAAATATGCAAAAAAATATATTAAACTTTAGCTAGCTTTAATAGTTGACCATAATATTTAACATACTGACATCAATGGAGAGCTTGTAAAATCGGCAACAATAGTTATCTGAAAACCTTTTATATATTACCTCAAGATCCAAAAAGGTATTTACGTATTTCTTATTTTTCAATTCAAGCATGGATGAATGATTTTATTTGGTAGTTCTTAAATATAAATAATTCACTTTAGTGTCTATTTAGCATCCATGAAGATCTCAAAAAGGAAAAAACAAAGGGCCAGCATTTGGAAGGCATTGCCAGTACATTGGAGTTAATAAATGGTTGTGAGTAGGTTCCAAGGGAATTTTGAAACTTGATTTACAAAGTTTTAACTCTATGAAATATTTTGACAAACAAGTTAAGCACATGTATCAGGAGGAAAATCAAAGCCGAAATTGAGTTACTAGGATTCTTATATCTAATGTCAGTTTGTCGATGTGAAGCTACTTTATCTGGACTTGGCTGACTGGGTTCAAGTTTAATGAAAAAACACATACAACTTAAGACTATAGATCGAGAACTACGCATGACTAATAACATCAAATATTTTGGTAAACAAACTCCTTCAAAGATGCAAACAAAAGTGGATCACATTCTCCCTCAAATATAGATACACACATTCTATTTCCAAAAAGATGAACAAACAACATGCCCCTCCCCCAAAAAAATTCACGAGTTATATCCAGAATGCAATGAAGCAATGTCATGCATTATACTGAATATACAGGGAATCGGTTCAGATATCATTATTGATAAACTTACATTTAGTATACGTTGCTGCTTTTCACGATTGGCTGCTGCAGTAAACGGCGGGCATCTGGAACAATGGATAAAGGAGTCACTATAAAAGTGCACATTATTTTTCCTGAAGAACTCTAGATACAACTTGAATATGATAAATCATCTTCATCCCTATCATCTTCCATTATTTCCTTGTTCCTACTCTCCACTAGCCTTAGGAGTGGCAGGAAATTGATTTATTATACTAAATACAAAGTTTCAGTAAGGATCTTGAATGTAAATGTTGCTATTATTATCCTAGCCAAAAGAAATAGACTCAAATGTAAGTCTTGGACTCGAGTGATAAAATCAGCATAGTTTACAATCTCAAAACCTGCAATTTCTATGCCTGTCTTTCTTTCCTTTCTTATGTGAAAATTTGTATTTATATGTCACACAAAACAAGAGACAATTCGTTTTGACTTCAAATAAAATAGAATGTCCTTGCTTTCGGCAAGGAAGACACAAGATATTAAAGTATATGATTACAAATTGTTGTAATTGGTAAATCAAAATTAAATGGCATACCCTGATAGAAGGATATAAAGGATGACCCCAAGAGACCACATATCACTAGCTGCTGAAACTTGATGCCTGGATAGAGCTTCAGGCGAGACATAGTCAATCGATCCAAACAGTGCAACGATAGGATCAGAGTGATCCTCCACAGAACTCAAGCCAAAGTCCATTATCTTCAAATGGGACATGGTTCTGTCCAAGAACAAGCAGTTCTCCGGTTTCAGATCGCGATGGATGATGTTTGCTTTATGAAGTGCCTCCAATCCACTGGCTATCTGCCTAATGACCACAGCAGCTTCAAATTCCGAATAGCGATCATGAGCCACGATTCTATCAAACAGCTCCCCACCGTGACAAAGTTCCAGGACAAGATGAACTCCATCTGAATCGTCGTACACATCGTAAAGGTTGAGTACGTTGTTGTGAGGGGAGACCTTCTCCACAATCCGCCGCATAACTAGGATTTCATTGGTTAGCAAAGCATCCGATATGGAGACCTGCTTCCATGTGGTTATGCTATCGAGACCATCGTTCTTCCGCTTTGACCCAGGAGGCATGTAGCCGAACCGTCTGAGGGTCTTGATAGCAACCTGGCTCATTTCGCCGGTTGATTTGCTGATGCCCTTTCTCACCACGGAGAATCCCCCACGACCAAGGACATCGGCGATCTCATAATCATCAGATAGCCTTCTACGATCATGCCTCGACATAGTCCCGAGAAAGCAAACCTCGTCCAAATTAAGGCACGCTTCTTGCTCAAGATTTCTTTGGCTCTAAAGTCAAGAACCCCGAAAGCCCTAGAACTCCCAATTATCACGGTCCAGTTAAAAGAAACAATTGAAGGCACTCCGAAAGTTTTCATTTTCCCCATTTTTTAATGAACAGGGAGCCGGCGACGCGCCGACCATATTTTATTGCGAAAAGAAAAGGCAAGTAGTACCTAGAGAAAGCGACACCTTGGTCTCCAGAGAATCCTTGGAAGCCGTCTCCCCGACGGAGAGAGAAAGAGGCGTTCTGCCTCTCCTCCGCCGCCTTGTCCTCTCCCTGATCCTTTCCATGTTTCTTCTTTCTCGGAGGGAGTCGCCGGTGCCGGCGGCAATTCGAGCAGCGGCAGGTCCTCCAGATCCGTCTCAATCGCCAAATCCCTAGTTCATTACTGTAGCAGCAAAGCGAGAAATCGAGCCCGAGCAGAAGTGCGAACCGGAAGACAAAAAAAAACGATATTTTGAATAAAAACCCACCGAACCGCGAGAAGAAGAATGACGTCATTTTTAATTAAAATTTAATCAAAATTTAATTGACTTCTAAAAAATATAATTTATGGAAAAAAAAGGTCGTTTTAATTTTTTTTTAAAAAAATAAATTATCATAAATTTTATCTATTTTAATAAGTTTCAAACTTTCGAAATTAATAAATTTATTATGTATTTATTAGATTGGGACAAATTTATTGAACCATCTTTTTTTCTAATAAGTTGTGAATTGTTGACACGTCATGTCCTCAATTATTTTTATATGTATTTTTAAATGTACACTAAATAAATTTGTAGTCATTTGTAAGAGCTTATTTAGTGCTGATTTGTATAGAGCTTTATTGGATTAGGGAGTGTTTGGTTAATTTATGGAATAGGGGGACTCATTATTTCAATTAGTCCCATTAGTCCCGTATTTTTTGAATGGGTCTCTTAGTTATTCAGAGGGTTAACCAAAAGTATATAAGACGTACCTAGTAAAGTTTATAAGTAAACCAGATATAGATTGCTATTTTCATTTTTAGACAATTTTAAAATCGCAATAGAATGGATTTATTATAAGAAAATCATTTATTTACAACTACAATAAAATTATATACCAAGTCAACAGCCATCGATTAAATAAATAGAATCTATGGCTATACAAATAGTTGAGCATGTTCTACGGTAGGGAATTTTAAAGACTAACTCGAAGCGGCTAAGCTAAGAAATCAATATTTGTATGGAATTTAGATCAGTAAATCAAGATGCTAAGTTAAAAAGTTTTGAAATCAGCATTCTTTATCGTCGATCACACAGTGAGATAAAGAGAGTAGATCATGGTAATTGAACGACCTTTGTAGATGGAAAAAACTATCCCTATGAAAATTTAATCTCTATTCTCATGTGACAATTTACTAGACTAACTCGACCTAGACAACGATAGAATGTATTTTTTGCTAAGCATAGCTAAGTGATTATATAATTTACTGCTTTTTGTTAGCGGATTCCATCATCATAAACCCACCCGTCCTTCATTTATTTATTTATTTATTTCAAAAAGGCCTTTAAATTTTATTATTATGAGAATATTTTTTAATATTTAGAAAGATCACCTACCCTACTGCTCTGTTTATTTTATTTTGTTCCTTCTTAGTGATGCTGATGTATACTCGTATAGGCCTTCTCTGTCTTAACATTTGGCCTATTTCAGCTCTTGGATCATTCCATTTCCATTTTGTGTTGCAAATTTTCTCATTGTCTTTTTAGTCATCAAGTGGATGGTGAGTTTGTAAGCAATCGTTGTCACTTTCAGTGGTTGTGAGGATCAACTCATAGATGTGGAATTAAGAACTTATTTATCTCCGTAAAAAGATTATTTTAGGCGAGAGGGGAACGGTGCTGGAAGCAATCTTTTACATTTGTCTACAACGTCAGATGAGATCTTACATAATAAAGTAATTAACACAGACAAGCTCACTAAATCACTTAATTGAAGTGCCAAAACTGCTTTTGAGTTGAAAAGAGATATCGGAATTTCAATGCTCGAGCAATGCTCCAAGAGAAGTTTCGATAACGCGAACGAATCACGACATTACGATTCGTTCATTCTCTAACAGCAGCTTCACCGTCTTTGGGTTCCTCATCTGACTTGGGTATCCAAAACGTTAGGGCAGAGGATGCAGCAGCGAACATGACTCTTCTTGGAGCCCACTTCAAGCAGGATACCGCACCGATATAACTATTCCAGGATGATACCTGTAACACAGCGCGAATTGTCAATCTCTGCGGCTCAAACAAGGATCATAACCAGCCACAGAAATACTCTCAGAATGTTATGAGCCGATGCAGGATGAATGAGCTAAGATTTTCTATCGCATCCATTGCTGAATCGTTTGGAATATTATGAATGATTCAGAGTAGCTCTAGTTTTGTCAAAACAAGAGCCCAACAACAATTTAAGAGGTCGGTCATATAAAAACCTTGGCGGGGCAGTCTATTTCTGGCTTTAGGAAAGCAAAGGATAAGAGTACAATGTGATAATAAGATGCAATTCCAGCTTCAATTTATCTTCTGAAATCAATAGTACACAGCAGTCC
>JBBPFQ010000064.1:3399572-3416522 GCA_037974815.1 Kaempferia elegans
CGGGTTGGGCAGTTTTAAAAAAAAAAAATTTCAACCCGACCCGAACCCACCCAACCCACCCGAATTGACACCCCTACAAAATATCACAAACCGAACCAGACTGAATTATTGTAAGCTTCTATTTTTTATAGATAATAATTTATTCTCATTTACCTTATTAAAGAAAATTATACTAAATGTCGGATGAAATAATCTTTTTATTGCTAGTCTTTAACATATTCATTCAGCAATTGACGAACTGACAATAAAGAATAAAAGAATCAAACTATAATGGAAATACATTAAAAGCAAGGGCATTTAACCAAAAGCATGAGTGAGGGAACCTTCATGTGAATAAAATTGACTTTCAGTGCAATTGCTACTAACATGACAATTCATGTTTTACCACATCATTTTGTAGACATATACAATAAAATTCCAACCACTAATTGACTACAGTTTACTGAGTGTATATAAGAGAATGAGAAAACACAATAATAGTAGTTGAAGAAAAAAATAATTTTCTATTATTAATATACGAGACAAAAATTATCATAAGATAATATCTGGAAAAATTACCTTATAATTATAAATCTCAAGGTGTTTTTTTATGTTGAATTATTAAATACTCAAAATTTTCTTTCGGTGAAATAAAATCACCAATATCATTGCATATAACATTGGGTGTCGGGAAAAACCCTTCGCTCATGGAAGAAGGTTAAACCATTTACCCTCATTGCAAATATTAGATATTCTATTCATACTATAATAGTGGCTTATTTAAAATATTTATAGTTATTTTAGCAACCGAATTTAATTAGTTGTTAAATTAGTAATCGTTAATTTTAGAGACCGAATTAACATCCATCACTAAATTAGTGACCAAATATAATATCGATCACTAATATTTTTAGAAATCGAATTAAAATAATTTATCAGTTGATAATTTTAGTGACCAATATTCTATTAATTTGCTAATTTTAAAGACCGAATTAAAATTGATTTCTAAAAAATAATATCGAAAACATTAAAGACAATTTTTGTTAGCGAACGAATATTCAACCGACTCTTTTCTTGTAGTGTGACTGAGGAATATTAAAACCTGTTTGTAAATGAACTGACAGTATATGTTATAGGCTTAAATAATGTTTTACCACTAAACCTCTCATAAAACCTCTTCTTATCGTCATCATTCAAAGATTTCTTCCATCAATTAACTTTTTTCTTTATTGCATGATTCATTGCACAAAACCTATTGTCAACTGAGCAATTTTAGACAGCTCAAGTTCGCCTCTAATTTTCACATTGTGCATGTGAATAGATAAAATGTTAAATCGTTCATTTTTATTAGGAACACAGAGCAATCTCAAGATGAAATAATTTTCTCAGCCTATAGGACATAACATCAGTATCATATCAATGGCAAGTACATTATCAAAATTAATTTTACATAAAATAAAATTTTGATGCATACCATTAACTTATTCCCGTGGAGAAAACAATTTTTATTCGTCTATACAAACCATGCTTTAATTTTTCCTGACTCTAAGATGCTAGTCATTTTGGTTTGCCATTTGAATCTAAAGTTCAAATAGATCATTTAGTTGACATTTGATAGCTACTTATGTGTCCATATTGTGTCTAATAACTCGATATCCTTTAGTAAATTTCCAGAGCATGCACATCATTTCTAGAATTTTGATGAATAAGTTTATCAGTATTGATGCTTTCTATTATTTTAATAGGTGAATGTCTTGGGACTACGGGTGGAAAAAATATTGAATTTTTGGTCTATCATATTTACCGTACTAAAATATACCGAAATATATTGATGTTTTAGTATACCAAAAATTTCAATATGGTATTATATTGTACCAAAATTTTTAGAATTAATATGGAATTTAGTATTTCGATAAGGTATATACGGTACCGCTACAGATGTTTTAAGCTAAGTGGTATGAAATTTATACCATGCTGAAATTTCTATGTATTGAAAATTCAGTATACCAAAATTTTGGTATAGTATCGGTATGAATTTTCTTATACCAAATTTTTTGGATAGGTATGTAGTATACAATTTTGGTATTGGTATACCATACCGAACCACTCCTACTCAGGACATTAGCAGAATGAGGAAGACTATAAATGAAAGGTTCAACAATAATTTAACCAAGTTAGCTTGTTAAATTTTTTTTAGTAGTTTGAGTCTAAATGTGCAATTTGTTATTGTGCAACTTATTACTTTTTTTCTCTTCTTTTACTTAACTACCTTATCAATTATGCAGTTAGCTAGTTTTTAAGTTAGATGAATGCAAAAAATGGAAAAAATGTGGTTTATATTTGTTGCAAAGAATATGTTTGTTTTTGGGTTCTCTTTTCATTTGTAAGATCTCATAGAGATTTGGCTGCTCTTGCAGATAAATGTTCTAATTTCAGTGGTATAACTAACTTATTGTCTTTAATTATTTTTGAGTGCTTAGTCTTGTTCTATGCTTAATCACTGTATTTTCAAGGAAAATTTAGAAGATTAGAACCTTTAATATATGCACAAATATTAATACTAACAAAATTTTAATCTCTTCCTTTGAATCTAATTTCTTGATAAATTTGTTTATGTTGATATCCAATGGAGCTATTGATTAGTGGTGAATATGTGAATTAATTGAGAATTAACTTACTTTATCATGGTCATGGTTGTGTCAGATTAAGAGTGCTTTAGCTTGAAAGGATATTGGAAATAAAATGAAAACAGATTTATAAAATGGTTTCCATTCTCATGAATTTTCATGGATTAACATATTTTTATTTATAAAATGAAAGTATAATTAATGGCAATTCCAAAACTATCCTCTTTTATGCACCATCCATCACAGCTAAATGAGAATTAGTTATAAAAACATGTAAAAAAAAACTTATTATAGGGAAGATTGTGAATTTCATGATTAATTTATGAAAATATTTTGGTAAAATTTAATTATTTTAAATGCCAATAACCTCAAATTGTAGTTATTAATGATTCTTCTTCTAAACATATATATTATTGTGGGAAAAATAATAATAAAGGATATATATGTAGAGTGTTTGTTGCGCCACGCCATACCATACTACTATTGTTTCACCACCATTCATTTGTCTTTCTTATTCTTTTTTATGACCTTATTGAGACTCAAATTGTTCTTAAGCTTTGCACCCATATCTTTAAAAGTGACTACACCATTTAATTCTTTTTTTATGGCCTTATTGAGACTCAAATTGTTCTTAAGCTTTGCACCCATATCTTTAAAAGTGACTACACCATTTCATTTTCTCATTCTAATCAATGTTTGTTTCTCATATAATCTCTTAGAACATGACAGGGTTTCAATTTTGGGATTTAGTTTCACTAATTACAACCCTAATGAACATTCTAATCCAAAATAATCTCATCCAATTCCCTAGAAATGTTGAAGTGTTCCATTTCGAGTTTCATTCCACATAGCAGGCTGACAATGTAGATTTGTTGTGGGTGTATCCTTATCATTTTAAATAGTAACACACTAGAATTTGGATTTGTTCGTTGTGACTTAGAGATTATCAGAATTTTCAAAATAATTTTTTAGAGAATTTCTCACAAATGCATTTTGGAAAGGTCTATTGATTTTTTTTTACGAAGATAGTCTTATTTATCATAAAACAATATTACATACTTTGTAAACGGGTTTAATTACACTTTAAACTTATATTGTTACTCACCATATGAATGAGATTACACAATCAACCACGACATCACACTTCATACAAGTTCTGCGCACAATCACTCCATCTATTTTTGAGAATGTAATCTGAGAAATTTTTGGACTACTTATCCTTATATTTGTAGGATTGTAGCAATTCAGATTGATATTTTCTTACCATAAAGCCTCAGCTTAGGATAGAGAAAAATATCAAATTGTTAGTATATCGTACATATCATATCGAAATATATTAATATTATTAGTATACTAAAAATTTTGATACGGTATTATACCATATTGAAATTTTCAATTCAATATCGATATGAGATTTAGTATTTCAATATAGTTATAATAAGCAGTATAAAATTTATACCATATTAAAAATTTGGTACGATTTCAGTATGAAATTTTTATATCAATTTTTTTTTAATACGGTATATTTTATATAAATTTGAAGTTTAGTATACCGTTTTAAGCACTTATACCTTAGCCATGATTCTTACCTTTGAATTATTTCATTTTATTTAATCTTTAATAACATTATTGTATTGTTCAATTTGTGACCAGAAGTATTGAAAGTTTTTCTCAATACTGAGAACAGACGAAAATTCTCATTCATTAGTTTTATTACTAACATTCAAGTTATTCTTACTTGAAATGTTTGATAACTATAAATTTCTTAAAAACCACGTGCTAAGCATATTATAACTTTTCCATTTTGAATTTATTATGTACGGTGTTCCGGTGACGAGTGATATGGAGAGCCGGAGCCAAGGAATTAACGGAAGGCGATGATATGGACGTGAGGACGTCGATGACAAGGAAGAACAGAGAGGCATGCGAGATTAACACGAACGTTAGAGGGAACCCATCGAAAAAATTATAGCGGAAACCCCTCTGACACTCAAGTCAGAAGGAGGAACAGAGAGAAGTTGCGAGAAAAGAACTTAGATGATCCGTTACCTAGGGGTTTTCCCCTTTATATAGAAGCGGCGGGTGTCTCTTTTCCACGGACTGACTTGACAATATTTTCGATGTTTAAGAACCTGTCAATAAAGGAAAAGAATTTACACATATTTACTTTATTACTGTTTCAATTATTTATTACCAAATAATCAAGTAATAAATATTTTTCCATAATAATAGGATCTCTCCCCTTTTTTAGTAATTATTTTTGAAATTTCCGGGGGAGTATCGTGCAAATCTTTAATAAGAGGGTCCACCATCTTAATCGAGGAGTTTCTTGATAATATTTACCCGAGAAGTACTCAGAAATTACTATGCCCGAGGATTACTCGAGATTTACTGTGCCCGAGGAGTACTCGGGACTTACTGTGCCCGAGGTGTACTCGGGACTTACTTAACCCGAGGTATACTCGGGACTTACTATGCCCGAGGTGTACTTGAAACTTTGCTTACTTGACATTTTTATCAGATATCTTTCCCCTCTAATATCCGGATCATACGGAGACTTTTTTTTATGCTGTGCAGATACTGGTTGACATCTAATAAGCTACAAATGTAGAGATTAGTGCATTTCTTAGCAACATAAATAATTGGCAGTCAATCTACGTTTCAAGTATTGTGTCAATAATTTCCATGGATGGTGGTGAAATGATATCTTGAGCGGTTAGTCATTACATATTTAGGATCCTTAACACACACTGATGTGTTTTGAACTCCGTGTATATTATTTCTTAATACAATTTCTTTCAAATTTAATAAAACTTTATAAACCGATTCTTTAATATATGAAAGCACCGAAAAATATTATATCATCACCAGTCAAGTAAGGTCTGAAGTTTTCAAATTGTGTTGATGTAAGGTTGAATATAGGAATTTTAGGTTGGGGTTATATATGTATCTCTAATTAAACAAGTTGAAATTAAAAAAAAAATACCCAACCAAATATAGAAATTATTTGGATATTTCAAATTGATGCAAAGTTTATCCATACATTAAAGATACAATAAATATCACTAATATATCAAGATCGAAACAAAATATCACAAATCAATTCAAAATTTTGCTCACTCTCAAACAATCTCTTAATTGGAATCGGACTCAAAACTTTCTTAAAATCACCAACTCAGGTTATATGGTGGTCGACAACGCCAAACGAGTTTGTGTGCAACTTCGATGCAAAATACCGACAGTTCATCTCCAAATCACAATATTATTTTGAAATTTATTATCAAACTATCAATAGAAATTAGTTTAGGTTGCATACTTTTCGAATATGTAATCTATTCCAAATTTCAACAATTGTCGGTGGCACAATGGACGGTGAAAATAGCGGTAAGGATTTTATGGTGAATTGGGGAAGATTGATTTAGCTAGAGAAAATTTAAAAAGATATGGTAGACCACCTCTATTATTTAAATATTAATTATTAAAAAGATAATTAATTATTTATATGTGGACTTTAATTAGGAGATAATTAATTATTTACCCATGAACTTTAAATGTAATTATTAATAAGATAATTAATTATTTATTATCCTTACAACCTTTAGGAAGCAAAGGTTTCCAATTGACCATTAACTTTGTCCACTTACCAATTTTTTTAGTCTGACATAAAATTTATGTGATATAGATGTGTTGTGATTTACACTTAGAAGTAACAAGCAACTTCAAGTTTGTTACTTTTGTTTCCGTTATTTATTTTACCTCATGCAAGTCTTCAAAATTTGTTGCTATTTATGCTTTCAATATGCCCTTTAATTTATTGATGTTTCCACATGATCAAATTTATACTTTTTGGAGCTGGAAAGGAAATATTACGAACAGTTATTAACATATCTCGAAGCGGTCTCAAAGCTTCTGATGTTTCTACAAACCACCATAGCTGCCAACATTTTTTGTTGGATAGACATTTTGTAACAAAATTTGGAAAGACAAAAACTATTTCCATAATACTAAGTACACTAATCTTAGTGCATATGCTGAGAGTATTGGATTAAAGTCAAATCGAACAAAATTAATCAAAATTGAATAAATTAAAAAATTTCAAACTAATAAAACTTATCAAATTTTTTAATAAAAATCAAATAAATTGAACCGAAAAAATATTAATTAATTCTATCAAAAATCAAATTAATCAAATAAATGGTATCACCTGAGATTTACTGATTAGTTAGAAATTTATACGTTCACTTACTTATAATTGTATTATTATTATTATTATTATTATGATTTATTTAATTTAATTGAACAAGAGATTTTAAAATTGAAACTCAATCGAATTAATTGATATAACTGATTTTTTTATTAAAAAAAATAAAATAATCAAATTAAAATTTTAAATTCGATTGGTTTAATTAAGCTCACTCCAACTAGTGGGAGTTAGATATATCATATTTCATGTTTTCTTAAACATTTTACCAAATATTACAATTACATGAGTGCTAGTTAGAAATATATGTTTATCGGTAACCTATTACAATGTGTACAAATATTTTGTTTTTCCCTATTTTCAAGACAGTTTTAGTATTTTGTTAAGGTTAATTTGTGACTTTGTGTTTTGATTTTTTTTTGTTTCCGTAAGCATCTTATTACGTTGTGAGTTTTATTTTAGGAGTAAGTAAGAGTTCGGTTAAATCGAACAATCGATTGAACAAATCAAATTAAAAAATTCAGTTGGAATATTTTAAATAGAATTTTTTTTTTCTAAGAAATGATTATATCAATTGATTCGGTTCAATTTTAATTTTAAAATCCCAACTAAATAAATCAAATAAATCAGAATAAAAAAATACTAATCAATAAATTCATATGTGAATCTATAAATCCTTAACTAATCGGTAAATCTCCATAATACCATTATTGTTGAAAATTTTAGTTAATTTATTTTTTATTAAATTAACTGTTATTTTATTGATTTTATTTGTTTAATTTTTATTGAAAAATTAAATCAATTCAGTCAGTTTGATTTATTCGATTTCAATTGTATCGATTTAATTTTTATTGCTTATAATATGTTTGAATGTGAGTAAGGTTTGAAATGTGTGATAAATTAAGTTATGGTTACATATTTTTCAATGTTATTTTTGAGATTATATATATATTACTCTACATAACACCCCATAACTGACTGTCATAGGCGGACATCTAGAGCTGTGAGAGTCGCATAGACAGTCGCCCAGGATGGGTGTACAAGCTAAAATCCTTTATATATATATATATATATATTCATGATTTTAAAACTAGTTGGGAAGGGTGAGTGGTGACGGATGCTTTTCATCCGCTTAATTTCCCCCTCTTCTCCCTCCTCTAGGAGATCGGTCGAGGTGGGTCTCCAGTGAGTCCTCACGGGATGGACTGATGGCTAGTGTGTGAGGTGTTGACACTAATAAGGTGGGTCTCCAATGTGACCATAGTACGTGCCCTACGAGTCATAGGCATCAGTCAAGAAACGACAATTGTTGCCATAGCTCCTGACAGTTGGTGCTAATTTGATGAAGTCCTTTTCACTTGATTTGTTCCTTCTCTTTTACTCATCCAGGACGACGGATTCTTCGACGCATTACCAGTCCGTTCCCTATGAGTCGAAGGGCATCAATCAAGAGATACGACCCTCCGACAGTTAAATCAGTGAAAGGGGGGCTAGTGGAGAAATTTGGCCAAGCACAAGAGAGAGCTAAGAGCTCGAAGGCGAAAGACAGAGAGGATTAACTATGGTCGTCTCAAGGTTCGATGAGGCCCTAGGAAAAAAAAAACTCTTAATATTTTTTTTAAAAATAATATTTTTTCTCACCCTTTTTCATTCGGACTTGAGATCGACAATAGCAGGTTTAATTTTTTTTTTTAATTATATTAATTTATTATTCATAAAGAATAAAAAAAACATTTCAAAGAATAAGAAAAGAGGAAAAAAATTATTACTAGATAAGCCGAGAAGTGCGATCGTCTACCACCAATGATAGAAATGTAAGATACTAATATAATTCCTTACAAGAGCCTACCACCAATGATAGAATTGTAAGAGAATAATATAATTATAGTTAATAAAAAATTAATTGAAATTTTAAGTTGTCGTAATAAATGATTGCTAGAATTTTAAAGGTCAGCATGCATTTGTCATTAGAAACTTATATAGAAACTTATAAAGTAATGAAGAATAAATTTTACACAGAAACCAAAACATCCCATGTAATTGTATTCATTAAATTTATTTATTTATTTATTTATATTAATTATAATAATAATGGACCCTAATATACTTAGGGCCCTATGCATAGGGCCCGGGCTTCGGATTAACCTTTCCATGCAATAACAAAAATTATACCTGCACTTATCTTCGTGGGCCCTTATACAACTGCAGAGCTGGAAAGTCCATGTAAACCTCCACACAAGCTTGGGCAGGCTAGGTGATGATGTCAGTTAAACTTGTGGTAGAGATCAAACATTTTTGAATTAATTCAGTCCCCTATTAATTTATGCTCACTTCAGTATACATATACACAATATTTATAAGATAACATTGTCTAATTTGATCGACTTAAGTAGTACAAGTGGTTGGTGGCTGAAGCTTCTTCTAAGCCTCTACCTCTGCTAAACCTCTCTTATTGGGAAAGGAATGAAACCTTTCATGCCTCAACTTGGCGTTGAAGTTGATCCTGTGAGGGAATCAGAAAACCAATAGAATATTTAAGAGAATAGAAGCAAGAACAAAGGACGTAATATGATACATAGAGTTTTGTTAGGAAAAAAATAACATATCCAAAATATCTTCATGAAATTTCTCTGCGAACACTTTAACAGTTCAATCGAGTCGTTCGAATTAACTAGATTCCATAATGTTACAATGAAACCAAGGATTACTAACCTCTGTTACAAAGAAGGCATGAAACCCATAGGGCACCCTGTGTGGAAGTTCAACAACTGCCACCGGCTCCGCGGACATAGTCTT
The DNA here is from genome assembly GCA_037974815.1 of Kaempferia elegans. Taxonomy (NCBI): domain Eukaryota; kingdom Viridiplantae; phylum Streptophyta; class Magnoliopsida; order Zingiberales; family Zingiberaceae; genus Kaempferia; species Kaempferia elegans. The sequence continues at coordinate 3,409,176 of JBBPFQ010000064.1, forward strand.
CGCATCTATTACATTGGCTGCTGATTTCCTTCAAGTGTGAAAAAAAGAAAAACAACAGAAATTTCAGTCAAAATGTTGTTTTACAAAAATAATTCATTAAATAGATTGAGTGATTTTATCTTCATATGCAACTTCCCTAGGTTATCCTTCACCCCGGTTAGGAAGTTCTTAACAAAACAGCCGATATTAGAAGCCCTGTTAGCTTTTAGCTTGATGTGTCACTAAATCAGTTTTAAGTGATGCGTGCTTGAAATAGAGAGGAAGACTGTACCCTGTGTTCTCATCATGAACGAAGAAGATTAAGTAGCCATCGTCCTCTTCTGATGTTCTCCCAGATTGGCGTGGCACAAATATTGCCTCGGAGCCATATCGTCCCGGTCCGAGATCAAATATTCCTTTAATATTTCCTCCAACCTCAAGCTTCTTTTTACCAGCTTCTGGCTCCAGATGCAGATCAAATTTAATTATGCCCGTTACCTTTGCGATGCTGTCTAGTATAGTGCCATACACATATCGTTGTTTCCTGAAAAAAAAAAAAAAAAAAAAAGTCTAGACGAATTTGATTTGAGTATCCAAATTCATTCGCAAAAACATACAGAAGCTTTCTCCTGTGGACTGGCAAATAAAAACAACAATTAAAAATCAACCTTTTGACAGGATTCTGAAATCAAGGTAAATAAACCAAAAGCATTCACAAAGCATTCAAGTATTTATTTTCAAGCAGTGAATTCTCGGCTTCTTGCCTATTAGTACTTCCATCTTGTTGGCACAACATTCGTTTTTTTAGCATTGAGAAGTCTAGTAAGATTCTCCTAGTTTTAAATCTCTCCTGTAGCCAGTGACATTGTTGTTTACAAAGAAAGTTCCATCTTATTATTCTGACGTTGTTCATGGAATCCCTAAATCAGTGCGACCTTGCAGCATGCAGATTGACCAACCTTAATGTGAAAGTTTCAAGTACAGCAACTATTTTGAAGGAATCCTTCAGATCCATATGTGAACTTGTGCAACATGCTCCTCAACACATCCCAATGTCAAATCTCAAGATACAGTACTATTTTTGTATGAACTCTTCCTCATAGGTGAACTTGTATGAACACGGAAATAGTTATCTATGTTTTGGAATACATAATATCCCTAGTGAAGTTGTGCCATAGTGTGTGTGCTACTACCATCACATGAAGAGTTGCTTAACAACCAAATGCGCCAAATCTTGTAAGCATCATTAAACCTTACTGAGCAATTCAAAGTTGAATATACAGCTTAATATTGTAAAGAGAGAAGAAAAAAAAGTACCTTCCAGTGTAGTTCTCGTTGATCCTTGGAAAATCAACCGCAGAGACAGAAAGTCTCTTCTGTGATGCGGCGCCATTTTTCATATTAAATCTCATCTCATACCTGACATTTAGAACAGTGTTTAAAATGGAGAAATAGTGCAATCGAGACAATATTTTCCAATAACTAACAGATACATACAGCTCATTTGTGAAATTCTCTAGATGATCTTTGACGGGTCCATTTACCTGGTCCAAATCAGGATTCTGAAGGCGGCAAGTTATTAAAACAACCTCATCGCCTTCCTCCCAAGCATTTGCTGACCAAATGTATCCATGAAAACCATCAAATATGGTGCTAATTTTGATTTTGTTCACCAACTTAATGAAATATGTGTGTGTGTGTGCGTGTGTGATCAAAGAGAAACAAAAAAAAACGACACAAGGATGGTCCTATTTTGGTTGATTTCTAAGCCATGTTACATATTTGTATATAAACAAAATTTTACGAGAATAGATTCAAAATCTAACTGATGTTTTCTTCAATATTTTTGTTCTTTACATTATCTAGATCTTGACCTTCAAGATGGTTAGAGAAATAATGAGGTTCAAACTATCTTCACAATTGCAAGTTTAGAAATTTAGAATCCTCTGAATGACACAAATGCAAACTCTTTATTGTAGTTATTATATACAATAACAACCAACACTTATCCCACTAGGTGGAGTCGACTACATGGATCATTCTACGCCATTGGATTTAATTTTTTTGGTCTTTCTCTTTCTCGTTTGATTTGCATATTTGTCATAGTTTCATATCTTTGCGGTTATTAAATGATATATCATTTATTTGTTTTCTTAATAAGTTAGACATGTTTCATATGGAGCGGTTTTTGCTCTTCAAGCCAATCATAACCCCTCCATTGTTGTAACCTATGGTATAGTTTTGTACCATACCGATCTTGTAGTAACTCTTATTTCTACAGTTGCTTTTGCATTACTTTTGAACTTCCAATCTCCTGAAAGAGGTCCTTCGTTGCTTTCTATAGTTGAGCATCAAGAAAACAAAAGCATTTCACAAGTACCATCAGGTATTATATGTATAAACATGAAGATTCGAGCCAGATGTGTGCGCCACATGTGTGTGAAGCTCCAACAAATACTGAACAATTGAAGGACAATAAGAAGCTCACCATTGTGAAATATAAAGCAATTTGGAAGCTCAAACCATCTAATCAGTCGGTCATCCTTTGCGTATCTAGGAAGTATACCGAAACGAGCTTTCTTTGTAGCATCAAAATTAAATATGAGTTTTCCCTTCACCATGTCCTATAATCAATTTCATCCAAAATATCAGGAGTTATCAGCAGCATTTCCTTGACGCTTTCTCTCAGCGCGAGAAATTCATGTTACCATTTGCAGAACATTCATTTGCTAACTAATAAGTCAGATCATCTTATACCTTCGGCGTAAAGTACAAAGGCAGATCCATAAAGATGGCATAATTTTCAGTGATAGCAAAATCATGCATCATAATGGCAGCAGGTATTGTTATTGGTACTGGATCAAGCATTTCACCATCTTTAGTAATGACTCGATAAGTAACATAGGGTGCTGCGTGTGAGTAACCAAAGGTGAACATTTCACCTGCACAAAGGAGAAAAGTCTCTTAAGAAGCACTTTGTGAAGTGCTGCGATATAAGATACTTTCTTCAGCTGATATTTACCGGTGAATGGATCAACCTTCGGATGAGCAGTAAATGAATGTTTCAACTTCTTCTCATAATCCAACAAACCGAGGGTTTGAAGATCTCCATCTTCTAGGACTTTAACAACATCTAGAATATGCAGTAAGATTCTTCGTAAGTACCAGATCGATCAACGTCAGCTACAATCTAAGAACCATGTAACCAAACAGGAAAATCTATGCATATGCATGTTCTAACATTTATCCAAGTTACTAACTCTAGGGAAAGAAGCATATGAGCTGTAATATCGTACGATAGCCATCTTAGAAAAAAAAAAAATTCAGCGATACAAGATTACTTACATGGCTTATCACCTTCTGACAAAGCCAAAAGTTTCCCATGATGGTATATTAGAGCTGTATTAGCTGGAAGCAAGTCATGACATAAAGGTTAATCCTCTAGACTACAATCAATGTTAGCCTAAATCAGGTAATTGACGGGTACGATTACCTTGTTGACCAAAAAGTTTTACATACAAAAAAAAACAAATCCAGTACCTGTCCCCGTGCCATATGAAACATCTAGTACTTTCAATTTTGCTCTAAGAACTTGCATTTGGACCATGAACAATCCAAACAGTCCTTTGAGATCCCCAATCTAAAGATAACATAGTGAAAATATAAATTAGGAATCACTCCAGATGTGGATGTGGCATGATGATATATTTATTATGGAATCCATAAAGTAGCATTGTACCACAGCCTAAATTATTTATTACAAAATACGAAACATGTAATAATTCTATTTTATACAATTTCTACAGCCATGCATTTAAGTTGAGACTTAATTAAATAAAATGCTCTTCTAATAAACATGAATTGGACAAAGCACAGAAAACTTTATGATCGTCTTGAGAAATAAGAAAGGGTGCAAGCATGACATTAGCTTTTTCTACCAGAGAAAGCAAGACTAGATCTAAAGTAAAGATTTGAAGATGGTAAACTCAATATGAAAATACAGAAGCAACAAGGACTGGGGAAGGATTACTCATTACTGGTGTATAGATCATGCTAATAAACAATAATTAACTTGAAGCATAGACAAAATACCTTCATAAATTTTGCTCCTCCAAAATGTTCTTCTTGTTTAAGACGTGATGTTTTGACATAACGTGAAACATAAGTTGCTTTTCCATCTTTGATGCGCATACCATGAATCATTCTGCAAAATACCAACAATAATATGCATTATTGAAGCAACTACAACTTTAAAGGGGCAAGGATGAAACTAAATTTATCTAAAGAAAAATATAGTTTATCTTCAATGAAGCATGAACATTACTATGGAAATGCCTATTTCTATAAGAAGTTAACTCTTTATTACTATGCAAATGCATATTCCTATAAGCATCTGACTTTTTTCTTGTCAGTTATGTTTTAACGATAAAGAAAAGTAGGCTAAACATAAGCAAGTAAAAGACACATTGGAGGCATTGGCAGTGATGTCTTTGACAGAACTAAAAAACGAAACTTTTCTTCATTATGTAAGTTGCATTTTGGATATGCAAGTACCAAGAGGAAAAACAAGTTTCAAGCACATTAAATGTAAATTATCAATCAAGAATATTCAGAAAGCTTTAACAGTATCTTATGTCCTTATCCATAGGTTACAAATTTATATAGACAAGAGAGGCCTAGAAGTAGAAGGGTTTGATGACCTTTAATATGGTCTATCAATTTTATCGTAAACTATGAATGAAAAATCAAAGACGATATAACATAAGTATGCTACTCAATGAACCAATGCTTGCAAACTACTCAGAGCATGTTGAGGGCCTTAGGAACCAATCAACAATCAGGTGAGAATATTTAGACTTTGATGATAGGCCATCAGTGAAGCATACATCCAAAATAGACAATCCTATGATGCATCTAAATAGAACTCTTGATCCTATGACTTTTAAAGAATTATAACTTTATGCTAAACTGTTCTTTTTCCGTTCGTCAAAATGCACTTTGTAACAAGATTGTACACATAAATTGACACCAAAAATATACAACCAGAGAATGAAGTAAAGGTTGTATCTATGAACATGTGTGATATGCTAGATCTGCCCAAGTGACGTGAGGGCTGCTGAAGCAAAATTGTAAAGTACTATAGGTTACACACACGCACTACAACAGCTTACACATGATAGTGAAACAGTTGAAAATTTCAGGAAAAGAATGTTACAAGTACTTAAAATGTTGGCATTGAGAAGGAAACCTATTGATCAAATAAGATAGGTACTAGTGAGAGTAAGCTCAGTTCTCTTATTGCAAGGAATTACATTCCGCTTGATTACTGTGCCTAATTCAATGTAATATTATGTGTGCAAGTATTAAGTTATGGCTTCCATCTTAATAGCAGAAGACTGTCTCAAACTCAAGCCAGCACAACGTCTGCAGTAGGATTGCAGCAGAGTTGGTCTCTTACTGTAACTAGAAACATCCATCTGCTTATACATGTCAAATATTTACAGATGAATTATATTTCCTATGGAATCAAAGTGGCAAACTCAAACGATGGTCATATCATAAATCATCATTATTCTATTATTTTCATCAGAAAAAGTCAATGAAACATAGATATAATTTGCATGACATATCTACACGAGGACTCAAACACAACCGGTATATCTGACTTGGCTCCATATAACAATATGATTAGTACATACCCATCGCCATCAAACCTGCACAAAGTAAGCACAAGAAAATTAAATAAAATCATCAAAATGAGGGAAGTTTTAAGATATCATTGGAATGATTCTGAATTTGCAATTTATAGAATGAAGCTTGACTTAGCTACTTATGTGCTTATCACCAGATATTGACTGGTGTTTAAAAAGGAGAACCAAGAATCTAGATCTTTAGCCAAGACAATACAGTGTGTCAAGTGATCAAATGCATCTTCTGAATCATGGTCTACTCTACTCAACGAATTTCCATAAAAAATAGTCAGGCAACAAAGTAGTAGTCATGTTAAAAGTAAACTGATCAAAAAGTTGCTCTTGTCGAATTTAACAAACAAAAGAGAGAATAAAACATACAAAAGCTGTTCTCGGCTAAGTACAATAAATAGGTGGCGTTCATATTCAATAACACGATCAAGGATGTAAGAAACAAAAACAATTTGGAAAATCAAAACGGTTAGCATTTGGCAGAAAGTACCAGTGATAGCCAGCCACAGGAACAAACTTGGGATTAGGTCCTACCCTGACAAATTCCCCATTCAAACATCCCTGCCAACCGAGATATGAACCGGTTAGAATCTTCTCTAAGAAAAGCTAGTCTCGGAGAACTCAGATAGATTTTCAATTATTTGTAACTCACGAGGACACAGTTTCAGCATATAAGAAAGCTCTAAAGATTGGAATCTACAATCCCCTTACATAAAGACCCGGAGAATATTTTATTTGATAAAAAAAAAAAAATCTACCAAGGAATACTGTAACTCTGATAGAAATAAAGAACAAATCACCGTCCTAATTCAAAAAAATGAACAAGACTACACCCGAATTGAGCATTTACGAATCCGCTCCCAAAATAACTGCAATTGAGAGAGAGGTTTTTGGAAACGGACTCACGGGCAGGGTTCCGCGGACGGGCAGGTCGCGGGCGGGCGGGGACTCATCGCGGGCGGGAGCGAAGTTGCCGGAAAGGTAGTGAAGGGGAGCCTTGGAATCGTACATCAGGGCGACGAGGACCCGCTCGATTATGTCAACCGTCTTCGACACCAACCCTTTCTTCGGGTTCGGGTTCACCGCCACGATGCCTCCGTTCTTCTTCTCCTTCTCAAGGATCAGCTTTTCGTCCACCGTTCCCATGGCGCCGTCCATCGACTTCGCTCCTCCTCCTCCTCACTACCTCGGCAAACCAACCCACGGCGACGGGCAGCGACTGATAGTGAGAGAGAGAGACGTCAGAAATTGTGAGTGAGTGGCATGCACCGGTGGCGCACGATCGGCCAGAAACTTCAGTGAATTCCGGCCACCAACGAATGAGAGATTCACAAATGTTCTCAATCCGTTTATAAGGCGAAAAGATTTAATTTTTGAAAATTATTTTAGATTTGTCTTCATCTAGATTTAATTAATCGAGTGAAAAAAAAAAATTGCTATGTGCATAGAAAATTCCGACGGATTTCATAATAAATTCGAAAAAAAAATTGTGCCAATTGAAATGACTAAACTACACTCGAATTAGACTTTGCCGCCCGTTAATTCAATTAAACAAAATCTAATAGAAGATTCTGGAGATACCCGCGCCGCTACGCGACGCGATCGGCATCCTCAGCTGGATTTCCCAGCCACGTGTCGTAAGCAATTTATCGTTATAACTTTTATT
>JBBPFQ010000064.1:3423592-3434063 GCA_037974815.1 Kaempferia elegans
TACTCTTTCAGTTCGGTAATACTACTGATACATTTTAATTTATAACCTTGAATTTCTATATTATTTTTCTCGGGTCGGGAAAAATCCCGACCACTCGGGTCGGGAAACAATCGGGTCAGGAATTATCCGGGACGGGAATGTATTGGGAATAGGGAAGGGTCAGAAATTTTGTAAAAAAATTCCAGCCCTAGTTACGAGAATAGGGCTCATCATTTGTTTGTTCTGAAGTAGCAAAGCAGTGGTAGTTACGAGAACAGGGTTCATCATTTGTTTGTTCTGAAGTAGCAAAGCAGTGGTAGTGTTTGTTCTGAAGTAGCAAAGCAGTGGTAGTTACGAGAATAGGGTTCATCATTTGTTTGTTCGTTCTGAAGTAGCTAGCAAAGCAGTGGTAGTTACGAGAATAAGGTTCATCATTTGTTTGTTCTGAAGTAGCAAAGCAGTGGTTGTCGGTTGCAAGCTAATTAACTTCTTAAATTTATTAAACCTTTTCTCGTTGAGACGATATTATAATAATTTTAGCAGATCTATAATACAATACTATATGGAGAGAATATATAAAAGTGAATGATCCATACATTAATAATATATAAAGTTGAAATTCCATTATTCTTAACCCAATTACTATAATTTTGTACTAGATTCCATTTTGCGTAGAGAATTAATTAAATGTGATGGATCGAAGTTGACATGAGCATCTCCTAATAGATTGCTTGAGCAAAACGATGGATCAATTAACATATCAAACAATAATGTCATTATTTTAGAGATGTTTTTTTGTTACAATCTTCACAAGTTCAAAGTTGAAGTTGGTGATAATAATTGGGTGGATAACATGATGACTAAAAAGAGACAATTAATAAGATTTTTATTATTTTATTAATTTTAATTTGAAATATTTTTACCCTATATTTTAATCTGATAAATTATTACCGTGGATGGATAATAGAAGGATGAATCTTAGTAAAAATCTAATATAAAAAAAATCATCTAATCCATTCTTGATTTCTTGGTCAAGAAGGAAAAAAAAGTATATCTACTTTGCAACCATTTGGAAAGAATTTAAGTAATAGAATTGAATTTAAATCCGCAATTGAATTGAATTCAATTCTTATGTTTGGAATGAATTAATAAATAGTATAATTAAATTGAATTATTTGAAATCTATTAAAATTGAATTTAATTTTTATATTTTTATCATTTTGTCCTTATCAATAAAATTTAATATGTACCTGGAGGGTTATTTAGTAATTTAAACGTATCAAATGAATTTCCTTCATAAATTGGACCTAAAGATGTCTGATTTATTTTGAATAGTTCGAATGGAATTGAATTTTAATTCATTACTAATTCTCGGCCGAAAAGTGATTTCAAATAATGGAATTGAATTTTAATTCACCAAGAAATTCAATTCCTTAGCGTCCCAAACATGATGTAACAAGGCACGTTAAGCTCACGGTCAAGTATCTGATTAGCTCATGAGTAAGTCACGATCTCACAGGCAATCAATGAGCACATGAGCAAGCAATAGAGTTACAAAGGGCAATAGATGATCTCACTGATCCATATTAAGATTAAAATCGAAGATACCGAGCAAAATTTACATCTTTTACTATTTATTTTCCTCTTTTTCAATATTTGTAAATCATTATATATATTATAATTATCAAATTTTTAAAACAAAATAACTTATTATTTTGTAAAATGCAATACTTCAAGGCTTCAAGCTATTAATATTGTTTTTTTTGTTTATTTACTTTCTTAAAATAGCAATATGAACACGTGAAGAAGACACCTCTAGTAAACCGGTGAGGCAGTACTTGTTTTTTTCTTCTATTAATAGAATCAAATTCCCTTGGTAAAAGCAACTCCCACTGTTTGCAGATCAAACAGCAAACTACGACACTACGCGAAGCATAGAGGAGATGAAGATGAGCGGGACTAGCATCACAAAAGCATTGCTCGCAGTGCTCGAATCGGATTCCTATCTTCTCCCACTCTGTTACAGTGCTGCTGCCGAGCTTTTCCGGTCCGGAATCCCAGGACAATGTGAATGGGGCGGTGATTCTCGTGATTTGCTCCGGTTTCTTCTACTTAATCACTCGGCTGCGAGATCGAAGTCGAGGGGCGATCTGTAATTGCTTGGAGCCCTAGAGATAGCGAGAACCAGTGAGCAGTTTGTCTTCCGCTTGCCGGTTCCTTTTTTGTGCTCAAGATTTTGTTTTGTTTTTAAAAAGGTTTCCTTGTCGCAGATTTTGCCCAGCGAGAGCAAAGAGCCATTGGAAAGATCACCGTGATGCTGTCTCTGCTTCCGCTCCTCTTATGCATTTTCTCAAGCACCGTTCGGGCGGCACAGGGACCCTCGCTAAGGCCTTCCGTCGTCCACGTTGGAGCTCTCCTAACATTCGATTCCACCATCGGAAGAGTCGCCAAGGTCGCCATCGATGCTGCAAGGGAGGACGTCAACTCCGATCCTGCTGTTCTTTCAGGCACGAGGCTGGATATTGAAATGAGGGACACCAATTGCAGTGGGTTCCTTGGCATGGCGGAAGGTGAGCAATGGCCTCCTCTGTCTTTGTTGTTCTTTCTAAAGGGTCAACAATTAATCTAACAAAACTGTTAAATGCTTTCTTAAATTTGTCTGATACTTTTATTTCTTTCAGATATAGTACATATTGTTCTTAATTCAATTTATGTTAAAATCTAGTATTCATAAACATGGATTATGAACATAAAATAAATGAGAAGATGTGCTAAATTTGGGGAAGCTTAAACAGATTGTACAATATTTTACCAAAATGGTTTATATCCTATTAAATTGTTAGTGCCTCCATTTGATGTCTCAGCTATGCAGTTCATGGAGTTGGATACTGTTGCAATAGTTGGGCCGCAGTGCTCGACCATTGCTCATGTTATCTCTCATGTTGCCAATGAGCTCCATGTTCCTTTGCTCTCATTTTCAGCCACAGACCCTACTCTTACTGCACTTGAATACCCCTACTTTGTGCGAACAACGCAAAGTGATCTGTTCCAAATGGCTGCAATAGCAGCAATAGTAGACTACTTCCAGTGGAAGCAGGTGATTGTTGTATATGTCGATGATGATTATGGCAGAAATGGAATAGCTGCCTTAAGTGATGTGCTTGCTGAAAAGCGCTGCAAGTTAGCTTATAAAGCTCCACTTTCGCCTACAGCAACAAGGACTGATGTCACAAATTTACTGGTGAAGATTGCATTGATGGAATGTCGCATTATCGTGTTGCATTCGAATCAAGATTATGGTCCTATGATTCTTTCCGTGGCATATTATCTTGAAATGATGTCTAATGGGTATGTTTGGATCTCGACAGATTGGCTTTCTTCTCTGTTAGATTCCAAAGGACCCCTTTCTTCCTACACAATGTCCACAATGCAAGGGATCATTACACTTCGCCAGCACACAGAAGAATCGGACAAGAAGAGTGATTTAATTTCTAGGTGGAGCAACTTGACCAGAAAGGAGAGCGGGAACTTTCGCCTTAACTCTTATGGTTTCTATGCGTATGATACTGTGTGGATGTTGGCTAAGGCAATAAACTCCTTCTTTGATGATGGTGGAATCATTTCCTTCTCAAATGATTCAAGATTACAAGATTCTGTGGCGGGAACTCTTCACCTTGATGCAATGAATATATTTAATGGTGGAGATCTTCTGCTCGATAAGGTAAGAAGCACCCATTTTGAAGGCAGCACTGGAGTTTTACAGTTTGATTCTGATGGGAATCTCATTCATCCAGCATATGATATTATAAATGTGATTGGAACTGGATCAAGAACTATTGGCTACTGGTCCAATTATTCTGGTTTATCAGTTGTGCTTCCTGAAACCTTGTATACAAAGCCTCTTAATGTTTCTCCTTCAAGGGATCAACTCTACAGCGTCATCTGGCCCGGTGAAACAACCATTAAGCCTCGAGGATGGGTCTTTCCTAACAATGGGAAAGAATTAAAAATTGGTTACCCTCTGAGAGCCGGTTATACGGAATTTGTTTCAAAGTCACCAACAACTGGCACTGCTAAAGGTTACTGCATTGATGTCTTTACTGCTGCTGTCAACTTACTGCCTTATGCTGTTCCTTTCAAGTTGATACCATTTGGGAATGGGCATGACAATCCTAACTACACAGCACTGGTAAATATGGTTGCCACACAGGTAAGTTCAACACAAAGTTTCTGCTACTGAACATGAATGTAATTGGCAACTTATTATTACATTAACTTAATTTTGATTTTCAGTAGCACTGATCTTTTTCATTTTTGCAGGAATTTGATGCTGCTGTTGGTGATATTGCCATTGTTACTAGTCGGACGAAGATTGTCGACTTCACACAGCCGTATTTGTCCGCTGGTCTTGTTATATTAGCTCCAATCAGAAGGCACAAATCAAATGCTTGGGCATTCCTACAACCCTTTACTCTGGAGATGTGGTGTGTTATAGGCATTTTATTTATCATGATAGGAGCTGTAGTTTGGACGCTTGAACACCGGCTCAATGATGAGTTTCGTGGCCCGCCAAGGAAACAATTGATCACCATCTTTTGGTAAGTTGTAGCACAAATGAATGAATGTTATCTAGCTTATAGCTTCAAATTATCATTCAAGATATATTTACACCTTAGCTACCTTATCATATTTGATTATTTTCATGCCAGAGATTTCCCAAGCTGACAAATTTTGTTAACCATATTTGGGTTGTCAGTACAACATGTCCCTTTCCTTTTTGAGGTTCAAAGGCATTGAACCTTAGAGTCATATCTAGTCAATTCCTTTAGCATTGCAATGTGACCAACTCTTTCGCCTGCTATGTATTGCATTGTTTAGCTTCCGTTTCAAATATTGAGATTATGCTTGTTATGGTCAGGTTTAACGGATATCGGGACCTACTAACATGTGGCCAGTGTAGACTAGCTACAAATAAGAGGGAAAATTGTGAGATAGTTTGCCGAACTATAAAGTGTTAGGATTCTAAACAATTTAGTATGATCAAAGTCAAATTGGAGATTAGGAGGATAGAGTTTTCACATCAAAGATTAAATGGAAGGGGCTTGGTCTCCCTTAGTGTCTTGATGTGGAGTTATTGTAGTCCTGAGGTGGAGACACAATCGTCATGTGAAAAATGAAAGTTTAAATCCAAAAATTATCTCTCTCAGACCTCGGGATCTATTTTCACATTGACAGATGTTTACATGCTTCGTGGTTTCAGCTCTCATAGAATAGGAGGATAGCCTTGAACCAGTGGTGTGACACCATCATATGAGGCTATATAGCACGTTTATCTTGCCCCAAGGGTGAATTGAAACATGTCTAGCACATACTGGTCGGTTCTACAAGTAGAAATACTCAATGCCAATGCCCAACATTAATCAGTAAAGTCTCACGAATACAGACTTGCCATTTTCAGCAAGTTACTATCGTTATCATGAAAATTGTAGGTTGATGTTTTTTCTTCTTTTTCTTAATTTACTAACCAAGTTTTACTTCTTTTACCTTAGTTTTTTGACTGTTCGTTGTCTGTTGCAGGTTCAGCTTCTCGACCTTGTTTTTTGCACACAGTGAGTATGACTGAACACACAAGACACTTCTTCTATCCCAATACATATGATTTAGAGCTTAATCTACACTGTCAATGTTTTCTCTCAGGAGAGAGCACTGTGAGCACTCTAGGACGTTCAGTGCTACTAATCTGGCTTTTTGTGGTACTGATCATCCAATCTAGCTACACTGCAAGCTTGACATCGATCCTCACAGTGCAAAAGCTCTCAACGACCGTAGAAGGAATTGATAGCTTGATAAACAGCAATGTATTTATCGGGTTTCAGGTTGGTTCGTTTGCTGAAAATTATATGGTCGAGGAGCTAAGGATTCCCAGATCCAGACTTAAAGCCCTCTCACCAGGAGAGTATGCCGAAGCCCTCGAACTGGGCTCTGATAATGGAGGTGTTGCTGCCATTGTCGATGAACTTGGCTACGTTGAAATTTTCCTATCAAAAAATTGCCAATTCTCAATCGTTGGACCAGAATTTACCAAAAATGGCTGGGGTTTCGTAAGTTCCTTTCCAACTTCTTTAGTTTTATGAAACCCTGTGATATACATTCTGGAACTTAGTCACTACTTGCAACGATATCTTCCATACCTGATACTATTAGATTTCTATTTGACCTTTTGTTTGATTCATCACTGTATGTTAGTAGAATAGTTAGAGCATGTTCCTTAATTTTCTTTACTTATTACATTCACAACTCTATGATCTACTTCTATTGTCTTCCAAAATCATGACCGCTAAGTTTCTTGCATATGAAAAATTCAAACCCTTTTTCAATTCAGGTCTTCCAAAGGGACTCTCCTTTAGCTGTTGACATGTCGACAGCAATTCTCACTTTGTCTGAGAATGGAGATCTCCAGAGGATTCACGACAAATGGTTCACAAGGGCTGCTTGCTTCTCTGAATCAGAAGAAATCGACTCAGAACGGCTCAATCTTAGCAGCTTTTGGGGGTTGTTTCTCATATGTGGGATCTCATGCTTCTTGGCTCTCCTCGTATACTTCACTAGCGTGATATACCAGTACATCCATTTAACTTCCACTCAGCAGCAAGACCCTTCCAGCCATAGAATGTCTCAATTGGGACGCAGCTTTCGCGACTTCTTTTCATTTCTTAACGACAAGGAAGAGGACGTCAAGAAGAGAGATTCTCAGAGAGGACAGAAGACCGACGGTGGTGTCTCTGTTAACCTTGAAACATGAGGATGATGTATGTATGCTTGGTATCTATATCATAATTAAGTGTGCAGTTTTCCTTTATCGATAGATTGCCAACCATGAAGCAAATGGCGATAGGCCTAATGTAATATCGGTGTGTAAGGATGCATGACTTCTCTGATTTGAGTAGCTCTGAATCCAAAATGTTATTAGAGATCAACACGAACATTATAGTACTTTGAATACAGCTACTATAAGGGAGTCTTCGTAGTGTTTTTCATGACCCTTTGATCGAATAAGGATGGATCTTCAGGAAAAACATATCGAATAATAGTCTCTTTCATGCCATTGTATTCCAATAGGGCTCATTTGGAAGATGATGACGATATAGTCTTTTCTCCTTTTCTGTTTTTTTTTTGACGAACCTAAATAATTAGGCTAAATGATTTAAAATCATCAAACTAAAAAAATAAATAGATATATAGGCGCATAGATAATTTATACACACAAAAACAAATCTTTCATGATTCGCATAGCACGCGTAGGTTTTTGGTGAATGAGCATCATTCTTGCCTATTTTTTTTAAATACCAACGGATACGATTTAACGAAAAGCCGTGATGCGCTTCCGTTATCGAATAACGACAAGCTGTTAGCTCCGTTCACTACCAGGACCCTTACTGCTCCAAACCAACGGTCTATGATCTCAATGGTTGTTTCTGGTGTCGACACGTGTCTTGTCGGGTTCGTCTGGTGACGGAGCGTCATATGCTAAGAACATTCCGTTACCGTCGACAAACGGAGAACGTCCTCCCCGTCGTTTTCCTATAAATCTCAGTGAGCTGCCGTTCGCATCTGCAGCCTTACCTTCTTCGCTCGCTCGGCGCCTCTCGATTCACTTCGCGTTCCGTCGTCTCGATTCCCGATGGCTGACGCAAAGATCGCGAAGCTCCAGTCCGCTGTTGCTGCTCTTGATCAGATCAGGTGAGACCGAAGCCCTTTTGTGTGCTTTTTTTCTTCTGAACTCATGGATTCCTGTGAAATATGCTGGATCTGATCGGAGTTTTTATATGCTTATTCGTAGCCAAAATGAGAAATCTGGATTCATCAACCTCGTGTCTCGCTACTTGAGGTAAACTTGAGTAAATTGGGTTTGTTTTTTGGGATCCGATTGCTTTTGATGCTTGTTTCATATGATGAGCTCTTTCGAGTCGAGTTATTGAAATGTCGGATTTTTGTTGTGTGTTGGTTGGATCGAAGCGGCGAGGCAGACGAGATCGAATGGAGCAAGATCCAGACTCCGACTGATGAAGTGGTCGTACCTTACGATTCCTTGGCGCCACCGCCGGAAGGTCCGGTTTTTCTTCTCTAGTCGGATCCGGGACACGCTATTGCTAGTTCTCTGATTTATTCTGATTAGCCTGTTGCAGATATGGAGGCCACGAGGAAGCTCCTTGACAAGCTTGCGGTGCTAAAACTCAATGGAGGATTGGGGACTACCATGGGATGCACGGGTCCTAAGTAAGATAATTTTATTTCTCATAAAAATGACTACTGATGAACTGATATAAGCTAGTGGTTTGATGCTTAATTGCCTTTGAGCTTGTATAAATGGTTTCTAACGGACAGTGTTAAACATAGTTTAGGATCGGCACCAGCTCTTCTAGTACAATCCTTTATGCCACATACCGTATTGTGCACAAGTCAATTTATACTATACATTATTGTTATTATTAGTATTATTTTGACCCTGTTTACTAACTCAACACTAGGCGTCTCTAGTGATTGATAGATTCTATGGACACTATTGACAAAATAATTTTAAGATCTATACGCTGTCCTCTTAAGTAGTTAAGCACTGACTTGTGGCCACTAAATATTTCAATTAACCTAGTTCAAATATCAATATTACAATCCCGACTATTAATTCAGAGGATGAATCAGTAAATCCTGGCCCCTTTTATTAGGAAGTAGGACAAGTTATTTGTATCTAGAATGTGCAGCAATGAAATTCTGATTTCTTAGAAAACCAGATGGCTTGCGCGTGTATGCCTAAGAAAGTTATTACCTGAAGTGTAGCAGAGAGGGCTTGCGCATGTATGCAGAGAAGCTTCTCCCGCAGGCTACGTTCGCTGCTCATTGCGAATTAAGAGGGGAGATGTGGGCGAACAAAGCAAGCCCTAGCCTCGCTGCTCCTTGCGAAGAAGGGAGAGGACGACAAAGAGGGGAGATGTGGGTGAACAAAGCAAGCCCTAGCCTCGCTAGCTGCTCCTTGCGAAGAAAGGAGAGGACGACAAAGAGGGGAGAGGACGGCGAACTCTCTGCCCTAGCCTCGCTGCTCCTTGCGAAGAAGGGAGAGGACAATGAAGAGGGGAGAGGACGGCGAACTCTCTGCCCTAGCCTCGCTGCTCCTTGCGAAGAGGGGGGAGAGGACGGCGGATGAAGGAGAGAGCGAGCTGCGGGAGGAGAATGAAGGAGACGCGGCTGTGATTTGGTGAAAGCAAGCCCTAGCTCGGTGAAAAGAGAAAACGCAATTTACAAAAAAAAAAACAAAAAAAAACAAGAAAATCGCCACGTATTCTCCTCCAGCGAAGCAAGCGCGCGACCTCCGGCGAAGCAATCGCGCATGGGCGCGTTTTCTCCTCCTGCAGGGTAACACCGTTATATATATATATATGTGGTATTAGAGTTTTGTTTGATTAATTATATTCTAGAGGTTGATGACCTTCCTTCTTAGTTCGCCTATCGTGTAAACTCGTAGCACAGTTTATACACACTCAAAAGCTACCTTTAGAATATTCGTTCCATATGAGATTTTTAAATCATGTTTATTGCACGCAGAGTGCTTACATCTAGAAAACATAATCTACATGTGTCAATTATTGACCTAAATAGAAAATTGTAATATAAATAAGTTGGAACATAAACAAAAAAATTAATATGTGATCTTGATTTAACCAAAATTTAAATAGCCACAAGCACATTAATTAAGTTGGAGCATAAAAAACATATACATTAAATGTACCTCTCACCTCACATACTAATAATGAAAAACAGTAATAAGGAATCAAATTTTGATTAATATTCAGAGTTATAAATATGATTCTTCCACATAACTATTCACAATATATTAAAATTGATATTTGGTTTCTAATAATATTTTAGAAGTTATTAATCATGTCGTCTTCGGTCTAGGGATCAAGTGTCTTAATTGAATAGCATAACATATAATATAAATCTTGAAAATATAACATAAGTTGGATTTTTTTTTTTTTTAGTGTTCAACTTAAATTTTAATCAAAACATTACTTGGCAAAGGGGAGGAGAGGATTAAGGGTTGAGGGTATTTTAGAAAAGAAGGACTCGAGCAGACAAGTTATGAAAAAGAAACTCTTTCTTTCAGGGTAAAAACCTGTTTATCTGATCCATTCAAAAATATATATATTTTTATATAAAGTCATTCATTAGGGCAAAAAGTTAAAACCATTACCCCGGATCCCTCTAAGAACGCCCAAGTATATTAGAAGTATATTAGAAGGGTGTAAATCATTGAGATCATTTGGCCAGCCGAGCGACCTCTTAGATGAGAGAGTCTAGCCTAGGATAAACCCTACGATTCAAATCTAAGATTTATTATGGTAATCCCTTGCCCGAGTATCAACTCAGCTACTCTCATGGGGCTATATATAAAGTCATTCATGGTTGCATAGATACTTGTATTCTAGTTGAGTCTAAG
>JBBPFQ010000064.1:3503836-3514886 GCA_037974815.1 Kaempferia elegans
ATCCTAGGGTCAAGAACCATAGTTGGAAGTCCTGAGTCTCGGATGATGAGCAAAAGTTTAAACGGTCTGGAGGGTCCGTTTGGAAACAGATAAACTATCCTGAGAGGAGTAGGTAAGGACGCATTCCCCGGTGAGGGAACAATAGGTGTTGGTTCGACCTACGATTTCACTGGAAATCCAAAGTCAAAATCGGACAGTCCCAAGACTGTCAAAACTCATTATATCTTATTGTTGTACTAACTCTGTGATGCAGGATATCGAAGCTGGACAAAACCCGAAAAAGTGGCTTTCCGGGCACCCTGGCATGGATAACTTTTCGCAAATCAAGTTTCATCGAGGAGGCGCCACGTCAGCCCCCAACGGGGGTGCCCGAAGATGTACTATATAAAGCACTTCGACCAGAAGCTTCAACACAACATTCCAAGCAACTCTCATAACTGTGTGCGGATCCGAAAAGCTCTCTACGACGCCGAAATGTAACTCCGACAACCGAAAGCGAGATTTTTAGAATTTCAAGTTGTCGATATTCCTTTTTGTTTATTGTTCTCAAATTTGCATACTGTTGTAATCGTTTTGTAATTGTAATTTTGCGCACTGCTAGTGGATTGCCTAAACACTCAAAGAGTGTGGGCCTTGGGGTAGGAGTTGCCAAAGCCTCCGAACCAAGTAAAACCAAACCCTCCTCCTCCTCCTCCTCTAGCGATTTCGATCCTACACTTAAAAAGTACAAAATTATTCCTAGTCCATAATTTAGTGACTCAAATTGTAAGAGATAGAGACAAGTCAAAATTAAACTAATCAGAACCGGTGGATAGGAACTGCCTAAAAAAAACAATCATGCAATTAGATGGTTGTTGTAAAACTAGTGTTGCAAACATTCTGTTAAGTATAAAAACAAGGTGGCAGAAGGCAGCCAGGAATCCAAAATCCCAAACCACCTTTAAAATGAGACTTAATATGATAAAATAGAACAACAAATTCTCTCTATAAACAACAATAAGCTGATTCCCAACAAATCGATGCCAGGTGCAAATATTTTTGTCTAATCAGTGAAGTTATTTATAGAAATGCTCAAAACTATTAAAAATTAATTTGTATTTGCTCTTTGCTTTCTGAACACTTGATTTATAAAATATCTCTAGTTGTACCATAGTATATTTTTTCTTTTAAACTAAGGAACACATACCAAGCACACAAGCAAGCTTCATTTAATTTTAAAACACTCACTCTTTTTACTTTTAATGATATTTTAATCAATATCTCATTAAATGAAATCAGAAATATTTCTAATTGATCCAACCCAACTATCCCTTTTTTTCTCATTGATAAATTCTATTTTGCATAATCAGTTTTAGTTCTATTCATTAAAACCTTTAATTTCTAAAATTTCTCTCGATAATACAAACTCTTTCTATCAATACACTCTCATCAATTTGATATTTTGATTTCTTTATATCAAATTAAAATTCATCTGCAAACTGCTATGGACCTAATTCAATTTTGAAAATCAAATCATAAGCAAGCTCAGAAACTATATTTTTAATAGAACCCTACCAAACAATTGCACATGAATTTGGAGCGTGTATTTTCCATAATATACTTGAAACTATACGATTTGCATGGCAGTTATTGTGATTCTTTGTAATTGCAGGTTAATATTGAATGGTTATACCACAATAAAAAAAATACAATACCCACGAAATAATTTTAATGAAAAAAGAAAAAAGTCAGAACTAAAGGTCATCTCTGAATCTATCCTTTTTTTTTCTCCCATTTCCAATAAACTTTTTCATTGGCATTTTCTGGTAAGTTCTAACACCACTAACTCTAATTAAACAACATCGTGTAATTAGATATTAGAATCCAAACCATCTTTAATAGTTCCTCCTCATTTTCTATTATAATTTATAAATTGCCCTAACTGTCACAAAATATACAAAATTCCAAATGTCTTAGTTGGTAGTCACACATCAACAACAGCCACTATAAGTGGTAAAATCTGATCAGATGATAACTAAAAGAACTTGGAGACATATCTACGAAAGAAAGAAAGGATTGGTGTTTCTTCTTTCCCTTAAAATTTGTCTTCTAAAAGAATAGGCAAAAATTGGAAAAACTATTTACTTTTTCATTTTTCTTTGTACTGATCAAACTCCATTAAAATGCTTTCTTTCTTTCCTTGACTGTTCCTTCAGAGTAAACACAAAATAACTTCCACTTATTCAACCTTCTGAACTCTCTTATCATCCAAGTAAATAAAATGAAAGAAAAGTAATTCTTCATTCTACTTTTCCATCCAACTCTCTTACCTTCACTTTCCTGTTTCCAAGTGACTATTATTTCCTGACTACCTGAAATACTGGTCTATATTTCTTTACTAATGCTAAAGTATGCCTACCTGACATCATAAAATTTGAAAATCTTATCGAAATGCACCCATGAGTTACCTTTTTACTGAAACTTGCTTCGGTTCTCATTTTTTTAAATCAAAATGCATCCTAGACATTTTTCTCGTTATACCCTTCCATTTTAAAATTCCTACCACAGATGTTTCACAAATCGGTAAGCAACCAATTGAGTGGATTGGGGAACAGCGCTCCTTAGCTGGCTTACTAATTCCGAATATTCTGTTGTATCTGTGAATTATATTGTACTTTTTCAGCAAACATTTGATCTAAAATAATGATAACTTCAAGTTATCTACAGGGTTCTTAGGATCTTCTTTGGCTTGCTTTCTCTCCCATGTTCACTGTTCCTGAGGAAAGTGACACAACTCTCTTTTCTTTATATCCGGGCAGCTCATTCAAACAGTTGAGGTAATGTGAGGAAATCTCCTAGCCCGCTTCCTTGACGGACCCTAGCAAATTATCAATAACGATCTTGACTGCATCAGATTTTCTTGCTTTTGCTGCAAAATTTCTTCATTGATTCACAAAGGTAGTCATGAATAAGGGCTGCATTTTTCCATTAAAGATTTGGGAGAAAGGGTGGGTGCACAGCTTGTGTCTTAGAGTGTGTTTTTTTTTCATTCAAAAGTATTGATTCTAATTCTAGGATAAGACTAAGACTTGGAATGCCCCTAGAATATACTCTAAGTAATAGTTGTAAAAAAAAAGGTAGACCCCTAAAAAAGAGCTTTCATAACTCGTTCTTTTGACACTTCCCTTCAGGAAAGTCAAACCTGATGTGGAAATAAGACGATCCTTCAACTCTTAGCCTGGCAAGATCCAAAAAGCTATCACATTTCTTTCTAGCCATCAAACCCACATTCATTGGCCTCAAATGATAAAGAGAAAGGTTGCTCTTAGAAGAGCTAATTTCCAAAAAACTATTTCCAACAAACTAAGGAGAACAACAATTGTATTCAAGGCATCTTCAAAGTTGAATGCCTCTAAGACCTCTAAAATGAACAAGAGAAGAAGATTTAAGATAGAGTTGGTTAGTAAGCAAACTCTGTGTTTGGTCATGTTCTTATGTTGTAATAGCACCCTTTTGTTGTCTAGCAGCATGAAACTTTGGGAAAATTGATCAAACAAGGAACTTCTATACAAGGTCTTTGCACTCATTCATCATAGAATCAGTGTTTTGGTGGTGCTATGAGCTAACATTCTCATATAAAATCAAATAATCCTTCAGACCTATTGAGAGATGAACCTATCTAATCTAAGATAGAAAGGTAGTTCTTCTCTATTGTTCAAGGGAAAGGGGAAAGCATGCAGCATTTTGCCTAGATCTCGTATTTCCCACATAGCTCGTTGATCAAATCAGTGATTCCCTTCCCTTCTAAAACTGTTAGAAAGACTTTCATTTGATATGTAGTGTAGCTCCTCAAGCTAGGTGCCCAACATCAAGGCAGGGCGAAAAGGAAGTGAACATAGGGTCATCACTTATTGATTCTTTTGTTTGTGTCCAGTGACTCCAATCCATTGTTTGTGTTTGTGTTGTGTTTGTTTTGTCATATATCGTATTTCTATTCTATTTAGCTTGTAAATCACAAATTAATTTTTAATCTTAGTCACTTAATAAGCTGATCCAACATGTTGGCTTTTAAGAGTTCAATTGAGGTTTAATTAACATTGCTTAGAGTTCATTAGGTTGGCAAGGTGATTAGGATCATGCAGGTTTAAATCAGGCTCGATTTGAACTCATTTTGGCTAGTTTAAGACTGAACAAAATCTTAGTGTGAATTGGCTTGATTCAATTGGGTTTTGTTGTGTTTAGTTGGGTTGTGAGTTCCCTTAGTGTATGTATTCCCCTTTTCTCTACTCACTCTAACCCATACCCAACCCCCACTCCTCTTCTTTCTCATTTCCTAATGTCAGCAACTCACTTCTAACCAAGGTGTGCAAACAGAGTCACCAATGAAAGCGATGGCAGCCTTCCCTCTCCTTGGGAATTTATCACCTTCCACAAGCAGCATTGCCACCCTTTCCCATGAGTATGTCTAAAAATATTATCGGACATCAAACAATTCATTTCCGATGTGAAATACTTCACTGTATCAAAAAATGTCAAAAAGAATCTGACATGATATACATACTTCGGCAAGCAAATTCAAGTGATTGTGGATGCAAATTTGCATCGAGAAGCAACACCGGTGCAGAGCATATATAGCTCTGAAATTGCTGCACGAAATATGGAGTCAGAAACTTTTCCTGAAAGATGCAATTAGATGTGCAATTAGATATACTGATCAGTATGCTAAACATTCTTAGCAGTGTCACACAGGATCATTGGTGACAAGCTTATCTTACCACTGCATCAACACTTGCAACACCTGCTGCTAGTTCTCCATAGGAATCAAATATATTTGTAACAACCGGAGTGGCAATACTCTTTTCCTGTAGGATACCTATACAAGTAAATTGTAAGTACAAAATCATCAACAATAAAATTCAATAACCACGTATGTGAAGGCAACAAAATGTTCTTTACTAATGAAGTGATAGATCAGTGTGGCATTTAGGAAGTTATATGTTCTTTACTAATGTAGCAATAGATCAGTGTGGCATTTAGGAAGTTATACTTTCATATTTAAATTTTATTTATATCCAATTATCTTGCAGCATGAAACAACAGGTTATCACGGACAAAGAAATCTATTATTAAGCATGATTTCTGGACCCAAATGAAAGAAATTGCCATCTTGAGGTTTAAAATAATCTTATCAAATATTTAGCCTATTAAACACACCATAATGTGTTTGCATATGCTTATATACCAGTGTCATCGCATTCATGAATTGGTAATGGTGAGATGAGGAAAACAATGGAGTAATTATGAGTAAGCATGCAAACTGTCTCCTGAAATTCGCCTTGAGTGATCGTGTTATCAGCTTCTTCGATATCCTATTTTACATTGAAAGACATGATTGAATAGGATAAAAGGATTCAAACAGGAACATCTTAGAAATTCGTACCCACAAAATAAGAGTTTAAAGTAGCAATGTAGCACAATATGATTTTAATGATATGTTTGGGTATTGTTTGTGATTAAATTAGAGTATCAAATGATAGATTATTGAAATTGTATATGTATTGATTAGTATTGCTGTATCAAAATAACACTTGAAAACTCATTTAATTAATTAATTAACTAGTCCAAGATGAGGGCTACACTCTAATCCACCGATACGGATTTGGGCATGTTGACATAGTAGTTATCTTTTATATGGAACTATTTATTATTATCTAAGTCAAAACGAAAGTGTACCAATGTTGTATCACCAGGGTTAATTATTTTCGTAGCCTAATCCTAAGAGTTGTCAAACATGGTCAAATCAATTGGTTGGGGTATAAGGAGTATGTTATGCATCTTTGACTTACGTAAGGGGCTTCTAGCCTGATTATAGTGTATGACAATTCAAATCATAAATGTTTAACTGGGGTATCATGTGACTTCAAGAATATTACCAGGCATGTAACGGTCAGGGTTACCTATGCCTTACACTATGATCATGTGGCCAAGGGCCCAGGGGTAGTGGGATGTGTGAAGGTTATAATATTTGCTAATGCTTTATCTAGGACCATGTCTTGGAGATGTTATAGATCTTTGGGCTACCTAACCAAAGATTACTGTGGGTCCCATGGTCATTACTCATCACAACTATTAAAGTTGTGAAGCTTTATCAAGAGATCATAGAATCTTGGCTTTACATTAAGATGGCTGTTGAGTTGATTAGGATAATCCACCCAACTTTATGCATTGAGCATGTGGTTGTTTGTTCATGTAAGTGAATAGAAAGATTCACGATGGAGAATTTTAACTTGTATAAAAAATAGATAAACTTGGGTGAGAGGTGGTGCATTGCATTCGCTTTTCTCTATTTATTATCATTTTTTTATTCTTCGTTCTCTAATGGGAGACTCTCCTACAAGTGTTGTTCACAATTATTACCTTGTAATCCCCAGGTTAGACTGTGGCTAACTGTTAGGTGAACTACTGCTATGATTGATCTAAGACATCAGTACTATTGGGATTATAATTTGACATGATGCTTTTATATTTTCATTGGTTTGCTACACATTTGTTATTTTGTACTTTATATTTATCAGAGATGTCTTATTGTAAACTTCAATAGAGTTTTACTATTTGACACATTGTGTTACTTATTATTGTGCTTGCGTGAGAATCATCTATGAGGTATTGTATTAAGATATGGGCGAGCATGGGCGAGCGTCCCCACAGCCTAGTCCAATAGCCAAAATAAGGGTGTGTCCACAGAATTGTGTGCGGCTAAGAAGAGCTCACCCATGGCATGACAATAAATCATAAACAAAAGAAAATATTCATAATAGATAAAAATAATTTTAATACAAAAAATTATTATAAAAATCATCGACCAAATTCAGATTGGAAAATAAGTTCTGCGCTATGAAAATTCATTTCAAACTATAAATGCATCAAAATTGAATATATGAATTGCAAGATGTATTTAATGCAGCCAGACTTGAGAAAAGGAAATGAAGAATTTGACTATATTGATGTCGCAAACTAATTCAGGTTTGTGTGAACTAATCAAGAAAATGAAACCATATGAGGAATTTCAAAAAAGGACGACACTTCATTTGGATCTGAAAATTGGAACTAAAAATGCATTAGGTACCTTCTGTAGAGAGTCCAGCTGATTTCCAGTACCTGAGCAGCATCTCTCCTTTAATTGGACATAAACAAAATTATTGTAAATAAAAGAAACGTGTAAAATTTGAAAATACAATAAATTCATTCACCTGCCATGTCAAGCCCAACAACACTGATCATGAAAGGTCTAGCTCCAAGTTTACACATACATTCAGCAATATTCCTTGCCACTCCTCCACTCATATACTGAACCTACATAGGGTTTCTACAAATTAGGAAGAACCAAGCATCTTTTCAACTTTGATGAGAATAATGAACCACAGTCAATTGAACAGCAAATATGTGTTAGATAATGGATATAACAAAACAAGAACTTAAGTACACTATTTATCTTATGCAGCTTAGTGTTTTAGCTGCGGCAGCATGTCGGTACAAGATCTGGAGTAGGCAACCAGTATCTAAGACTTTGACAGATAACTATGCAACATGTCATGACACAAATTATTAAATAAATCCCTCGACTATGAATAAATCAATCCTTGCACAAAAACTTGTTGAAGCATGAATGAATCGCAACAAAATCAAATCCTAAGCTCAGCTCCTCCGCAACTTTCCATGTCAAAGATATATTCCCAGCTACATATTGTTCCAAATCATTCTTCATAATTGCACACCCTTGACATTCTTCTATTAACCAATGCATTCATCAAATTAAAATGTAGATTTGTGATTTAACTTAAGCCTAAATTAGGTGCTCAAGCTGCTCTATAATCATGGGGTTGGAACAGATGCAGAGATCTATTGCAGTGGAGTTGATTCCAATTTCCAAGGCAAATTACAATGTGACCAATGAAGTCTAAACTTACTAGTTACTACAATCAAAGCAAAGCAACATGCTGTGAGCATCCACCATTAAATAGTCAAACCTACCAAAACCAGAAGCTTTCTAGCATAAATATCAAATATATACCAACAAGCATGCGCCAAACAATTAGCACAAGCATCAAATCTGGATCCAAATGGAAAATACCTCCCCAGGGTTAGTGGTTTGAGGAACAAGATCATTATAAGGTTTGGCGTGGATGTCTAAAACCATGCCACCAATTAAGACAGGAGAAGCACTGACAGAGTCTGATCCTGATGCAGACATACTGAGTGGATTCTGAATGAAGAAGAGAACATGCACCAAACAGAGAAACACAGAACAAATTCATTAGAGGTAAATTAAGAACAAATTTTTAAGATGATTTGCATACCTTAGTAAGATCTTGAGAGGGAGGTTGAGGAGGGACGAGATGGCGAACAAGGGAATCCAATCTCCTGTGTAAAGCACTCTCCATGTTGGATTGCTGGTCAAATTGGTGGGTCAAATGGTCAATGGAACAGAATAAGGAGAACCATACATACAATGTCTAGTAAATTTCATAGCTCAGAATGTTTTCAGAACATAATATGTTCAAGCATATTATGTATTCCTAGTATCTCAAAAAAAAAATACATATATAGGGGAAATAGTGCAAGCAGGCAAACAAAATTAAGATATGTCTACTACACAAAGGGCATGCTCATGGAGTTTCACATAACAAAGAAGGCATGCTCCCATATCCATTGAAAACTAAACTACACATGCTGGAATTCTGTTCCATAATGAGGGATAAAACAATGAGCTCTTCTTGGTTGTGAACAATTCTGTTAGCAGACCATATCGTGTGTTGGTCACATTAGATCATACCACAGAGACACCAGACCATGCACGTTAAATGTCCTCATGCAGCATCATGGGCCAGCATAGATAACCATCATACAAGCACCATAGCGGTATATGGCAATACAAATTTCCAAATACCATAGAAAGATAAATAATTTTAGCAAAGTCTATAATAAGCAATCTCTCATAAATGGAAAAAAAAACGGCATAATAGCAACGAGCAGAAACTTGTAGGAAATCTAAAAACGCCATGCAAAATTATAATCCCAATAGAATAAATATAGGACATTGGTATAGGATATCCTAACAAGAAGTCAAGCATGTAGATAGACAAGTGCAAAGCGAGAAAGGTAAATGCAAATGCTCCATAATAGCATAAATATATCAGCCTCTAATACATATGCAGGATCCCTAACAAGTGTCACTTATCTCTCAATGCTCATGCATCTAACTCGTATTCAACACAAGAAAATGGATGAGAAACCCAATCAACCCAGAGGGCCTTATCAGCGCAAAGTGCCATTAAGGTACATGATCCCCAGGTAGGCATTAGCAACCCTAATCATCACGTGCCCGCAACATTAGCAAAGTCACATGGTCCTCAATTAAGGATCAGTGACTTTATCTGTTACACACCCATAACATGAAGTTATGCAATTCCCAATTAGACATCAGCCTTCCATCATAAGCTCTAGAATATCCCAACAGTCATGTGATCCCCAGTTAAGTATTAGCAACCACTGTCACATGACCCCAAATAATGTCCATAGGACTCAGGCTAAAAGCCCCTCAGTCAAATATTTCCAATATGCATGTAAACAATCTCGGGATACTCTAACTAACATCCTGCACCATGTATAATTGGTACTCTACAACATGTTTGGTAAGAATATCACACATAGCATGTCCAACAAAGTAGCAAGCCACATAAATAATCTCTCAAATATAAAATAATCATCAATATAAGGTCAAAATTCTAAGCATGTATCATCGATACAAGAGAGCGACACAAAGCATGCATCATTACATAAACAATGTGCATGGTAAATGAGCTTAGCATTCTATAAACGCAAAGAATACAGGGTATATAAAGCAACACCGAGTAAATGAACTAAAAAGGTACATAGAACCTACTTCGAGTTCAGTTTCAACTAGGTCATCTACCATCCATAACCCAAGGTTGAGCTCATACTGATGTCATCAAGGGTTTGTGGACAAACAAGGGCAACAATGCAGCTCACGACTTATCCACAATCTCTTAGGTTTGGCCAAAATCTCTCTTTTCTTCTTTAATACCAATGGCTACAAACACTCAATCAGCACTTCATGTTCAACATATGCATCTCACACACCCTACTGCAAATCAATTAAAGAAGGCTGTGAACCCATCAAGTTGTACATGACGATTTAGGGGGAAAAAATTTATCATCTACACGTTACATCACACAATCATACCCTTTTTTTGGTTAGTCCCTTCAATAGGCTAATCATCTCTTGATTGATCCTCTAACTTAATAGACGTGCTACTAGCAAGGAGGTGAGGATCCAACCTCAAACGAAGGATCATACTTGCCAAGAACTCTCTTCAAAAACCTTCCTTCTCTACAACTGTTAACCAAACAAAAAATCCTACGGATATTAGACGGACTGGTAATAATGTGAATCCTCGATGGTTACCTTCTCGGCTCAAGAACTAATAGTTCGCTACAAGATGCGAAGGAAAAGTTGCTTCTTGCAGTCGAGAAGGCCGCCGCCACTCTCGAAAGGAATAAGAGCCGGGTATTCGATGTTCAAGGAGGAGCTCTACGGGCCGGCCGCCTTCTTCTCGCCAGATCTGGCAGGAAGGGTCGCAATTCTTATACTATCCCGGTGGCGCACAGAGAAAGAGAAGCAGTGGCTCGCAGCGCTGCTCGTGCAACGGGCTCGGAAAGGCGTCCCACGAAGGAGGACGACACACTTCAAACTCAGTCGGCCCTTCTTCTCGGCCGCAAGGGGTGGACCAGCAGATTCTCGCCGGCGGAAGGGCTCGGCTCCGATTCGTCGAGGTCCCGCGATCGGGAAAGGCAGGGAGCAAGGGGCGGTGTGAGTGGGACTCGAACACTATAAAAGACCAATTTATTTTGCCAGTAAATTATCGTAAAAATTTAATTTATTAAGTAAATAAAAGTATGAACGAAAACAGTTCGGATCCCCGGTCCCCTGCGCGGCTACGCATAGTCCACTCTTGGTCCCGTACAAAAACTGGTTCAAAATGCAAATAAT